>OY757945.1:24353421-24395162 GCA_963585895.1 Sepioteuthis lessoniana | reverse complement strand
ACACACACACTCTCACATACACCCAATTTTTAAATCATAATTTTTATTTTTCTACGAGAAATATATATATATATATATATATATATATATATATATATATAACGAAGATGAGTTAGTTATGATTCTATTTGAGAATATATAAGAGGATTCTTATAAATCTCCAGGAGTGTATGATGTATGGCAATTAATATATAAATTTCATACAAAGCAAAATTCATATAAATGAAAATACACACGCCCTCAATAATCCCATAAATTTTCTGGAAATATATATATATATATATATATATATATATATATATATATATATATATATATGCAAATTTCATTGAACATAATAGACATTTTATGCCTACATATTCTCTTTTGGATCCGTTCGAATTCCCGTATTACTTTTATCGTATTCGGGGGGAACTGATTAAGGTATTGTCCATAATTGTATGTATCCCTAGTACTTTCTGCCCGACTTTGGGCCATCATCAGGGGAGAATCTGTTACAAAAGTGATGTAACTTTTGTTTTAGCAAATTACTACTGTGTAAGGACGTCTTTGCTGTTGGAGATTATGGCGCTTGCTTTTAAATGTAATTCTGTAAATAGTGCCAGTAGCTAAAGACATTTAAGTACGTTAAAGTAAAGTCGGGCAGAAAGTACTTGGGATACATACAATTATGGACAATACCTTAATCAGTTCCCCCCGAATACGATAAAAGTAATACGGGAATTCGAACGGGTCCAAAAGAGAATATGTAGGCATAAAATGTCTATTATGTTCAATGAAATTTGCATTAATGAAGAAATGCTGCCTAAATATACATATATATATATATATATATATATATATATAATTAAAAATACTCAACAAACTGTCATTTGGCTATTAAAAATTTATATCAGCTGTAAAAATATTTAAAAATTAAAAAAAAAAAATTTTTTCTTCATTGTGTGATGGGTATCTGAAGAGGTTGGTTTCTCTTATTTAGTTGCCAGCTGAAATAAATTTTTGATAGCCAAATGACGGTTTGTTGATATATATTTCTATATATATAAAAGTTTTAACATTGACATTGAGCACTATTTAATCATACTGTAATGTTTGGTCCTCTTTTAACTCACTAAGTGAGAAAGATAAACCTCTACAATATATATATATATATATATATATATATATATATATATATTTCTTGAAATTTTGTAGTATTGTTTTAGATAATTTTGTGGTATTATTGGGGGGGGTTGTCTTAAAAACTAAATAATAAACACCACAAATGTATTTTTTTTGTAATTCGTTCTTTGATTAAAAAAAAACAAACCACAACACAAAAATGGTTTAAAAAAAACAAACTTGCCTATTATCGTTGACCACAAAATATTTATCACATTTACCAACCCCTCTGCTCGGGCAGGATATGACACAAGGTCAATTTTTAAGTGGAGTTTAACAGGTTTGAATTCAGAGTTTTCCTTCTCCTAGACTAGTTGCCTAACCAGGGCTGAAGAACTCAGTCTGTCCTACTATTTACCCATAGCTGGAGGGAGAATAATTGGAGTCATACCTTTCCCAAGGGTATTAGTGCTATGTGAAATGCAATCAGTCTCGTTGAGGATTTGAACTCGTGTTGCTGTGTCCATTTCCTACGATGATGACCATTACACCACGGGCACCTCCACAAAATATTTATTGATCAAAACCAAACCATTTTATCCTAATTTGACCCGAGCCTAACATTATCAATAATAATAACAACAACAAATAAAGGCTGTCACCTACGATAAAAAGTACTCAAAACAAAAGGCTATCACCTATCTTTCTCTCTCTTGAGTGTGTGAGTATATATATATATATATATAACGCAAAGGAAGAAAACTCTGTGACCTGTTAACACTTGTGGTGTGGCAGGGACTGTATGTCTATTTTTTATCTTTATTCTTTATTTCCTTATTTCTTTATTTTTACTTTGTATCTTTTTATTTTATGCCTTTTTCTTTATTCACGGGTCCTTTATTTTGTTTTTTGAATATACAAAAATATTCCTTGGTTTCTAAAAAAAAATCGTTTGATGAGGTGGGAAATAACTTATCAAAAAGAATTATGATGGCACAGTAACTGTGTGTTGAGTTTTCTTCCTTTGTGTTACAAACATATTCTCTCTGTATGTGAGTTACTTTATATATATATATATATATATATATATATATATATATATATACTGATAGCTCTATATACTCATAGCCATACATCGAGCACTCCTGTTAAATTATATGAAATTTCTTATATCTTCTACATATTCATATTCCAAATTCATAGTCTCTGGACACTAACCAGACATAACTGATATATATATATGTGTGTGTGTGTGTGTGTGTGTGTGTGTGTGTGTATATATATATATATATGTATCATACCATGGTATATATATATATATATATATATGTATATATATATATATATTATATTGTAAAAGTGTTGGTTGTCACTAATTTATTTAGGGGGTTTTTGTTTCATTATCTGCCTGATGATTGTTTGTAAAACTTCATGAAACCTAAGGTTGCAGACAAATTTCCATGGCATTAAATATATAAAATCTAATATATATTTATTTATTATCATTATATTGTTGTATATGTATATAATTGTGTGTGTGTGTGTGTATATATATATATATAGGGTACAATGGTTAAATTGTCTAAATTATGGAAAAGTGAAAATAACACTAACATCTCACTTGATCAGATATATTTCCCAAAATTACAAGTAAATATCTTGAAATATAGATTAGATTTATTCAAAGAAATCACTGTTGGCTTTAACCAGAGCCTTTTGATAATTTTGTAATCTCCAGCAACCTTTCCAACTGTCTCCTTGTTTACATTGGTAAATGCTGCTGTTATCCTTGCCTTCATTTCACCTTTGGTGTTGAACAGAGTTTTGTTAGTCTCTTGTTCAATCATGCCACATGAAATAATCAAGGATATTGCAAACTAGGAAGTTAGGAGGCCAGATGTTAGGGGTGATGCAGTCACAGGAATTTTCCGACTGCTCACCCTGGGTTTTCCTGCTTGTGTGACATGGTGCAGAGTCCTGTTGCCAGGTGTAGGGTCTTCCAGTGGCTACTGTCTCGATCCAGGGCAGCACTATCTCTTCCAGGCACTTGATGTAGGCCTCCATTTTGAGTCTGAGGTTACGTGGGAAGATGAATCTAGGTATAATGTCACCATTGCTAGTGACCAACCCCAAACATCATGATATGGGCAGGGTGTTAAGTTTTATCACTATCGGCACATCTTGTGGGAACAGAACCACCCAACAATTGTCCTGAGAGTTCACCATCTCATCCTGGCGGAATTTTTTTTTATCTGAGGAAAACTAAAATATGTTCATTTGGCAGGAATATTTGAATTTGTTTGAAAGCCTTGTTAAAGTTTATGTGCAATGACTTTTACTTCTGCAATACAAAACCTTTCATTTTTTTAATATGATTTCTAATGATATTTAATCAGAAAAAACAATATGATTTTTTAAATATCAAATGGTTATGGGGGTGTCCACCAGAGTAAATGAGCAATCGAAGGAGTGTTGGTATATATAGTTTATTAAGCTTAGATGTGGCACATGGCCAGAATTATGGGGATCCCAGAAAGAATCAAACCCACTAGTAATGGTGTGTTAATCTCGCTTGCTAACCATTACACTTGAGGTGCTCAAGTTGGTGTATATGCCATCCACGAACAACCTAAAATGATTGTAAAATCTTTCAGCTACATATAATTCCACTGCAGATATTTCGGCTACACTTTTTTTTAAGTGACAAAAAATGACTCATTGGATGTGATTTAAAATACAATCTTAATATATTAAATGCAATGTATTGGTGTAATTGTTAGAGTATTTGCCAATAGTCTGGGAGACCAGGTTTCAATCTCAGGTTGAGTCATATCAAAGACTCAAAAAATAATACTTGATGATCTACTTAAAGAACAGGAAATAATAGCAACGGACAAGACAGGCATAATAGTTCAATGATAATACCCAAACAACAGTGTCTTTATTTTGAATAAACAGAAATCATCATCATATCGTGCTGTTAGCATGGATCTCCCTGACCCTCTCTTGCCACTCGTCTCTATCATCCTTTGCTCCCAGGAGGTCTTCTAGACTACATCCTGTATCGGCACAGAGCTGTTATATATAGGTTTTAGCTAGTCGTCCTACCTTTGCTCGTCGATGTGAAGGGGTCCACAGGAGTACATTGCTTATGAGCTCATCCTTACTTCTCCAGCATTGTCCTGCATATCTGTTTCATCTAACTTGGATAGTTTTCGTGATAGGTGGTAGGTGGCCGTACAGCTGCCGTTTTTTTGGGTATTGTCTCCAGGACTTGTTTAATACAGCTTGCAGCATTCCTGTGTAATTGCTGTCAAGTTTTTTTGGTTTAGTTATTGTCTATGTGGTGCATCCATATAGCAGAATTGACATGCTTGGAAAAACTGTGTTTTATTTTATTGGTCAGGTCTGACTTTCATTGACTGATAACCTATTGATAGCTATCCATGCCTTTGCTATTTGTGTGTTGATGTCGTTCTCAGTTGATGAGATGCTACTTCCGAGGTTTGTGAACTTGTCCACTAGTTTCAAAGGACCACCCTTTAGTGTGGAGATGTCGCCTCTTTGGTTAAAGCACATGTATTCTGTCTTGTCGGTGTTGACATAGAACCTGCTGCTTGTTCCAGACTATGTAGCAGGGATTCATCTTTGGCAGGTGTATTTGCAAGAAGCACTATGTCATTGGCATAGTCCATATCTGTAATAGTTTGTGCTGGGTATCTTCTGCTTCTTTCATTAAATCTATAGATGTTCTAAGCATGTAATCTTGGCAGATAATAAACAGCTATGGGGCTAATGTATCTCCTTGCAGCACACCTGTTACAATGTCGAAGTAGTCTGTGTCTCCATCCGATGAACAGACAGAAATCAGGAATTTAATATTTCAAAATGGTAGCAATAATCTAAAACAGAGAAAAAGAAAAACAAAATAGAGTGCACATTGCTTGTAAAATTGACCTTTTTAATTCAATTATTTCTTTAACTTTTTCTTCATGGATAAAGAATATTTGAGGGGTTTGGTTTGGTTTTATGGCATATCAACCATTGCAGGTTATTTAATGCCAAATCCTCTTTATACATATATATTAAATATATATGATTTGGTTTGGTTTCGTTTTATGGCATATCAACCATTGCAGGTTATTTAATGCCAAATCCTCTTTATACATATATATTAAATATATATGATTTGGTTTGGTTTCGTTTTATGGCATATCAACTATTGCAGGTTATTTAATGCCAAATCCTCTTTATACATATATATTAAATATATATGATTTGGTTTGGTTTGGTTTGGTTTTATGGCATATCAACCATTGCAGGTTATTTAATGCCAAATCCTCTTTATACATATATATTAAATATATATGATTTGGTTTGGTTTCGTTTTATGGCATATCAACCATTGCAGGTTATTTAATGCCAAATCCTCTTTATACATATTAAATATATATGATTTGGTTTGATGGCATATCAACCATTGTAGGTAATTTAATGCCAAATCCTCTTTATACATATATATTAAATATATATGATTTGGTTTGGTTTGGTTTTATGGCATATCAACCATTGCAGGTTATTTAATGCCAAATCCATTTTTATACATATAAACAGTTCTATTTCAAACAATTCAGTTTAACATAAGTATAGTTTTTTGTTTACACACAGTTAAACGTAAAAACAGTTCTATTTCAAACAATTCAGTTTAGTATAAGTATACAGTTTAGTTCCATTTAACCCATAAATAGGACCCTATCTAAGATTTTTTTTCTCCTGTACACATATTGTTGTAAATATGCTTTATTGGAGATATGAATTTTTCTCATCATTCTTTTAAATCTCTCTAGCTGAATTCTTCCTGCTGCTGTCTCCTATTAAAAGTCTGTGTTTGTATTTATATAAGCTGCTAACTGATATATACCTCCTGGAGTAACTGAATGGCTTTGTGTCAGATATTAATATTATCTTAAAATTTTAATGGTGTAGATTTGATAGGTTTAGTTAGAATTTCAAAAGTGAAATTTGTTTTTTCTATGCGTTTTGAATGAATCTGGGTATTATTGTGTTTAAATCTTGATCTTGTTAGAGTTAGGTATGTACAAAAATGCACACCTGATAAAGCAGTTTTAAAAATTAGTTTATAGTTTATCAAAAAATTCTTTTTATGAAAATGATTTTTTGTTTGTTTTGTCATTTTAAAACTGTAGTGACTTCTTGTCCTATCAGGAGCAGCTTACTACTTAACTTGATATCAAGCTATCAAAAATATGGCAGAAGCAGATTCCAAACCTATAATTTCAGAAAGAGCACATGGAACCTAGTATAAATCTGTTGTGAGGAATAATTTTAGTACAACTGGGAAATGGAGACAAGAAAGTTGTCAGAGAACATATTACTTGCTGAGCCTGTAAAACAAAACTTTGATAATTAAATAACTAGATTATTGATCTTTTTTATTTCTTAGTTTCAATGTAACTCATTTTTTAAAGTGTATTTTTTCCTTCTTGTTTTGTTTGGTTTCTTGGTTTTATGGCATATCAACCTTTCTAGGTTATTTAATGCCAAAGCCATTCTCCTAGAAGAACAGTAGTGGTACTACTATTTCACCCATAGCTGGGAGGATAAGGAGGTTTATACCTTTCCCAAGGGTATTTGTCCAAAAGTGAACGTAATAGCGCGACTGGAGTACGAACTCACTTACTATGATTCCGCAGTCCATTGCTTTAACCATTACACCATGAGGACTCCCCCTTCTTGTTTTGTGTTTTCATTAAAGAGAACACAAGAATTTAAAAGATGAACAATTTTGAATTAATTATAATAAATTTAGCTTTTAAAAGAACTGCTTAGGGTTCCCTAGTGTGATGTGGGGGAACATAATTGTGTGAATAGCATGGTTTTCAAAAGGACTGATAATATTCTGGAAGGAAAATATAAATATTATAAGAATAGTATTTAAGATATGTTCTTACAAATAAAAGCCATAAAATAAAAATAAAAGGAGACATTAAAATGGACTAGTACTCAAAGTGTCTTCTAATCGTCACAAAAAATCTTGACACATCATTCTCTTTCATATTTTCTAGTCGGTATTTAAAAATATTTCCTTTTATGCATCTCTATGTATATGTTTTTACTAGGATAAAGATATATTGTATTAACAGCATCAGTTTTGGCCGAGTGAGTAGAGTGTTCGCCAATGGTCCATGAGACCTGGGTTCAATCCCAGGTCGCGTCATACCAAAGACTTTAAAAATGGTGCTTGATACCTCCTTGCTTAACACTCAGCAATATAAGGTATGTATCAAGGGTAAAGTGGAGCAATTCAGGGAAAGGAGTAGAGCCCTTCCCTACTCTTCAGTGTAGTAGCTATAGAAAAGGGAGCCTTCGGGTCACTCTCGACTAAAAAGTATCTAGTATCATTAAATGCCTAGCCTATACGCATAATGCACATATAAACATGCTTGCTTTTACATACATGCGCATTATTGCATCCATGTGCACTAGTAAACAGTCACAAAGAATCAGTAGAAAATAGCCATAATGAAGGTGTTGCTAAGAATTTGGTCACCTGAACAAGTCAAAGCCCTGAGATCACACAGCTGCTTGTCAGTGCAGCCTGCTTTTTATTCTATCATGCATACAAATTAGGGATGGTCTTAAAAATGTTAGAACCATGTGTGCACATTGACTAACTTGCAAATGCAAGCTAGACTAGCAAACCTTCATGAGTGAGTTCAAGTCTCATTGGGTGCCCCATTCATATGGCCTTGTGCTACATCTAAGCAAAAAGCTAAGTAAATTACAACTTGCAAATGGTGACTTCAGCTGGGTAGGTATGTCTTTGTAGTCTTTTTTTGCATTGGTTAAGTTTGAACCTCCTGGTCCTATTTGACAATAGACACCCAGGAGTAGAAGATCTTATTGCATCATTTTTTTTAAAGTAAAATTTTACTTTTTTTATTGTCGTTATACATGCTAACTCTTTTGAAAATGTTAACTTTTAATGTTCAATTTTTTTGAAAAATAATTTTTATTTGCTTTCAGGTTCTGCAGAAAAGTTTAACTGAATTGACATTCAACTTTTTCTAATTAATAGAATATTGATTTTTTTCTAAAAAAACAACAACAACAAAAGACAAAACATTAACTGAAATAATTGAAGAATGAAATGCCAGAGATCAATATTCAGTTAACAACAAAACAAAATTAAAAATACAATTATTTCAACAGAAATAAAATAAGACACAAACTGTTAAGAGACTGGAGTTCCTGAGCCTAAATTTACCCTCTGCCGTTTGAGCGTGATCTCCACACTGGTAAATTGGTGCCACAGTGTGGGGGGAAAATAAAAGTACCACTGTTGGAACAGGCTCAAAGAGTTAAGCAAAGTTCAGCTTTTGTTAAATCAAAGTTTTAACATGGCCACAACAGATGACAGCACCCTGCAAAATGAAAATAAAGATTCTGATACTTCGAAAAGTGCTAAACCAGAAGACAAAGTTCCAGCGAAAAAGGAAGATCAAGTCTTTTATTGTGAAATGTGCCAATATAATTTTTCAAATGATTCCAACTGGGAGTATCACCTGAGTATACACACAAGTAAAAAACCTTTCCACTGCGAAATATGTAAATTATTATTTTCAAAGCGTACAAAGCTCGTAAAACACATGGAAACGCACACTGGCAAAAGACCATTCCAATGTGAATTGTGCGGCTCAAGCTTTTCTCAGAGTTCAATTCTCAGGAAGCATATGAAAATCCACACAGGTGAAAAACCACACAAATGTGAGATATGTGGATCCAGGTTTCTACGCAACTTCCACCTGAAGCGGCATAAGCAGACACATACGGTAGAAAAGCCATTTCAATGTAAAATTTGTGGATCCAGTTTTTTCAAGGAAGCATACTATACCAGCCATATGCAAAAACATACTGGTGAGAAACGATTTCGTTGTGATGTTTGTGGGACCAAGTTCTCTCGAAGTTCAGATATTAAAAGACACAAGCAAACACACACAGGAGAAAAACTCTTCCAATGCAATATTTGTGGGTCAAAATTTATTGCCTCTTCAAATTTGAAGAGACATATGCGGACACATTCGGGTGAAAAACCGTATTGCTGTAACACTTGTGGATCCCAATTTTCAGACCGTTCAAATCTTAGGAGACACATCCGGACACACACTGGTGAGAAACGCTTCCAATGTGATATCTGTGGCTCAAGATTTACACAAAATACTAGTTTGAAAAGTCATTTACAGAGGCACAAAAAGTGAATAGAAAAAGAAAATGTCATGATAAAAATAATAAAAACATTGATGTTTTTATTGGCTAAGATGGGTAGATTTAAATATAATGTGAATATTGTGAATGTATTTTTGATTGAAAATAAAAAGGGGAAAAAAGAACCTTTGAGTTTACGTTTAAACTTTAGATTTTGTTTCACAGTTTGGAGTTTCGAAAATATCATCTGTCACTCTGGTACATGCAAGATTAAAAAAAAAAACATGAAATAAATCTCAGGGGTGTGTGTATATGTATGTGTGTACAGTTTGACATATGAAACAGCGAACCAGAAAATTAACTCACAAGTGGTTGGCATCAAGTTGCCAGTCTATAAAGACTTCTTCAAATCCAGTTTTCAGTATTTATATCTAGAGTTATGAGATTGATTCTTCCTGCCTGCAAACTTCAAATTAATTGGCTTAACTATTTTATTGTAATTAGATAGTTTGGTTTGGTTTTATGGCATATTAAAAAAGTTGGCGACCGTAGTCAAGGGTGACCACAAGTCTCTCTTTTAAATAGCTACTACACCAAGGTGTAGGGAAGGGTACTACTCCTTTCCCTGGATTGAGTGGGTAAAGTGTTCACCAATGGTCTGGGAGACCTAGGTTCAATCCCAGGGTGCGTCATACCAAAGACTTTAAAAATGGTACTTGATACCTCCTTGTTTAGCACTCAGCAATACAAGGTATGTATCGAGGGTAAAGTGGAGCTATCCTGGGAAAGGAGTAGTGCCTTCCCCTACACCTCAGTGTAGTAGCTATTGAAAAGGGAGCCTTTGGGTCGCTTTTGACTACAGTTGCCAACTTTTACTTTATGGCATATTAACAATTTTAAGTTGTTTAATACTATATCCTCTCTCTCTCTCTCTATATATATATATATATATATATGTGTTTATGATTTGATTTGCTTGGGTTTTATGACATATCAACTATGCTTGGTTATTTAATGTCAAATCTTGTTTATACATATATATTAAATATACATGATTTAGTTTGGTTTGGTGGCATATCGACCATTGTAGGTTATTTAATGCCAAATCCTCTTTATACAGATATATTAAATATATATGATTTGGTTTGGTTGGGTTTTATGGCATATTAACAATTGTAGTTTATTTAATATATATTATATATATTAGATATATATTATTTGTTAACATAAGTCAACAAAGTTAAATGTTTCCAAGTATTGCTGTGTATCACTAACAATTCAATTAAGAATAAGTCATTTGTTTACACAGTTAAACAATCAAACTGTTTTATTTCAAACAATCCTATTTAGCATATCATTTATTTGCTTACAGTTTAAATGTCAAACAGTTCTATTTGACTCAGATAAGACCTTTTCAAAGTGCTACCATCCTGGGCCAGAATGGATGTGGGAGCAATGACAAAGAATAGGTACTCCACATTCCCCAAAGCTCCAGCATTACTGAACTAATTTGAAACCATTTAGAGTATTTTGGCCCCTCTAGTTGAACTGGGTCTTCAATTTGATACCCACTTTTTTTAATGATGGGGTGAGGCAAGCATTTGTTATAAAGTGGTCCCTAGTTCTATTTGCCTAGGGACCTCTTAAGGTCTAAATCTGACCCTGATCTGATGATATTAGTTGCAAACAAAGGCTACATGTATGTGAGACCTTAATCATAAAAATACTTATGTATTGTGGGTTTTCTTATTTTATGATATCTTAACTTCGGAAGTGATATTTAAAGTTTTCTTAATATTAATAAATATGGCAAACTTGAATCTTTCAAACTCACATCTCTTAATACTGTTATGTTAGAAAACCATTAGATTTCCTTGATTTAATAATGTGATTCAAATCTTTGTTCTCTACTAGAGAGGCTCTAAAGGCTATGTGAGAGAATGATCTCATCACTTGAAAATAATGCCTTAATAGAAGGGTCACCCCACAATCTCCAAAATTGCCTTAAGTAACATTACATTTTTACAAGGAATGCAGATAATTTCATTTTTTATTCTACAAAGTGCATGCTTTTTGAATTTCAAACAAACAAATTCAGTCTTATTTGCCTCTGTGCAATGATATTTTGGTCAACTTGATGATACATGAAATACTATTTGCACTGAACTCACATCGTAACGATCCATGGATTATAAGGAAATTTCAATGTATATTTCTTGTTTGTATCTAGTCATCAGGCAGAACATCAATTTGTTCTTATTAATTATTGACTATATTTTATCTTATTTCTGGTTTGGTTGGGTTTGATGGCATGTCAACCATTGTAGGTTATTTGATGCCAAATCCTCTTTATCATCATCATCTCGTCATGCCACCAGCACGGATATCCTTGACCCTCTCTCACCACCCCTCCCTATCGTTCATCGCTTCTGGCAGGTCCTCAGGGCTACATCCCGTATCCTCACAGAGCTGCTGTATGTAGGTTCAAGCTGGTTGCCCTGCTTTTGCTCAGCTATGTGATGGGGTCCATAAGAGTACATCACTTATGAGCTTGTCCCTGCTTCTCTAGCAGTGTCCTTCATGTCTGGTTCGTCTAACTTTGATAGTTTTTATGATGGGAGGTAGGTGGCTGTATAGTTGCTACTTTGTGTGGTGTTGTCTCCAGGACTTGTTCAATATTGCTCACAGTATTCTTGTGTAGTTGCTGTCAAGCTTTTCCTCCATCTGTTTAGTGTCCGTGTAGTGCATCCATTTAGTAGTATCGACATGACCGCTGCTTGGAAGAAACCATTTCATTTTATCAGTCAGGTCTGACTTCCATATGGCCAATAGCCTATTGATAGCTGTTCATGCCTTTGTTAGTCACGTATTGATGTCAGTCCCAGTTGATGAGACACTGCTTCCTAGGTAGGTGAACTTGTCAACAGGATTTGATTTGGTTGGGTTTGATGGCATGTCAACCATTGTAAGTTATTTTGTGCCAAATCCTTTTTATACATACAGTAGCGTCCAAAACTAAGGGACAAAATTTTAAAACCTAATATTTGTTAGAAATAACAACTATGAAAAGCTGAAATTTCTTCTTTATTGACTACTGAACCTTTTTTATTTACCGGAGAGTCAGTGTTTCTATCCCATAGACTGTCTTTTCATTTTTGATTTGTAGAGGTAAACCCATGTTTACCACATTTATAAAGATTTTTTCAAACATCACACATTCTTCTGTAAATTTCATCTGTTTTGCACTTCTCACCCACTCAAAATTTTATGACAGACCTCTGTTTAAGTCTAGAGCACTCTGTGTGATTTGCCAACCACTTTGAACTGTACCATATTCACAATTAACGCGATGTGTGAAATGGACATATAATGTTCATAACGATAGAACATAGGAATCTCAGAATTCGAAAACACATAACGACTTCTTGTTCAGATACGAAACCTTTTTATTAACTTTGAGTTAAAGGTTTCGACGTAAGGAGGAGAGACACAATCTCCTATACTGTCTTATTCATTTGGCCCCCAACTCGAGCGGCCCCCATAGGGCGCACGTTCGCCTCACGCCTGCAAGCTCCAAAAGTCGATCCTTCTCATTTGGCGTCTAGTACCCGACTCTTTCTCTCTTCAAATTCTCACACAAACCTCCGTGTGCTTCCAGTGCGTGACATCACCCGCACCCTGTCACCTCGGTTCGTTTCGGACTATTATGACATCTGAGTGACACTTCCATCTGACCGCGCACACCCGCGTTAACACCTGCTTCACTGTTGCACCTAACTAACCCATGTACTGAGCCGAAACTAAACTTAAAGGCATGAACCTAAATCCCTTGGCTATTTTATAACAGAACAACCTCAAAAGATATATTTTTGCAAGATAAAAGTAATTTTTGCTATCAACCAATTCTAGACAATATGGAATTTACATTTATTGAAAAAAATTCTGAATAAAAAAAGTATTTTGCTTTTTTCAAAAGAAATTTTCCTTATTTACTGAATGACCTTTGTATAAACTGTAAAAGAATTCCACACTTTCTTCTCCTTTTTACTAAAATTTTCACAAGTTTGACAAAATATTCTTCTGTCTTGTGATTGTTAAATTTAAAGTAACAGGGATGAAAAAGTGATGGTTGGTTGGTTGGTTTTATGGCATATCAAACCTTTTTCGGGTCATTTAATGCCAAATTAAATTTAAAACAATTCTGTTTAGTATAAGTATAGTTTTTGTTTACAAAGAGTTAAATGTCAAAACAGTTCTATTTCAAACAATTCAGTTTAGGATATGTACACAGTTTAGTTCTATTTAAAAAAGTTCTATTTCAAACAGTTCAGTTTAGCATACGTATGCAGTTTAAATGTCAAAACAGTCCTATTTCAAGCAGTACACAGTTTAGTTCCATTTGACTCATAAATAGGAACCTATCAGAGTGGACCTGGGAGCAATGGCATGAAGGGGTACTCTGCATTCCCCAAAGCACCAGCATTACTGGAGCCTCACCATCATATTCAGGACACTCGTTGGGGGGTGGGGTCTTACCCCTCTACAGAGAAGCAGTCAGTGTATTCTAAAGCCCCAGTCGACTGGGCAAGAAAAAGTGAATAATTCTTTTTAGTTTTTTATACTGCTCAGTTTGTGAGTATCTGAGTGCTTTAATTTTATTGCCAACATTTGTTTTTCATATTTCTTTTTGTTATTTGTTTATATATATATATATATATATATATATATATATGACATTTTTCTATTGGTCCGGTGAGAGAAAAAAGATATCATTCCAAGAGTTGATCAGATTATCTTCTCAAAATTATGAAAGGCATCTTAAAAACAATGTGATCAATAGTCTAGACAACTCTTAAAATGATAATGTCTCTTCTCAAAATTATCGAACAATTATGGAACATATCTTAAACAAAAAGAAAGAGATCAATAGTCTAGAAAACATAATAATGATGACAACTCTTTTTCAGCCTGTCCTACTATTAACTTGGAAGGAAGAGATGGATTTATGTTGTTCCCCAGAGCATTACCATGAATTGAAAGGCAAACAGCTTTAACCAGGAATTGAACTCGAGCTGCAGATTCTATGAACTGAGAATAACCATTATGCTACGTGTCCCATATTAAATATATGTAATCATAAATTCTTTTTTATTCATTAGGCTGTAGACTTATTAATGTGTGCATGTGTGTGTGTATATATATATATTTCACACACACACTAATAAGTCAATATGTAAGTTGTAAAGTGAAAGTAAAGTTGGTGACTGTAGTCGAAGGCAACCCGAAGGCTCCCTTTTCAATAACTACAACACCAAGGTGTAAGGGAGGGTTCAACCCCTTTCCTTGGACTGCTACACTTTACCCTCAATAAGTACCTTATAGTGCTGAGTGTTAAGCAAGGAGGTATTAAATACCATTTTTTAAAGTCTTTGTTATGACTCAACCTGGGATTGAACCCCAGTCTCCTGGGCCATTGGTTAACACTCTACCCACTAGGCCAATGGGTTAGTATTTAAAGTAAGTAAAGTTGGCGACCGTAGTTGAGGGTGACCTGAAGGCTCCTTTTTCAATAACTACCACACTAAAGTGTTGGGGAGGGTGCTACTCCTTTCCCTGGATTGCTCCACTTTACCGTTGATCCTTATGTTATAACGCTGAGTGTTAAGCAAGGCGACATCAAGTACCATTTTTTGAGTCTTTGGTATGATTTGACCTGGTATTGAAACCCTGTTACATTTTTAATGTACAGCAAATATGAATAAATGAATAGAAATTTGTTAGAACAAACGATGATTTTAATCAATGCAGAGCAGAGTTAACGGCTTTTACCAAATAAGATAATTTAACTGTGAGGGACTGTATAAACAGTTCATGCTAGAGGGACTCTTGGTGGAGAGGTCGGGTAAATAGACGTGTAATTGTTATCATCATAGGAAATAGACACAGTGACAAGTTCAAGTCCTCGATGAAGCTGATTGCATTTCACATAGCACTAATACCCTTGGGAAAGGTATGAATCCAAATGTTCTCTCTCCAGTTATGTGTAAATAGTAAGGCAGGCGAGGTTCTTTAGCCTTGATTTTGGTAACCAATCTAGAAGGAAAAACCTGTTAAAATCCACTCATATGGAGGGGTTGGTATATCTATATTTATAGAACTGTTCAGCCATAGGTGTCATGGCCAACCTTTCTTCTTTCTTGCCTTGTTTCCACAATGCACCATTAGGGAAGACACTACCTGATCTTACTGTACAAGAGGAGCAATTATCCTATTTTTTACCTTGAAGAAAGAGAGTTGTCATGTGAGCCTTTAATTCTTTCTTTTGAAGAAAAGATTTTCCACGTTTTGAACAAGGAAATCGTTTCCCCTCCATATGTCTTCTTATGTGGATTTTCAAATTAAATTTTTGAGAAAAAGCTTTTCCACATATTTCACAACTATGAGGTGTTTCCCCTGTATGTGTTCTTATATGATATTTTAACTTGGAACTAAGGGAGAAAGCCTTTTCACACTGTTCACAGCTAAAAGGTTTTTCTCCAGAGTGAACCTTTTGGTGGGTTTGTAAGACAAACTTATAAGAGAAATATTTTCCACACTCGTCACAATGGAAAGGTATCTCTCCTGTATGACTTCTCATATGAGTTTTTAAAACATACTTACGAGAGAAGGCTTTTCCGCATTCTAGACAGCGAAAAGGTTTTTCATCTGAATGTGTTTCCATGTGACGTTTTAGAACAGACTTACGAGTGAAAGCTTTGCTGCACATGTCACAGTGAAAACATACATCTTTAGTGTGAGTTTTGATATGTCTTTTCAATTGATGATGTGAGCTGTATATGTTATTGCACATTTGACATGGAAGGGTTGTGTGTGTCTGCACATGGTATTTTAAGGAGGAGGTATGTGTTCGCTCATGAAGTTTTAACCTACCCTTAGATTAGAAACTTTTTCCACATTCTTCACACTGAAAATGAGTCGATCTGATATGCTTTCGAATGTGCTTTTTGAATTCAGTACTTTCTGGGAAAGTTTTTGCACACACCTTACATATATAAGTCATCCTTTCTGCTTCTGTTTTAATGTTTTCTTTGTGATGAATATAATTCCTAGCTTTTATTTACGAGGGGATTACTTGTTGCGTAGCCATATACACGAATATGTCCATGTGCGAAATAGACATGTAATGTTCATTACTACAGAACATATAAAGAACAGGAATCTCAAAAACACGTAACTACTTCTTGTTCAGGTACGAAACCTTTTTATTAACTTTGAGTTAAAGGTTTCGACGTAAGGAGGAGAGACACAATCTTCTACGCTGTCTTATTCATTTGGCCCCCAACTCGAGCGGCCCCCATCGGGCGCAAGTTCGCCTCGCGCCTGCGAGCTCCAAAATTGATCCTTCTCGTTCGGCGTCCAAAACCCGACTCTTTCTCTCTTCAAATTCTCACACAAACTTCCGCGTGCTTCCGGTGCGTGACGTCACCCGCACCTTGTCACCCAGTATCGTCTCGGACTGTTATGACATCTGAGTGACACCTCCATCCGCTCGCGCACACCCGCGTTAACACCTGCTTCAATCTTACACCCAACCAACCCATGTGCTGAGCCGAAAGGTTCTCAGCCTAACTAAACTCAAAGGCATGAACCGAAATCCCTCAGCTATTTCATAACATTCTCAGTCTCCTGCATCTTCAGGTGCATAGTTCAAAGATTCACCACAGTCTTCACAGGGATATTTTTCACATCTGAATGTAACTCCAGTTTTTTTTTTTTTTTTTTTTTTTTAAGCAGACTTTTTTTGGAAACAATTCTCAAGGAAGATCGGGAAATTAATAAATATATATGTATATGCACAAAAAAATTAGGTTGAATAAGTAACAAATTTCAGCAAAATGTATTAGGTATGTATAAAAGTGTCTAGTACTTTTTTTATGACTAAAAGCTGAATATAAGGTTGAAAAATGAATTGTCTTATTCTGGAATTTTTATTACTAGGAAGCTTTTACATAGTCTAAGAAAAACATTCAGAGTTAGAACATCATTAGATATACTAATTATAATAATATCAAGTAGATTAGATTCTATTCAGAGACATGCACCAAAAGCATAAGTAAATAGTTTGAAGGTAACTTTATATGTAAATGAATTATTAAAACTCATTTACTACTCACAGTTAAATAATTTTAAGTATTTTTATTAAGCACTAATAATTCTATTTAGTATTAATCATTTGCTTGCACACACAGTTATTATATCAGCGTATAGTTGTAAGGAAAGAACAAAAACAATTGCAAAAAAAAAACAAAGAACTGGAAGGCACATAAAAATTTTGACAATTGTATTGAAAAACAAACAAGTAAAAAAAAAAAAGTTCAAATAATTGGTTTGTATAAACGTGTTGATATGGAATTAAAAAAATTGGAAAAAATGTCCTATGCTTTGTAGAGGTAGGATTGTTAGACTGTTGGAGCTGGAGTTCTATCTAGTCAGTTGGTCATCTGCCTTCTTTTGATCTGCCCCCGCTGTCAAGAAATTAGTCTTTTATATCGTTTTTCTCTTTTAATTGGATCAAATTGGGTTTCCTTTGTTTTTTAGCGTGAAGGTCATGCATTGGCTGAAAAATTACTTTCAATCATTTTTATTTTTTTTAACAAATTTCATCGACATTTTGCTATGTGCTGATCCTATGCGCAGAAACACCTTTTTTCCATTTCGAAAGAAGTCTCAGCACTGATAACATCTGTTGAATACTCTCATGGGCGCTAGTTGCAATCATTATTTTGTGCATATGATAAATTAGAAGAGATCTCTTTTGGTCATATAACATAGTTAAATGGTTTCAGGTATTGCTATTTAACATTAGTAATTCTGTTTATCAAGTATTCCTATGTAATATAAATAATTTACACACCGTTGTATGGTTTCACAACAGATAACAATAATAATTTTTAGTAAATGGTTGAACAGTTCTATTTAACCAATGGATTTGATCCTAACAGCTACTACCACTCCAGTTCAAAGTGGACATGGGAGTAATGGCAATGAAGAGATATACTATATTCACCAAAGCTCAATGATATGAACTTTGCAGATGCAGTTTAATGTCATACTTAAGATACTCATTGGAGAGTGGGGTCTTACCCGTCTACCGAGGTGCAGTCTCAACTGTATTCTCCAAGCTAGCTGACAGTAGAATCTACGTGGATATATCAATAAAGGTAAATTTTAGATATTATTAAGTTATCTAACCTATATCTAGTGCAACTTTATTTTGTTTTAATGCTGTAGGGAGATGATAAATAATTGTTTTTAACTACAAACTGAATACACAGTTAAAAGTAATTTTCATTTTTTATTAATGACTGGAAGTGTTTAGATGTAATATAATGGCCGAGGGATTTCGTTTTATGCCTTTGGGTTTAGTTAGGCTGAGAACCTTTCGGGTCAGTGCATGGGTTACTTAGGTGTAACATTAACGCAGGTGTGCGCGCGGAGCGGACGTGTCACTCAGAGATGTCACAATAACCCAGATGGGAAACAGGGATAGAGAGTACGAATGACGTCACGCACCGGAAGCGCGCAGAGGATGTTGGGAATTTTGAAGAAAGTTAGTTAAGTTGAATTCTGCCTTGGGAGAAGACGGTTGGCTTTCGCTTGTTCGCCGAAGCCAGGCCAGTGGCCTTGTGACGGGTTCCGCACGAGATGGGGGGGGGTAGATGAAAAAGCCAGAATAGAAAGAATGTGTATCTTTCTCCTTATGTCGAAGAACCTTTAAACTCAAAGGTAATAAAAGGTTTTGTACCTGAACTAAGAAGTCGTAAGTGTTTTTCGTGTTTCGAGATTCCTATGTTCTATGTTATACATGTCATAAACATTCGATGTACGTTTCACACATATCCCTATCATGGGTATGGTACATAGATACACCAAATAAACGAGGTGTTGGGAAAAAGAAATGTATAGCAAACATTTTGCTTTTCAAGACTGATTTTATATAACCAAAAGAAAAAAAAAGACAATATGATCTTTTGTAACTGAAATTTCTTAAACTGAGAATTTTAATGATAATTCAAGAAATGAACTAAGAAAATAATGGGATCTGCCATCTATAATTCTAAACCATAAAACAAAGACTAATTTTATATATACAGTAGCGTCCAAAACTAAGGAACAAAATTTTAAAACCTAATATTTGTTAGAAATAACAACTGTGAAAAGCTGAAATTTTGACAACTGGTAGTCGTTATCATCCATAATAACATACTAAAATTTGAATCATTTGCAAAGGATAGAAAAAAAAATTATAACAATTATTTATTTATTTTCAAAATAGGATCGTCCAAAAGTAAGGGACAAAATTGAGAAAAACAATGTAAACAGTATGCTATATTCAAATTTTTTGATTTCCTCTAAATAATAAGTCTTACTTAGTCATTTGTAAACGTTGCATCAGCCGGCACCATGGCGAAACGCCAAAAACTTGATTACTCTGTGAGACAAGCTATTGTGAAGCTACACAAGGAAAATCACACCATTAGAGAGATTTCAGAGAAAGTGAAACGTTCTAAGAGTGTTGTAGGCAGGGTTGTTAAATCCTACAATGATATTGGCAAAATAGTGCTTTTAAAACCGGCAGACCCCGCAAAACTTCGGCAAGAGAAGATCGAATAATGCAGCGTATGTCATTAAAGGACCGTTTTAAGTCTTGCACAGAAATTAAAAGGGTTATGAATAGTACCTCATGTGTTAATGTGTCAAGACAGACTGTTTCTAGACGACTGCAAGAAATAGGGCTGTTTAATCGAACCCCAAAGAAGAAACCACTTGTTAGTTCGAAGAATAATAATAAGAGATTAGAGCTTGCAAACAGCTATGTAATTTGGACATATGAAAATTGGGCAAAAGTATTTTTCAGTGATGAAAGCAAGTTTTATTTATTTGGAAATGATGGAAAAACAATGTAAAGAGACGTATTGGTGAAAGATTAAGTGCAAAGTGTACTAAGAAAACTGTCATGTTTGGGGGCGGAAGCGTCATGGTATTTGGAATGTTTTCTAGCCAAGGTACAACGCCTCTTGTCCGGTTACAAACTCGTGTAAACGCGCAGATCTATAAAAACATTGTTCAAGATCATGTTGTGCCAATCATACAGAATTCAGGTTTCGATAGGGCTACCTTTATGCAAGATAATGCCACAAGGCAAAGGTGGGTCAGTCTGCAAGCTGATTCTTACGCTGGCATCCTGTCTCCAACTGACTCGAACCGTCTGTGCACCTGGTTATATTATTGTTTAACACACACCTGCTTCCACTGTTCTTCCGCTTATTTACACAGGTGCATCTCTTGATTGACGGCTCGGTCGAGGGTCAATATATATATATATATATATATATATATATATACACACTTCCCACCATGGGTTGAGCACTCAAATGGGGAATTTGCTGGCTTCCACTTACGCTGAAATGCATAGCTCTTCTCATGAATTGAGTACTCTGGTAGACAATGTATATATAAAAAGCATATGCAAAAAATTCCTTTGCTTACCCAGGGAATGTCAATGGCTCTGGGGTAAGATATCCAACTGACATGAAGTCAGCCAAGTTTTGAACTCGGTTTGAAGCATCTTGCAGGTTTAGCTACACAGAAGAGTTGTGATACAAGGAAAAAGTCTGTGGATGACTATATATATATATATATATTGTAAAATAGGGAACATGTTTTTAATAAAGATTAAAGTGAAGTTTTCAAAGAAAAGGGTCTTAAAATTGGGAGGAGACAAAATAGGTCTTAAAATTGGGAGGAGACAAAAATAAAAATTAATTTTACTTTAGGTTAAGTTAATGACTTTCCAAATATTTCTAATTCATATTTGAGCTCTCTCTGTCTACACTGAGTCAGTTGTGTATTAATCACAGCAGCTTCCAAGATTTTGAGATGGTGCTTAGAATGAACCCTGTGCAGAATTTATATGATAAAAATAAGTTGAAAGATGGATAAATTAGACACTTACAAAGAGTTTAGTAGTGATATTTCCACTACAAAACCTTTTGTAAGTGTGATTTATCCATCTTTTCACTTATTTTTATCATCTTATCAGACTCACCACAATCTACCATTTCAACACACACACATATATATAAAAGTAAAATTGGCAACTGTAGTTGAGGGCGACTGTAGGGGGAGGCACTACCCCTTTCCTTGTATTGCTTCATTTTACTCTTGATTTGAGATTGGACCATGCAGGCAGACAATTGAGTTTCTGCCATTGGGACAGAGAATTAATTTCTCTGCCATTGGGTTGAGTTTTCTACCGTTGTGGTGGCGGTTAAGTTTTTCGGGTCCCGACCAGCGAAGATGAATTGAGATCTAAAACACCACAAGATGTGCCGAACGTTGGAGGTGTTGTTAGCATAGTATGATATGAAATACTCTTAAGAATTGTCTCTCTCCTCGTGTCGAAGAACTGAAGTTAGAAGTTAATAAATGCATTCGTACCTGAACATTGCCCAGTCGGCTGGGGTCATAGAATACACCGACTGCTTCTCTGCTGAGGGGTAAGACCCCCCCCTAACGAGTGTCCTGGATATGACACTAAACAATCTGATGGTGAGGTTCCAGCAATGCTGGAGCTTTGGGGAATGCGGAGTACCCCTTCATTGCCATCGCTCCCAGGTCCACTCTGGCCCGGCGTGGCAGCTCCTGATAGGGCCCTATCTATGGGTTAAATAGAACTAACGGCATACTTATGCTAAACTGAATTGTTTGACTAAACTGAATAGCTTGAAATAGAAATGTTTTTGACAATTAAACCGTACTTACATTTATACTGCGTGCTTATGCTAAACTGAATTATTTCTAATAGAACTGTTTTTGGGCATTGAAACTGTATTTACACAAAACTGAATTGTTTAACATAAAACTATTTTGACTTTTAACTGTGTGTATACAAACTCTGTACTTACGTCCAGCTGAATTAGAACTGCTTGACTAAACTGAATAGCTCGAAATAGAAATGTTTTTCACAATTGAACTGTACTTACATTCGGGCTGCGTGCTTATGCTGAACTGAATTCTTTGAAATTGAACTGTTTTTGACATTGAAACTGTACTTACACTAAACTGAATTGACAAACTGTGTACTCATGCTAAACTGAATTGTTTGAAATAGAACTGATTATTTGCATAAAAATGTATTTGGCATTAAATAACCTACAAAGGTTGATATGCCATAAAACCCAACAAACCAAACCAAGCGTACCTGAACAACGGAGCCCGTTTGTGTATTTGTATTGTGTGGTTTTGTAAACAACACTTGGAACTTTAGATTTTGGATTGATTGATTTTGACAGCATGTCAGTCTGTTTACAATTATTTTATGCCGATAGGTTAGGGGATAGCATATCGTTGTACGTTCATAATTACATTTTTTATGTAGTTGCTTAAGGTTATTTTTGCTCACTGTCCCATCGAATACAAATAATTTTTAAACAAAACTACAGGACCCATAGATGGGACTACCTCTCCAGGTCAGAGTGGACCTGGAAGTAATGGTACTGAAGGGGTACTCCACACTCCTCAAGTCTCTATAACTTGGGCCTCACCATCAGATACAGTTTAGTGTCATACCCCGGACACTTTTTTGGGGTGGGTATTACTCCTCTGCAGGGGATACAGGGCAGCTTTAGATTTTGAAGATAGGGTATATTTTTCCAAAGTCAGGCCATCCCTCGTTTTCAAGGTCACATTTAAGAAACCTTTCAATAATAAAACAAAACAAAATGAAAATAAACAAATTTTAGAATTTTTTAATTGTATAATGATTTTGAAGTAAGGTAAAAATTAGGCTAAATTAAAAAAAACAAAAAAACAATGGAGATAATGTAGACTTTTAGATATGCAATTTAATTCAGTCACTTATAGTTCACTTGCCAGATACAGTGTAACCCGGAAATAAGAGAGTTGTCGGGACCGCAGAAGAAGTATCTTATATCCGGGTTACTCTTATATCCGGGTTTATTTAGGTAAGACAGGCTCTAATTTGGCACCAGAGAAAATCTCTCTTATACCAGGGTTTATCTTATATCCGGGTCTCTTATATCAAGGTTACACTGTAATTGTCTTATTTACAGGGGGCGGGGCTCTACCCCAGGCAATACCTGCAAAGAATGTCTGAGTTTACTGCTCGGTGCCTCAAAAGAGGAATACCGACAGGACCAAGCCACGCATGAATACAGACTCGTGTGTGGCTCCTTCCTGTACAATGACCTTGTGTTAGATTCTGATTTTATGGGAAGTCGGTTAAATACCTTCAGTCACTAAAATCGAGAATATCCGAACAGTCCTCTGTGACATTGAAATAAAAATGTCATCATTTTCCACTTGGGTCCATCTTTTCAGTCATGCATCTATAGTTTTACTGACTGACCGTTTTTACGTTATTGTTGATATAACATGATCGAAAAAAAAAAAAAATCATAACAAGAAAAGAACTTGTAGCAGAAGGAATTACGTATTTTTAATTTGACTGTTGGGGTCCACGCGTAATTTCACCTAATCAGGATGACTTATCCTATTCTTCCGAATCACCTTTCTGGGCAGCACAAATTGGGGAAACCGTCAAACACTCTCTTTGGCTGAACAACTTCGTTCAGTGCAGACGTCTCACTGTCTGCTCTTCAATAGCAGCAGCAGCAGCATCAACCACCACAAGGGAAACTATCTAATTTATGGACCCCTTGCGTCTATTTCTCTTAGACCAAGGGTTCCCAGTTGAATATGAATTAGATAAATTCAATACGCCATACACAGGAACAACTTTACGTCATCCCGAAAATTGGCTATGTCGATGGCGATGCAGAATTCCGCTCCGACACCTAGCGACTTCACCTCTGGGTAACATTTTCTGGGGACATTCACGCTTCTCCCCGAAACAACCAGAACCACAAACTCACGGTGACTTCAACGTTTCTCTCTTCAAACAGAAAACACGACTTTTGCTACACTATGGCAAACATATCTCCCTCGCACGTCCAACGACATGCGCTGCTTTCTCCACTCTCTCATAACTTGATTTCGTTTCTTTACTTCTTTCCTTATTACGAGACTTACAGCATAAACGTAAACTCTTTATTCCATGCTGTCATTAAAAACCTTCATGAAAAAGCTTCGTCTGCTTACTTCTTCATTCTCCTTTATTTTACAACAACACTTAGTGAGGGAATAACACACACACACACATACACACGCAATAACACATTTCTTCGCCTAAAAATAACAAACATTCTTTTTCGCGAAAAACTCACAATAAACTTAAAAAATGAATAAAAACAAAAAACCCTAATAAAACGCAAAAAGCACTTTACACTTGCACGTCTGGGAGAAATATTTAAAACTAAGACATTAAAACTAAACGAACCCCCCAAACCTACCCTTTTCTTGAGATTCACTTTCAATTCCCGATTTCAGCAAAATAAATAAAAACCACTTTTAAAATTTGTAATTAATAGATTAGTAATATTTGTGATGTTGACTTTCTTTCGGAGATTTTACTGATGAATTAAAACCTAAAAAAGCAGAAAAATTGCGATAAAAACGTGTTTGTTATGCAAACTAAAGTAAATCACAGTAAGAGATCAAATATTCAAAATCAGATTTAAATGAAAAAAAAAAAAACGTTTTCTATAAAATTTCAGTTTACTGAACTAAACAAGCGAGAAATAAATCCTAAACACAAAAAAAGCTCCCTCAGATTAAATGCCCAGGAAAGAATTTGATCGCTTTTAATCAATATCACGAGAAGTTGGTTTCCCTACTGTTATATCTCCTCTTAAAAATATAAAACACATGTGAACCGTCCTGTGTGTACATCTGTGTGTCTGTATACATACTAAAGAAAGAACGGATAGTGAGATCTGCCGTTTTTGTTGTAATCTTTAAAGAAAGAAAAAGGTAAAGGGAAAAAGAAAGAACGGAATAAATGTAGAGAGACTAATAGGCAGAACTCGCACATTGCTATCTCCGATGAACCAACAGGGATTCATCGTTCAAAGAGACCACGAGTGGCGTGTTGTCGTTTACGTGAATTTAGCAATCGTACACAGCTGGATAAAAATAAAACAGGTGATGAACCGAGTGGACGAGAGATGAAATGTGACAAAGAAGCTGTGTGAATTGAATTCCTTTCATTGCAACACCGAAAGAAAGAAACAAGAAGTGACGAGCAAAATTGCCTACCTTGAAGTTCAAAAAATGGCGCGAATGTATCTTGCGTGTAGAGTACCGGAAGTACAGAAAAAAAACGAAAGCGTGAGCGTTGCTGGGAGTGCAATTTGTAGGCCCCGCGTCTCATCCCATATATCTGGCCTTTTTGGTTGATTTGGAGTTTTACATTATACAATGAGAAAAACTTCATTTAAAACAAGACAAACAAGGAATATCTAAAATTTAAACAATTTTTATAAAACAACAAAGATGGTTTGGTTGGTTTCTTTGTTTAAGCATATCAACTTTTTTTACGTTATTTAATGCCAAAGCCATTCTCATAGAAGAACAGTAGTGGTACTATTTAACCCATAGCTGGGAGGATAAGGGGGTTCATACCTTTCTCAAGGGTATTTGCCCGAAAGTGAACGTAATAGCGCGACTGGAGTACGAACTCGCGTACTACGATTCCGCAATCCATCGCTTTAACCATTACACCACGAGGACACCCCCAAACAACAAAGAGTCAACTTGGATTTGAATGTTCAGACGTTCCCTTTCTCAAGTTGTAAATTTTCAAAGTGGTGTTAAGTCAGATGTTAGGAAAAATGGGGAAAGGAAGAAAATGTTTTTAAAGAGTACTTATTCCTTTTTTCTTTTCTTTCTTTTATGGTCAGGTAGTGGAAGTAGCAGAAAAATAGCTTCAGCATTTAACTCGAGGGCGGACGTTATTCTCGCTTGATCACTGTATCTATGTGCTTCCTTGAGTCTCTTTTGTTCTCACTGACCCGGTTCACAGAAATCCTGAGTTTTTATCTCTCCCCACCGGCTTCAAACTCGTCACTCCACAATCCTTCTCATTTTTGGTGCAACCGCTTCCCATTGGCTTCTTTAATTTTTATTATTATTTTTTTCTGATTTCTAACCGGATGGGTGCGTGGAGCCGATGCGTAGCGACGCGTTTATACATTTTGTATGTGGCAGCCGACGAATCAACATCCAGTTGGGAGTTTTATTGTTAATTCCTAAATCCCCACATGCAAATTTCGGTCAGCCAAGAACCGGTATAAAAGAAGCATTGTGGGAGAGGCATTTTTAGTGTTTTACTTCGCTGCAGAATCGCGCAAACCAGTGTATTGACGTTGCAAGTAAGAGTGAGAGAAAGAGACAGAAACAGGATCGGTGGCGAGCTGTTAAAGAAAGAACGAAATAAAAGAAAGAAAGAAAGAACGGACTGTGAGATATCTGATGTTTTTGTTGTAATCTCTAAAGAAAGAAAAAAATTAAAGTGAAAAAGAACGAACGAACGAATCGTGTGATTTGTGGCTTGCCATATCTAAAGAGAAAGGAAAAGAAAGTTGTCGGAAAAGAAAGTTGTTGGGAAACAGGCTGACGTCACGACGGAACGGTTTCTTCAGTTTTTGAGTTCGTTTGATTGGCTATATATCTTTTGAATGTATATTAACGGCAGTAAGGAAGAGAGAAAATGACTCGCCATTTATTAACAACTGAGACAATTTGATTTTTCCGATAATTCTAAGTTTGCTACATGAAAGTTGTATTTTTAATTTCAATAACATGCGAGATATTTTTCATTGACTTATTTATTCTTTTCACATTCTGGAATCTTTTTAATTTGGATTACAAAAAAGATATTTTATATAAAATTCAACCGTGGGCCTCTCTGGTGGTGTAACGGTTAGTAAGCTAGACTAGCAAACCTACACTAGTGAGTTCGAGTCTTATTGGGCGCCCCATTTATTCGTCCTTGTGCCACATTGAAGCAAAAAGCTTTGTAAATTTGTGCACCTCTGGTGGTTTAACGGTTTGCAAGCTAGACTAGCAAACCTACACAAGTGAGTTCGAGTCTCATTGGGTGCCCCATTTATTCGGCCTTGTGCCACATCGAAGCAAAGAGCTTTGAAAATTACTATAAAATTCAACCGTCATTATTTACGGGTGTATTTGTAGCGAACGGTTTATCTCTAAATAAATACAATAAAATAAATATTCACGAAAGTAGAAAAGAACGTAAAATAGAATAATACAAATTATTAGGCTTTTGACAGACATGCAAAACGACAAATTTAAACACATAAAAAAAAGAACAAACAAGAATTGGTAGGTCTATATACATGTTGCTGAGGCCTGATAAATATACTGGTCCCCTCAAACCTTTGAAATATAAGTGATTGACAACGAACTAGGTAAGAATGACAAAACAAGGGTGTTGCTTCGAAAGGCCAAACTTTATTATGGCAAATCGCAATAGGAAAAGCATACGGCGAACAATCGCCGCAGCAGGATGGTGCTCGTTGGAGCAGGATCTAGTCGCTGGGACAGGTTTGGATAACTGGTACAAGACTGGTATTCGTTGGATAGGTGGTTGCTGGTCTAGGACTGGTTTCCGCTGGTGTAGGAAGATGGTCGTTGGTCTAGGAATGGTATCTGCTGGTGCAGGAAAGTGGTCGCTGATTCAGGACTGATAGTTGTTGGTGCAGGAAAGTGGTCGCTGGTTCAGGACTGATAGTCGCTGGTGCTGGAAAGTGGTCGCTGGTTCAGGACTGGTAGTCGCTGGTGCAGAACTGGTGGCTGCTGGTATCTGCTGGTGTAGGTAGGTGATCTCTGGTGCAGGAAGGGCGCCAGTGTAGGGCTGGTTGCTACCGGTGCCGAACTGGTGGCTGCTTCTGCAGGGAAGTGGTTGCTGGTGCAGGAGTGGTAGTTGCTGCTGCAGAGAAGTGGGCGCCGGTGCAAGAATGTATCTGCTGGTGCCGTCTCAAAGAGTATTAGACTTTTTGAATTAGTCCTGAAAAGGGCTGTTAGACTGAGAGGCTGGT
This sequence comes from Sepioteuthis lessoniana, assembly GCA_963585895.1. Lineage (NCBI taxonomy): Eukaryota > Metazoa > Mollusca > Cephalopoda > Myopsida > Loliginidae > Sepioteuthis > Sepioteuthis lessoniana. The sequence goes on along the minus strand of OY757945.1, from coordinate 24,366,789 downwards.
AGTTGTATCTGCTGCATTGTGCCGTCTCAGGAGGTGTTTGGGTAGACTTTCTAAGTAGCCCTGAAAAGGGCTTTTTAAGCTGAGAGGCTGGCAATCTTCCTGCGTCGTCTGCGGCTGGAATCAGGACGTCGGCTTTAGGGGAAACCTTGAGCAGTCCTTGTAGGCAGCTGATGATGATTAGGCTATAGTCGTAGAACGACCAGGGGAGAATCTGCTTTCTCCCGCATCCGTGGCTGACACCCAGCCCAACTGATTTGACCTGGTTTGATACCGCTTCTTTTATAGCTACTTTGTGCTACTACGTTATGTGGTCTACGTTGGATGACCTTGCTTATTATTACTATATTATAGTGAGAAACTTCATTCTAATTCGACCATGTGTTTTTTAATACTACCTATTTTGTCCATTTGTTGAGGACTGTCCTTAGAAAGACTGGCTGAATTTGATATTTTAAAAAGAATTTCACCTCTGGCTTTCTTCAGGCGATTAACCGCGACCTCGGATAGGAATGCTGAGTCTTGTAACCGTATCCCCAGTTATTACTGCCTTCCATAGTTGTTGTCTATCGCACCACGTTTTTGACTAAGTAATCCGGCTTGGGTAGGAATTAAAACCGCTATCCTCTGACAATGCTCACCTGGAACCGTCGAGACTCAACGCCTCTATCCGCTGCGCCCCGAAGGGCGATCAAGGTTGGATTTTTTGGTCTTATAAATCCAATTATTTGTTCTCCTTATCTGGTCTTCCATAGTCGGGTCCATACCGAATTTGTAATTGTCTCTATTGGGAATCCTTTTGAGATGAGGCTTCTTAATCTGAGAATTAATTTTTTATTTATTGCGGACTTTTTGTCCTTATCTTGGTTGTCCGCAATAAAGAAAAAATTAATTCTCAGGTTAAGAAGCCACATATCAAAAGGATTCCCAATAAATACAATTAAAAATAAACTTATGTGGAGGATGAATTAACCGTTTAGTTCTCTCGAGGTTTTGTTAGAAACAAAACTTCGAGAGTCGTTCCACAGTTTACAACACAAAGAAATGAACAACGCAGACAGAAGAAAAATCACATGATAATATGAACCAGATAATTTTACATAGTAACCAACGAAGCAAAAAACACCCCCCCCCCAAAAAAAACCCAAAAACAAAAACAAAAAACAATACAAGAGTAGAAAAATGTTCGAATGTTATTTATTATGTATTCGTGTGGGCGTGGGTGTGACTGACAGAAATATTATGTGAATGTAAGTGTGTTTTGTTCGATCATATCTGTGTGTACGTGCGTTGAATAACTACGAAGTACATAGCAGCGAAGTATTCTTCTGCCCGCTTGCTAAATGTGTGTATCTGTATGGTGAGAAGATTTTAAGGTCCATGTGAATTTTAGAATCCCAAGTGTGGCAAACATATCAATATCATTATGGTAATTAATGTATTTTTGCAGGCTTCCAGTTTAGGCTGAGTCTCTGAAATAGTATGTGGGGAAATGTCTGGAGCTATGTGTCACTCACCGGGAGAGCGAAGAATGAGAGAATGAGCTATCGAAGGCGTAGACTATATAGGTAACTATGTCACGTGACCAGCTCCAAACACAAGATTTATTTTTGCGCGGGACAAATGCAAAATGCGCGTACATAGTTGTAAGCACACTGCACGTAACTATTCTGTCCAGTCAGGTTCCCGACACTATTTAATTTACCGACAACCCACTACTTTTGTTTCGGGAACTAGTGAGTCATGGATCTTTTTTTTCTAGAATTTTTTGCCGGCCATTAAAAAATTAAAAAATAAATGTAAATCCTATACTTCCTAAATAATTTTTCAAAATAAATGTTATTCATATGTTTCTTCTCATTTCTCTCACACATTATAGATATCTTTCTTTCTTTCTTTCTTTCTTTCTTTCTTTCTTTCTTTCTTTCTTTCTTTCTTTCTTTCAAAGCAGACGACAAGTCTATGATACATAGAGCAATACCATCTTTTTGATCGTTTGATTATTTCTTTATTCCCCCATTTCTATTTTATATTTGCTTTCTTTTTCTCTTTAACCAGTGTTCTTTATTTTTTCTTTTTCTTTCATCAGAATCAAAAGGTATGGTCCGTTATTTATCTGAAAAGAGGACAAGGGCTGACATTTGAACACTTGTGTTATGTCTTGTTCTATTTATATTATAACTTTTTTTTAGATTATAATATCTATTGGAATTTCGGAGAGGACACACGTGCGAAGAGCTCAATTGGGCAAACACAGCTCTTCTGGAGATCATGTAAGGCAGGCTTTAAAAAAAGGGATCACAAGAAATCGTCCTCTTTTTGCCACTACCTGGGTTTGGAGTTCTAGCTAAGATCACATCGTATAAGCCCCAGACGGCGACGATTCGGCAGCGAGTCCACCACGTAGTAGCTGAGAGCAGACAATCTCTACTATTATTACGAACTTTGCGACAGGGCCTTAACAAGTTACCAGAAACAACTAAACAGCTACGTTTCTGCTGGCATGGTTATCTGCAACTTTATCCAACCAAATTCTTTGAACACTTTATGTTGTTTTACACGTTGTATCTACCTGTTGTATATTGTGCATATGTAGCAAAGACTCGTCAGTGCCCTTTCCTCAGAAGTGGCGCCCATCTCCTCACTGCGTTCTAAGTACGGTTTATTCTCTAACAAAACGTGGGGTTTAAACAGTGATTTTCTCAGCGACAAAAATCCCCACATATCTTACTTTGATGTTACATCTTCGACTAACCAACCAACCAACCAACCAACCAATCAACCAAGATTTGTTATTGCTCCCTATTTTATAATATAGATTTAAAGTCAAAACAAAAAGAAACATTTTTTAAAGTTTAAATCAATATACTTACAATTATACAAAATACATGAAAAAGTTTTATCCTTTATAACCTCAAAAATGTAAAACTTTGTATTCCTTGGTAATTTAAGTAATCGTTTAATTTGACATTAAAGTTTTACGTGAATATCTTTGTGTGTTAGCTCAAAATACAACGAAAATGTTCTATTTCAAAACAGAAATAAACCGATGAGTTATTCTTATTTTTTAGTCTCGACGAACTGAATAAAAAGTTAGATAAATATTAAATTTAGCTGCAACAAATTCTGAAAGGTCAGTACGTAATTCTGTTCAAATAGTTTTTTTTCCAAATTTCGGGGTGCGTCTTATACAGGAATGCGGAGTATACGAAAATAATTACGACAATCTCAAAAATGTAAAAATGTTTTTGATCAGGAATAATTTAAGTACTTTAATTTGTAATTAAGATCGTCTATTTTTTTCATCAGTAAAAATGTAGAAAGGTAAGTAACACAGTTCTGGCTATTTTTAAAAAAATAAACAAATCAATTATGAAATAAAAATTAAACAATAAATTATGAAAATTGAAAAAATTGATCATTAAATTAAAATTAATATTAAGAATAAATAAATTTTATTTTATTGTCCCAAAATTATCGATTATTTCCCTTGTTTTTAAATCTTATTTTTTTCCCCTTCTTTCCAGACGATATTCGTACTGTGTTTTATTTTGGCTGAGAAGGAAGGAAAAAAATAAAAAATAATAAAAAAGAAGACTTGTTCGGACCTTTTAAAAAAAGGAAAAAAAATTAATTAGATGTTTAAGTTCACTTGATTCCTAGCTGTAATTGTTTTTTTTAGTATTTTATTTTTTTTTCAGTCTTCTCCAATTTTTGTGACAACGAAAAGACAAACAGATGTAAGTTAATTCAATTTGTTTATTACAACAATAACTAAACGTAAGGGGACAAAAAATGAAGACCTGCCTTGTTTTAAATACTTTATTTTGCGACCAAAGCAATGACAAACGAGTCTTTTTTTCTTTTCTTATAAACCATATTAAATAAATCTGTTCGATTTAAAATGTTGCAACAAGAAAACGAAACTGTTTACGTTATTTTAACGTATTTTTTGATTTCAAGGCGGAAGTAGGGCATATTTACGGGTGCGTAAAAGGGCCATAATTTAAATATTTTTTTCACTTACCACCAACTAGTTCCTCCATCGATTAAACCGATGAGTTAGATTTTTAAAATTTAGAAGAATTTTCGATAATTATTTAATTTACGACCAGTGAAAATCATCCACTTAAAGATATCGAATGATGTTCGACTATGAGTTCCAGATACCAGAAGCTAAGCAGAGAAAAAATTTTTAAAGATGTTATTTTATGAAAGCTTTTATTGTTTTTTTTTTTTTTTTTTTTTTTTTTTTTTTTTTAAGTAACCACATTACACACACATGGGTTTAAGTTTTTAAAAAATTACCCTAGAGATATTTAGAGCTAAAAGTTGGGTGGCAATCTTTTGCTATATGTGGGTAGATGGGAGGCTACTCCTACTTGTCGAATTGCAAAAAAACGTGTGCCAAAGATCCGGGTATTTATTTAAAAACGAGATAGCTTCGCTGGAAACTTTTGCAAGCACCTTCATATTAGAAAACTTTTGAGCAGAACAATATTAAAAAAGAAAATGTCTTTTAGTGGAAACTTTTGAACATATCTATCTATCTATCTATCTATCTATCTATCTATCTATCTATTATTATCCTCGTGGTGAAATGGTTAAAGTTCTGGACTGCGGAATCGTACTGAGCGAGTTCAAACTTCTGTTGTGCTATTACGTTCACTTTTGGACAAATACTCTTGAGAAAGGTATGAACCCTCTTATCCTCCCAGCTATGGGTTAAATAGTACCACTACTTTTCTTCTCGAAGGATAGCTTTGGCATTAAATAACCTACAAAGGTTGATATGCCATTAAACAAAGAAACCAAACCTACCTACCTATCTATCCCTCCCAAAACCTCTGCACAAATATGATGTTACACAAGTTTAAATTTTTTTCTTCTCCTAAACCAGTTGCTATATTAAGGTTAAAGAACCTCATCTTCTCTACTATTTATCCTTTGTCAAGTCGGATGGGGCCGTAGAATACACCAATTGTTTCTCTGCTGAGGGGTAAGACCCCACCCCAAAGCTCAATGAGTGTCCTGTATATGAAACTAATCTGAAGCTTTGGGGAATGCAAAGTATACTTTCATTGCCATCACTCTAAAGTACACTCTGGCTCGGAGTGGTAACACCTGATCCTATTTACCAACCCCTTCACTCGGGCAGGATATGACACAAGGTCAATTTTTAAGCAGAGTTTAACAGGTTTGAATTCAGAGTTTTCCTTCTCCTAGACTAGTTGCCTTACCAAGGCTGAAGAACCTAGTCTGTCCTACTATTTACCCATAGCTGGAGGGAGAATAATTGGATTCATACCTTTCCCAAGGGTATTAGTGCTATGTGAAATGCAATGAGTTTCGTCCAGGATTTGAACTCGTGTCACCGAGTTCATTTCCTATGACGATAACAATTACACCACGGGCACCTGATAGGGTCCTATCTATGGATCAAATAGAACTAAACTGTGTACTTATGCTAACTGAATTGTTTGAAATATAACTGTTTATTTGAATAAAAGTGGATTTGGCATTAATAACCTACAATGGTTGATGTGCAATAGAACCAAACCAAACCAAACCAAACCAAACCAAATCAAACTATTTATCCATAGCTGGAGTGAGATTGTGGGGTGCATACCTTTCCCAAGATTATTAGCACTATGCCGAAATGCAAACTGCCTCATGTAGGATTCCAATTTGAATTGTTATGTCCATTTCGAATGACAATAACTGTTACATCATAGGTGTCTCCTTATATATATATATAGACAAAGTCTATATATATATATATGTATATATATATATATATATAGACTTTGTCTAATGATTGCATAGGTGAGAAACTGACTGTTACTAAACAGTATTGACTCTGTGTGTACACTTCTCTATGTTTACATATACCCATCACTGACATGGAGTATGTTGAAAATATAGCAGACTACTTTCGTTTGGTTTGGATTGGTTGGGTTTTATAGCATATCAACTATTGAAGGTTACTTAATGCCAAATTCCTTTTTTATATGTGTATATTAGAAATATATGATTTCGTTTGGTTGGGTTTTATGGCATATTAACCATTGTAGGTTACTTAATGCCAAATCCTCTTTATAAATATTTATTAAATATATGTGATTTGGTTTGATTAGGTTTTATGACATATCAACCATTGTAGGTAATTTAATGCCAAATCCTCTTTATTCATATATATCAAATATATGTGATTTGGTTTGGTTGGGTTTGATGGCATATCAACCATTGTAGGTTATTCAATGCCAAATTCCTTTTTTTATACATATATATTAGATATATATGATTTGGTTTGGTTTGGGTTTTATGGCATATCAACCATTGTAGGTTATTTAATGCCAAATCCTCTTTATACATATAAACCCTTTTATTTCAAATAATTCAGTTTTGAATAAGTACACAGTTTAAATATCATAAATTGTTCTATTTTGTGCTATTCAGTTTTGTCCAAGAAGTTAAATGGTCCCAAGTATTGCTATGTATGACTAACTATACAATTAAATATCAATCATTCAATTACACACAGTTAAATGTAAAACAGTTCTATTTCAAACAATTCAGTGTAGCATAAGCACACGGTTTAGAGAATGATTGCATTTTACATAGGATAGGTATGATTCCAATTATTCTCCCTCCAGCTATGGGTAAATTGTAGGGCAGACTGGGTTTTTCAGCCTTGGTAAGGCAACTAGTCTAGGAGAAGGAAAACTCTAAATTCAAACCTGTTAAACTCCGCTGAAAAATTGACCTTGTGTCATATCCTGCCCGAGCGGAGGGGTTGGTAAATATGATAAGCACACAGTTTAGTTCTATTTGACCCTTAAATAGGATCCTATCACATGCTACCATTCTGGGCCAGAGTGGACCTGGGAGTGATGGCAATAAAGGAGTACTCCACTTTCCTTAAAGTTACAGCATTACTGGAGCCTAACCATTAGATTGTTTTGTGTCATATCAAGACATTCATTGGGGGAGTCTATCACCTGTGTAGAGATGCAGTTGATGTATTCTGCTGCCCCAGCTGACAGGGCAAAAACTACCTTATTGATTATGTATATATATATATATATACATATATATATATATTACTTCTGACTCTTTAGGTGTTCTAATTTTGCTCTACTTAATATATTGAGTACTTTTACACTTCAGCTTAGGTAATTCTGTCTATGTTTTTTCTTTTGACTAGACATTGCAGTGCTGGTTCAAGCGGTAGAAATATTTTTGTCTTTCCTTTTTTTTATTGAATTCCCCCCACCCCAGATATCAGTTTGCATGATATTTTTTTTTATTTACAAATTGTATCATCTGGATTTTTTCACACCATCAGAATTATATCATCGGTATAAAAATGATGTCTAGCTATCTGATGATTGTAGTGTTCTCAAGCCATGAAACTTTTACGAACAGCTTTCACTTTCATTTGCAAACTTTTTCAAGTTTCACTTTCAATGCATAAAGAATCTTTTAAAAGTACATTGTTAGATTTCCCTTATGCCACTCAAAAACTGATGCTCGATTCATGCAAGATGCTCCAAAAGCAGTCTGAAGCGATTCATAGGTTTCTGTGGCATTTTTTCCAAGTTTAAAACAGAATTTTATTGAATATCATTCTTCTAAAGTGTCCTCATGTCCAGATTGCATTTTTGAAATTCACCAGCTGTGACAATCAGGCTTTAGTAGGCTGTATTCTAATTGCTGCTGTAGCTGTTCCTTTGAAGCTGAAATCATAAAATTTGGTCAGTCATCTTATAAGATGTATAGCAATAAGAAACTGAATTTTCAAGAGTCTACGACAATTTTAAATGCCTGTACAAAAAAGTCTGGAAACTTATTGAATGCACCACATGATCATCATCATCATCATGTCGTGCTGGTAGCATGGATATCCCTGACCCTCTCTCGCCACTTTTCCCTATCGTTCATTGCCTCTGGCAGGTCTTCTGGGCTACATCCCGTATCCTCACATAGTTGCTGAATGTATGTTCGTGCTGGTCGTCCTGCTTTTGCTCGGCCATATGTGGGGGTCCATAAGAGTACATCACTTATGAGCTTGTCCCTGCTTCTCCAGCAGTGTCCTGCATGTCTGGTTCGTCTAACTTGAATAGTTTTCGTGATAGGAGGCAGGTGGCCTTACAGTTGGTGTCTTGTGGGGTGTTGCTGCTAGGACTTGTTCAAGATTGCTCGCAGCATTCTTGTGTAATTGCCATCTAGCTTCTTCTCCAGCCGTTTTGTTAGAGTCCATGTAGTGCATCCATATAGCAGTATCAATGCGACTGCTGCCTGGAAGAAACTGCGTTTCATTTTGTTGGTTAGGTCTGATTTCCATATAATCGATAGCCTATTGATAGCTGTCCATGCCTTCGTTAACCTTGTGTTGATGTCCTTTTCGGTTGATGAGACACTGCTTCCTAGGTTAGTGAATTTGTCTGCTAGTTTAAGAGGGGTTCCATCTAGAGTGGAGATGTCACCCGTTTGATTATAGCACATATATTCCGTTTTGTGTGCATTGACATAGAGGCCTATGCCTGTGGCTGCTCGTTCCAAACTATGCAGTAGTGTTTCGGCTTGGTTGGGTGTATTTGCCAGTATTGTTATGTCATAAGTGTAAATTTGATTGAAAGATGCTTAATTACATCACTGCTTGTGCTAATCATGTAATAGTTTTAAAAAAAATTGCTGACTAAATAGTTATGAGTCTTTCTCCTGTTATTTTAATGAAAACATCCATCATTGTTCAAGCTATAATTTTTCTCCATCATAAAGTCCTGATGAAGGTTTAATAAAACTGAAATGTTTTAGTGTTGACTTTACCGTCATGATAAATTCATTACATTTGGAATACTTTGTTTTTATATTTTCTTCATACTGCCGGATTTATTTCCATGATTTACTTCCATATATATATATATATATATATAGTTAGTATTCTTGGTCCAGTTAAACCGAAGTTGGGAGTAATTCATCAGGACAAGAAATTATTCATGAATGAATATTTAAATTTTCCTGGTAAAGAGCTCAATGTAACAATAATACTGAGCAATAAATTCTTTAAGAAAAACAATGAAACCGGTCACATAGGATTATAGATTTATTTCCATCCTATTACGCATTTTTGAAATTTCCAAAAAACATGAAAAAAAATTAACAGGACTTCTTCAGATCTTTTTGATAAAAAAACTTTATGTTTTTTTATCAAAAAGATCTGAAGAAGTCCTGTTAATTTTTAAATTTTTAAATTTTTAAATTTTTTAAATGACCTAAAAAGGGTTGATATGCTGTAAAACAAAACAACTAGCCAACCAAGCAAACCAAGTCGGCCGAAAACCATAGATTCCAAGGACATGCCCAAGCCATAGAGGCAAATTCAGTGAGTAGCACCTGGAGAGTATCAGGTGAGCTCGGCATCTCACAGGTCAGTGTGGTTCGTTACCTTCATGACTTCAACAAAAGCATCCAGAACTGCTTAATTGTACCTCATGTTACCAAAATATTGTAAAACTTTTGACTTGCTCTAGTATTTTTTTTTTATTGCAATTCAAATTTATTGCAATTGTTAGTAAATTTTGTCTTTTAAATTTTCACTATTTTTTCTGGTTTATTTTCAGGTTTTAATTACATGAAAATGGAGTCAACGAATGAAGATTGACATCAGTACAAAAAGATTCTTTCCAAAATTATTTTCACTGATTTTAAATATCAGTTGTTATCTATTGAAACAGATTTGTTACAGTTTTATAGAAAAATTATAGAAAAAAACATTAGAGAACTCAATCAGACAAAAATTTTATAATTTATTAAGAATTATTCTATTCAATACACAAAAACCAGCCAATCTCAAAGTTAAGAGTGTATGTTTGTTTTATATATGTGTGATAATAACTGCCATATCTTTACACATGAAGATGATGAGTACTAAAACTTGACAGATGACAGCATCTTTATTACCAAAATTACAACTCAAGCATCCTAGTTAATAACTAATTCAACTTGTGAAAAATATACAAAATGCATAAGATGATAAGGTAGTTAGACATCCGTACGTTATTGGATTCTTATAACAAACACTTGTACGATGCTTAGGCAACACTCTGGGTGTACATAGATATAGCCCAGTGACAAGCATAAGCAAAATAACTTGTGACTATGCAAGCTGCAGGTTTTATTTCAGAATACCTTCTCTTAGACTTTTCTCGTCAAAGGATACTGCCAAGTATAAAGAGGTTTCATGCTGAATCTTCCTTCTCCAGTTTTAATTTTGGAGTTAACTTCTCCTAGAAGGGTTACCTTCATTACTTTATCATTATATATATGTATATTCCTCATCATGGAAATGACTGATGTAAATATAGGAAATATTGATAGCAATACTAACTTATATGAACATAACACAGAATTTTCAAAGACAGATCTTGAATATAAGGATAATAATGATAACTTTTCCAAAGTCTCTCTGGAAGAGTCCAAGGTCGACTCTGAAACTAGAGAAGCAAATCCTTCCCAAAATACCATGAAAACGACAGATTCCAACTATAAAGATAACAGGATTAAATTTTCGGAAAGTTGTGGCCAGAAATTTGAAGCAAACCCCAAAGAAAAATCCTTTTATTGTGAAACATGCAAATATAGTTTTTCAGACAGTTCCAACCTTGAATATCACTTAAGCATACATAATAGTCAGAAACCATTTCACTGCGAGGTTTGTAAGTTACTCTTTACACAAAAATCAAAACTGCAAAGACACACGCGGACACACACTGGTGAAAAGCCCTTTCAGTGTCACATTTGCAGTTCACGGTTTTCACAGAGGACATCACTTAAGAGCCATATGCAGATACATACGGGGGTCAAACCATTTCAATGTGATATATGTGATGCAAAGTTTTTTTATGGCGCTAATCTCAGGACACATATGCTGAAACACACCGGAGTGAAGCCGTTCAGTTGCGACGTTTGTGGGTCCAAGTTTTCCCGGAATGAGCACCTCAAGAGACACATGACAATACACACTGCTGAAAAGCCCTTCCACTGTGATATTTGTGGGTTAAGCTTTCTTCGGAATATCCATCTGATTCGGCACATGCAAAACCATACAGGAGAAAAACCGCATGAGTGTGGAGTTTGCGGATCTAAGTTCTCCCGGAATCAGCACCTGAAGATCCATATGCGGATCCACACAGGAGAGAAACCTTACCACTGTGAAGTGTGTGAGGCGAAATTTTCAACGAATGCCAATCTCAAAGAACATATGCGGACACACACTGGTGAAAAGCCATTCCATTGCGAAACTTGTGGGTCCCACTTTTCCCACAGTTCCAGTCTTCGGAGGCACACACTCTCTCATTGTGGCATCGCCGGTCAAAACTTTCAAAATATCTAAACTTGAGAATTTGTTTGCAGTAAAAAGAATTTTGTAGATTTAAATTTCTTTTGAAATTTGATTTTGTTATTCTTTTTTAAAGATTAATACACTCTTCATTATAATTTGGGGAGTCCCCATGGCCTTGTTGCTGACATGTTGAAGTGTTACATCTTAGAATGTGAGTTTGAACTCCAGTCATGCTAATGCATTCATATTCAAACTAATGCCCTTAAGAAAGTGGGGAGAGTCCCTATGGCATGTTGGTTTGGTTTGGTATAGTTTTATGGCATATCAACCATTGTAGGTTATTTAATGTCAAATCCATTTTTATACATATAAAAAGTAAAGTAAAGTTGGTGACCATAGTCAAGAGTACCCAAAGGCTCCCTTATCAATAACTACTACACCAAGGTGTAGGGGAGGGCGTTACTCCATTCCCTGGATTGCTCCGCTTTGTCCTTGATCCGTACCTTATAATGCTGAGTGTTAAGCAAAGTGGGATCAAGTACCATTTTTTTTATTCTTTGGTATGACTTGACCTGGGATTGAACCCTGGTCTTCCAGATCATTGGCGAACACTTTACTCATTAGGCCAATGGCCCAAAACAGTTCTATTTCAAACAATTCCGTTTAGCACACATACACAGTTTAGTTCTATTTGACCCATGCATAGGACCCTATTAGGTGCTACTACTACGAGTCAGAGTGGACCTGGGAGTGATGGCAATGAAGGGGTACTCCACATTTCCCAAAGCTTCAACATTACTGGAGCCTCACCATCAGATTGTTTAGTGTCATATCCAAGACACTTGTTGGGGGAGTTATTCTCCTCTGCAGAGATGCAGTCGGTGTATTCTGCAGCCCCAGCAGACTGCGCCAATGGCATGTTGGCTAACATGATGAACTATGATGTCATAGTAAGCAAATTTAAACTCCAGTCATGCTATTACGTTCACTTTCAGACTAATTTCTTTGGGAAAGGTATGAGCACCCTTATCCACCTCAACTATGGGTTAAACAGTACCACTACTGTTTTACAAAGATGGCTTTGGTATTAAATAACCCACAAAGGTGGATATTCCATTAAACAAAGAACCCAAACCAAACCAAACTAAACCATTAGAATTTAAGAAAAATTACTATTTAAGATTTAAAGAAATTTACATCACATAGTTCCGATACAGAAGTCTGGTGCAAAATCTCAAAATTCATTTGCTTGAAACTTGTTTCACCAAAACTCATTACACCAAAGTATCCTGGGTATTATACTAAATTACATCTGATGGTGAGGTTCCAGTTCTGGAAGTTTATGCCGTTTAATACAGGTCTCTAATCCAGTGTGGTAATATCGGTTCAGGTTCTATTTAGGGTCAAATAGATCTCTTTAAATATTATTCGTATTCAAAAGGACCGTGTGCAAAATAAAACTTCTTAAGAAACAACTACACAAGAATTATGTAAATGTAAACATACAATGAATGCAATTCCATAACCTCATGGCATAAAATAACCCTAGATTGGTTGCCATGCCATTAACTGTTACACCATAAGTATGTGAGTTGTAACTGACCAATGGAATGAGTAGGGGTGATTCTCAAGGTTTAGTGGTGATAGACTCCAAACATTATCTAAATGAAGGGTGGGGTTTTATGGCATATCAACCCTTGTAGGTTATTTAATACCAAATTCTCTTTATACATATATATTAAATATATATGATTTAGTTTGGTTTGGTTTTATGGCATATCAACCATTGTAGGTTATTTAATGTCAAATTCTCTTTATACATATATATTAAATATATATGATTTGGCGTGATCGGGTTATATGGCATATCAACCATTGTAGGTTATTTAATGCCAAATCCTCTTTATACATATATATTAAATATATATGATTTGGTTGGGTTGGGTTTTATGGCATATCAACCCTTGTAGGTTATTTAATGCCAAATTCTCTTTATACATATATATTAAATATATATGATTTGG
>OY757945.1:24273421-24348421 GCA_963585895.1 Sepioteuthis lessoniana | reverse complement strand
TTAATATTCGGTTTCTTTGTTTAATGGCATATCAACCTTTTGTAGGTTATTTAATGCCAAAGCTATTCTCCTAGAAGAACAGTAGTGGTACTATTTGACCCATAGCTGGGAGGATAAGGGGGTTCATACCTTTCCCAAGCGTATTTGCCCGAAAGTTAACATAATAGCGCGACTGGAGTACGAACTCGCGTACTACGATTCCGCAGTCCATCGCTTTAACCATTAAACCACGAGGACACCGCCTGTTAATATTGTTCAATCATATATATATATATATATATATATATATATATATATATATATATATATACGCTCCCCTATGGTGGTTGAGCACTCTGGTGAAGGAATTTTTGGCTGCCGCTCGCATAATGCAAAGCTCTTTGAAAGAATTGAGCACTCTGGTAGCCGATAGGGTATAAAAATGTAAACAAATGGCTACTGCTGTTGCTACATAAATACCTTCACAATTCCCTTAGCCAAACGTGGTACGCTTGTTGGCCGAGCAGTCTGAGACTTACTCTAACATAAAGTTGGACGGGTTTCTATCCCGGCTTCGAGCGTCCTGTGTGTCTAGCCACACTGAAGAGTTCTGATAGAACGAAACAGTCTTCTGTGGATGACAATATATATATATATAATGCAATTAGAAGAAAACTCAAACCTGGTTAGATTGTCATTAAAAATTTATTTTGGCGAAGAATATCATTTTACTCTTTGTCTCATCAGATAACTTCACACGTATAATTTAAGGTTGAAAAACACCAAATATGGATTACAGTCTATATATATATATATATATGAAAAAAAAAACTTATATAAATTTAAATTCTCAGGCTAAAGCAAAAGGGGTTAAAACAAAGTATTAGAAAAATTAAGAAACCAGGAAAAGGGTGTCCCTGTAAATTAACCCATCCTATTTTGAACATATTCTAGATTTTTCATAGCAGATGGAATTTTTTGAATAGTTTAAGCTTGTAAACTAAACTATTATCTTTATATATTTCTCTGTTTATTCCTTTTACCTGCGTTAAATCCCTCAGTTAATGAGGCCATCCTCCTCCTAAAAAACAACAAAACCTTTTGGCACCCACCAGGTGCCTTTAATTAACCCAAAAATAGTCCAAGGGAATTAACCACTCCAGAATTCAAAAACCCAAATTGCGAATTAAGATCTAAGGTTTCAAGAATCTCCTTCTCTACATAAATCCACCCCCCCGTCATATAATACTAGTAATTACTGAAATAAATGTTATTATTTCCCATAAAAATCATCCAAAATCAATATCCTTGTTTTATCGAGATTAGGAGCCTTGGTGGCTCCCAATCAGGATAATTTAAATTTACTTTTATGTCAACATTTAAACACAAGTTCGTTATGTTCATTAAGCAGTTGTCTGCAATCTTTAAAATTGATCATATTGATTTTTCTATCGCTACACAAGTTACATTTGCCATTGAAGCTATTTGCGGTTGAAGACTGCCTATTTTCCACTTTTTTTGAGGTGTTAGCCCCCGATTCTTAAAGTTCCAAAAATATTTAGATAGAGCAGGGAATTTAAATTTATATATGTTTTTTTTTGTTTTTTTTAAATTTTTTTCATACATATATATCTATAGACTGTACTCCACATTTGGTATTTTTCAACCTCAAATTAAATGTGTGAAGTCATTTGATGAGATGAAGAGTATAATGATATTCTTTACTGGAATTAACTTATAATGACAATTTAACCAGGTTTGAGTTTTCTTCTAATTACCATAGTATATACTCTGTATGTGAGTTTTATTATATAAACCTGAATAGGGAATATATAACAATAGCCATACATTGAGCACTCCTATAGATTTATATGAAATTCCTCATATATTTTATACGCGAATAATCAACACCCATTGTCTTCGGACGCTGACTGGATATATATATATATATATATAGTACAATTTGATGGAGACTCAAACTTAGTTAATTTGTCATAATAAATTTATTTCGGCAGAGAATATTACTATACTCTCTGTCTCATCAGATGAATATTTACATGCTTCTCTCTCGTCACAGAGTAGCAAATGTGGAGTTACAGTTTGTATTCAACATATACATATATATATATATATAGGTATTATTCGGTCAAGTTAAACCAGAGTTGGGAGTAATTCCTTCAGGACAAGAAAATCATTCAAGAGCTGAACATTTAAATTTTCCTGGTAGAGACTCAATGTAATTAATTTTACAGAGCAATACTTTCTTTAACCAGGTTTGAGTTTTCTTCTAATTACATTGTATACACTTCGTATGTGAGTTTTATCATATAAACCTGGATAGGGAATATATAACAATAGCC
Organism: Sepioteuthis lessoniana; assembly: GCA_963585895.1. Taxonomy (NCBI): domain Eukaryota; kingdom Metazoa; phylum Mollusca; class Cephalopoda; order Myopsida; family Loliginidae; genus Sepioteuthis; species Sepioteuthis lessoniana. The sequence continues at coordinate 24,346,082 of OY757945.1, read as the reverse complement.
ATAGATCGAGCACTCCTATAGAGTTATATGAAATTCCTTATATATTCTATACACGAATAATCTACACCCATTGTCTTCAGATGCTGACTGGATATATATATATATATATATATATATATATATATATATATATATATATCCATATTTACCAACCCCCTCCGCTTGGGCAGGATATGACACAAGGTCAATTTTTAAGCGGAGTTTAACTGATTTGAATTCAGAGTTTTCCTTCTCCCAGACTAGTTGCTGAAGAACCTAGTCTGCCCTACTATTTACCCATAGCTGGAGGGAGAGTAATTGGATTCATACCTTTCCCAAGGGTATTAGTGCTATGTGAAATGTAATCAGCCGTGTCCAGGATTTGAACTCGTGTCGCCGTGTTCAAGTCCTACGACAATAACCATTACACCACGGGCATATATATATATATATCACTGGTGACTTTAGGTCATCAGATGTTTATTGGGTTCATTACAAATTACTATTGTTGTGTTTTGACCTTTTGACCCGGCCAAAAGTGCCATTCAAGGTGATGCACCGGAAGGAAGTGATACAGTTATGAGAGGAAATCGCGTGGGCGGAAATTGGCTGATGAAATGGGACGAGCAAGAAAAATTCCCATGGTACACTACAGAGTGATGCACTTGAAGAGAGTGACCTCTGAACTGCATGACAGTTATTGTCGCTTGATGATGATTAAACATTCGATTTCAAAGATCGAGTGGGCGTCGAACGATTATATAATTTAGTTGAGTTCGACGAGCCAGTTGAATTGAGTTCTGGTTCCAGTTGAGTTCGACGCCCAGGGGGGGCAGTTGAGTTGAAGATCGGACGGAGTTATAGACGAATTGTGGTAGGGAAAGCCACATCAGGCCGATGGGGTCTTTGGGCCCTGATGAGTGGGCCCTAGGCCTCCGGTTGAGCAGCCCTAGAGAACAAGAAGGACACAACGTGAAGGTCATAACAGTGGGGTCAAAATATTGCAGTTATGTTCGATCTCCAGCTCCCTCTCACATGCAACCCTTGAACAACCCTTTCGAACCCATGCAATAAAGTGAGAGGTATATATTATTGTCAAAGAAGTCTTCTTGCGTCTTTATCATTGCGTCTGTCTTTATTATTGTGTTGTTATGAAGCTGTAAATGAGAATATAACACTATTGTTATAACTCAAATGTTTAGAACGCACATACAATCAGATTAAACTAGATTTAATTTGCCCATCATCAATTAAAGAATTCTACCAAAAAAATCTATACTGTACTGAATAAATTATTTGAAATGGACATTTGAAAACTATAGGTTGAAATAAAAAAGTGTTCTTTGAAAAACAAATCATTAAAGATTTTGAAAAGATTCATAACATGAGGTTCAGATGATATCACCATTTAAACATAAATGGCAGTTGACGTTGTAGAGTTCTGTCACCTTTTGTTATATTAAAAGAAAGAAAATAATTAATGAAAGCGTTGATATTGATGGTTTTCAATTTAGAAGTTTAATGACAGCTTAAGACGAAGTTTTCCTTTGTGCTGTGAAGTCGTAGGAGGAAGAAAGACAGTTGTATATAGCAGTGCAGGAATTTAGTACTCAGCCAGAAGCCTTGGGGTCCATTTCATTTAGGTGGGAGAAATAATTGACAAGGGATTGTCTCCTGAACGAAACAGAAGAACAAATGTTGAAATGTGCTTTCTTGAGATGAAAGGTCCCTTTGTCTGCTGTTTGGAATCATTCCGGGATAGAGAGAGAATGTTCTCTCTCCTGTCGGCTGGCCTCAACTTGCTGCCAGCAAGGAGGAAATGAAAAGAAAGGTCGAGCATGGTTAGCGCTACCTTTTATGGTGCCCAGGGAAGTGTGCCTGGGCAGAATAGCATCGGTCATTCTCATTGGCTGAAATGTATAATTTCAAACTCCAATGGCCAAAGCAATTCCCGCATTAAATAATAATTTGTTATTCTTTCTGCTACAGATTATTTATAAAATTAAAGCAAGAAAAAAATTGCCTATTAAGTGTGTTGCCAGTTTGATAGGGCTTATATCTACCCAGCCCAACTAGCCATGTTAATTTTATTTTGGTTGTGATTTTTTGGACTGTTGTCCTCATCTTTAATGTTGTCAGTTGTAACACAACATTTCTGCCATTGTATCCTTCATCAGATGTCTCTTGTTTATCTGGGTAAAAAAATGATTCAACCTGGGAAATCATTTATAAAGTTTAAAAATGATTTTCTTGGTTGAATTATTTCCATACCCAGATAAACAAGAGATACCTGAAGAAGGCCAGAGGATACAGCAGCTGAAACGTGTTTCAACTAACAACAATAAATATGAGGACAACAGTCCGAAAAATCATGCCCAAAATATTGCACATCAAGCCTCATCTCAAAATCTCAAACGGATGATGTTAATTCTATTTCATTCTTTTTTTTATTTATTGTTTTCTTTGTTTTTTTCCTTTCTTTCTTTCTTTCTTTCTTTCTTTCTTTCTTTATTGTGAACAATACCTAATGAAATGTATTTCGGTGAATATTTTGAGGCATTGAGTTAAAACTATTAATTTTGAATCTAGCTAAAGAATGAAAATTACTTACTGTGAAAGATTTTTGTTGTTTTTAAATAGATATACTTGAATATTGACTCACTTGGACCAGGAGTTGCTTCTTACTCACACACACACACACACACACACACACACACACACACACACACACACACTCACACACACACACACACACACATATATATATATATGTATAAGTAAAGTTGGCGACCTTTCTCAAGGGTGACCCGAAAGCTCCCTTTTCAATAGCTACTACACCGATGTGTAGAGGAGGGTGCTACTCCATTCCTTGGATTGCTCCACTTTATCCTTACCTTATAGTGCTGAGTTCTAAGCAAGGTGGTATCAAGTACCATTTTTTTGAGTCTTTGGTATCTCAACCTGGAATTGAACCCTGGTCTCCTGGGGGGGGTGTCCTCGTGGTGTAATGGTTAAAGCGATGGACTGCGGAATTGTAGTACGCGAGTTTGTACCCCAGTCGCGCTATTACGTTCACTTTCGGGCAAATACCCTTGGGAAAGGTACGAACCCCCCTATCCTCCCAGCTATGGGTTAAATAGTACCAGTACTGTTCTTTTAGGAGAATGGCTTTGGCATTAAATAACCTGCAAAGGTTGAGATGCTAGTAAACAAAGAAACCAAACCAACCAACCTGGTCTCCTGGACCATTGGTGAACACTCCACTTGTTAGGCCAATGGCCCGGTTAATATATATATATATATATAATTGAAAGAGAAACTCAGCAAACTGTCGGAAGAAAAATATAAGCATCATTAGATATAAATTTATTAGCCAACTATCAAATAAACATAATGAATTAATTTTTAAACCCTTTTATAAAAATAGATTTAAACTCAAATGATAGAGGTTAATCATAGAAAAATTGATTATGATAACAATAAAGTAAAAGTAAAGTTGTCTCCCTTTAGCCGAGGGTGACTCGGAGGCTCCCTTTTCAATAGCTACTACCCTGATTTGTAGGGGAGGATGCTACTACTTTCCCTGGATTGCTCCATTTTACCTTTGATCTGCACCTTATAAAGTTGAGTGTTACGCAAGGAGGTATCAAGTACCATTTTTAAAGCCTTTGGTATAACGTGACCTAGGATTGTACCCAGGTCTCCCGGACCATTGAGGTACATTCTACCAACTTGGCCAATGAGCCGGTTGACGACCTGAATAGTAGGATAAAATTGGTGGTATTCGTATTACTATTAATATTGTTGGTGATGCGATAATGGTAATCATAAAGATAATAATGTTGGTGATGTGATAATGAAACATACGAGGATCATTAAATAAGTTTGCAGGCTTTTTGTGTATGGGCACTTTTATTGATAGTACACACATGAAACTCTAGTCCCCTTCGAAGTAATCTCCTCCGACTGCAATCCACTTGTTGTACCGTTCCAACAACTTCTGGAAGGTCCCATGGAAGTCCTCTTGTGTGAGTGTGTCAATGACCTTCGTCACGGCCTCTTTCATCTCCTCAATTGTCTCATAACGACAGCCTCTGAGCTTAGGGAATAACCAAAAGTCACAGGGAGTAAGGTCTGGACTATAGGGAGGCTGAGGAATTGTCTTGATGCCCCTCTTGATCAAATAGTCTGTGACAAGGATGGAGTTGTTGACTGGTGCATTGTCCTGGTGGAAATGCCACTGACCCGATTTAAAGAGTGCTGGCCCTAGGAATCTCTTCCTGAACTCCCTTAAAACCACAACATAGTAACTCTAACCCTAACCCTAACCCTTTGGCCAATCAAATCTGGTGTATTGACTTCCTTACTCCTCCCACACCTCCCATCCCACCTCACAGACTTCCTGGCTTCCTTGAATCTCTTATGACACTCAAAAACTGATGCTCTATTCATGCAAGATGGTCAAAAAGCAGTCTGAAGCATTTCATACGTTTCTGTGGCATTTGTTTAAAACAGAATTTTATTGCATATCGTTCTTCTAAAGTGTCTTCACGTCCAGATTGCATTTTTGAAATTCACCAGCTGTGACAATCAGGCTTTAGTAGGGTGTATTCCAATTGCTGCTGTATCTGTTCATTTGAACCTGAAATCATAAAAATTTGTCAGTCATCTCATAAGATGTATAGCAGTAACATAGTGAATTTTCAAGATTCTTTGACAATTTTAAATGGCGGTACAAAAAAAAAAAAAAAATCTGGAAACCTATTGAATGCTCTACGTAATAAAAATAATGATGATAAATTAGCAATAATAGTAAATTTTTTCATTATTAGTGATATAATTATTAATGATTAATTATTATAACGATATGAATAATTTTTAATGGTAATTAGAATGGCAGTATTCAGAATAAAAAATATACAAAAATATCAAAACATTGAATAAAGACTAAATTTCAATCTTAGATAGAAATCAGATACCCCCAAACAATTTTTAATGAAAAAAAAAAGATAAGTTTGATAGTTGTAATAGTATTTATCGCCATGTTATCCTTAATAAATGAATAAATAAATAATCCGATTTTTTCTTAAAATAAAATAGGTTAACTTATTGAAAAGATTTCTGTTGCTGAAGGTCCAGTGAGACTTATTAAAATTTTTTATTTCGATACATAAGGATATATGACACCAGACATTGACATTGCATCTATTAGACTGTTTCAGGAGGGTGAAGAGGTACATAGCATCCACAATCTGGTAGATTGTATTTATAGACTTACTGGTTTGTAAGCAGGAGGAGATCGTCCAATCAGCGACGTAAAGAGGCATATAAGAGGACGTAAATATTATCCTCATCCATCTTACTGTATTGCAGTCTTATACTGAACAGACATATTTTTTGTATTAAAAATTCCACAACTGGAGGACAAAATGGCTACCTGAATTTCAACATGTTATGGGACCAGCACGCTTCCACTGCGCTCTTAACATCTATATGATGGATTAACAAGTCATATCGGATACCTACTTATAGAAACCTTATGGATGGCATATTTGATGGGTTAACATATATTTCATAGTCTAAGGGGGGCATTTAGATATGCATGCTTTGACTACGAAATATATGTTAATTAAAAGGACAACAAAACTGTTCTTTGACTGCAACAAATCCAAGTATGAATTATGAGAAGTAAAGTTCCTGGGATATCTTAGAATTTAACAACATCCAGTTTTTACAATAACTTTTTGCCAATATCTTTTTGTCTCCCTCCTCTTTATGTATTCATTTATTTTAATCGAGTAAGAATCTATTCAAAGAATATTTTTATAATTTATCGTATTTACCAACCCCTCCGCTCGGGCTGGATATGACACAAGGTCAATTTTTAAGTGGAGTTTAACAGGTTTGAATTCAGAGTTTTCCTTCTCCTAGACTAGTTGCCTTACCGAGGCTGAAGAACCTAGTCTGCCCTACTATTTACCCATAGCTGGAGGGAGAATAATTGGATTCATACCTTTCCCAAGGGTATTAGTGCTATGTGAAATGCAATCAGTTTCGTCCAGGATTTGAACTCGTGTCGTCGTGTCCATTTCCTACGACGATAACCATTACACCACGGGCACCTCCAAACACCACGGGCACCTCCGTATTTTTATAATTTATTCTCTCCATTATGTGATGGCTATCTGAACAGGTTGGTTTCTCACATGGAGTGGCCAGCTGAAATAAATTTATAATAGCCAATTGACGAGCGGTTGAATTTTTCTTCCTATTACATGATTTTGCTCTGTATGAAATATATAAATTTATATATTAATAATCATATATTGAGCACTCCTGGAGATTTATAAGAATCCTCTAATATATTCTCAAACTGAATCATTCTCAACTCATCTTCTTTGGATATGCTATCTATCTATCTATCTATCTATCTATCTATCTATCTATCTATCTTATTCTGTTCATATCTATCTATCTATCTATCTATCTATCTATCTATCTATCTATCTATCTATCTATCTATCGTGTAATCAGATGGAAATGCAAACCTGGTTAAGTTGTCATAATAAATTTATTTTGACAGAGAGTATTGCTATACTCTCCGTCTCATCGGATGACTTTTTACATGCTATACTTGAAGTTGCAGAACAGCAAATGCAGAGTTACAGTTCATATGTGAAAAAAAAAAGAAAAAAAAAAATTACAGGTGAGGGCAGAGGGGGTCAAAACATTAGGTGTTAGAAATATCAAGAAACAGGAGTGGGACTTCTCTGTAGGTCAACCCATCCTAATTTGAGCACATGTCAGGAATCCCATAGCAGATGGGATTTTCTAAACAATCTAAGATCGTAAATCAAATGACTATCCCCAAATCTATTCTTCATTTATACATCTGTTAATTATCTCAGCTGTTGTGATCTTAGATATTCCCCTTAATTTAATTAGAAACAAGATAAATAAATGAAATAAAGGTAAAAAACTTTTTTTCATAGAAACCATGTGCCTTTAATTAACCCTAAAAATGGTCAAGGGGAATTAACTACTTTAGAGACAAAGGCCTTAATTTTGGGATTAATACCCGAAGTTCACCAAATCCTCATCTATCTTTTAATCTCCCCGCCTTGATGATATCAACTACTGAATTAATCGTTACTAATTTCTAATAAATCCTAATCATTGTCCTTGCAATTACATAGGAATTGGGGTTTCAGAGGCTCTCAGTCAGGATCAGTTATCATACATTGAGCACTCCTGGAGATTTATAAGAACCCTCTTATATATATATATATATATATATATATATATATATATATATATATATATATATATTTCTATACAGAACAGCAAAATGTAGAAAATTGCTTGATATGCATCACTGTGAAACATACAGAATTGCTAGATGTACAGAATTGCTAGAAAAACAGAACTGTAAGACAGACAGAATTGCTAGACATAGAAAAGTGTGAAATGTATGAAAGTGCTTGACATATGGTATTGAAAGTTTGTATTCATCTTGAAATCTGTTGCCCAGTCGTTTGGGAAGGCTGAAGAATACACCAACTGCACCTCTGCAGAGGGATAAGACCCACTCCCACAACGAGTGTCCTGGATAGGATATGAAACAATCTGATGGTGAGGTTCTAGTGATGCTAGAGCTTTGGGGAATGCAGAGCACCCCTTCATTGCCATTGCTTGCAGGTCCGCTCTGGCCCGGAGTGGCAGCACCTGATAGGGTTCTATCTATGGGTTAAATAGAACTGAACTGCGTACTTATGCTAAACTGAATTGTTTGTATTAGAACTGTATGACTCTAACTGAAGAGTTGAAATAGAAATGATTTTGACAATTAAACTGTACTTACATTTAAACTGTGTGTTTATGCTAAACTGAATTGTTTGAAATGGAACTGTTTTTCACATTGAAACTGTACTTACACTAAACTGAATTGTTATATATAGAATTGTTTTGACATTTAACTGTGTAAACAAAATCTGTACTTATACTAAACTGAATAAACTGAATTAGAACTGTTTGAATAAACTGAATAGCTTAAAATAGAAATGCTTTTGACAATTAAACTGTGTACTCATGCTAAACTGAATTTTTAAAAATGGAACTGACTATTTTCATAAAAATGGATTTGGTATTAAATAACCAACAAACGTTGATATGCCATAAAAACCAACCAACCAACCAACCAACCATCCTGAAATCTATGAATAAATCTATAGAGAAAACCAGTCTAAATGGAAGAGAAATAAGATGTAAAAAACAATTTTGTAGAAAGTTTATAGGGTTTAAAAATTTTTTTACAACGATTACTACTACTAAAATAAGTAAGTAAAGTTGGTGACTGTAGTTGAGGGCGACCCGAAGGCTCCCTTTTCAATAGCTACTACACCGAGGTGTAGGGGAAGGCGCTACTCCTTTCTCTGGATTGCTTGACTTTAACATTGATACATACCTTATATTGCTGTGTGCTAAGCAAGGAGGTATCAAGTACTATTTTAAAAGTCTTTGGTATGATGTGACCTAGGATTGAACCCAGGTCTCCCGGACCATTGGCGATCATTCTACTCACTCGGCCAATGAGCCAGTTTTCTACAACTCCCAGAACATTATTTATCTAAACTATTATCATTTTTCTCCTAGTAAGTTTTCCACACTTGTGTTACCTGATGGTCTTTCACTGGAGTCTTAGTGACAGCAAAAGTCCTCTGGTTTCCAGGACTTTTCTCAGTATTCTAGCCTATCTTAGTAATGCAACAGTTTGGATGGTCTTGGTTCATCCTCTAATTTTTAACTTTTGGGAATTGTTCCAAGTGCACTAGTTATAATTGGTATCACTTTCATGTTCTATAACTTGTCTCGCTTTTCGTTTTCTTTGATTTTTATGCTGTGGTCCACCGGAACAGCAAAGTGCACTATTTGTCTGGTTCTCTTTTGTTTTGGTTAATTATCACTAGGTCTGGTCGTCTGGCCAGGATTAGGTGATCTCTTTGTATGTCAAAATCCCAGAGAATTTTGTGTGTCTCATTGTCGAGAACTCTGTATTATTGTCAAATTTCAATTTCTTGCACAGTTCCCAGTCGATCATCTTCCCCATGCAGTCGTGTCTAGTCTTGTACTCTTTTGCTGATTTGCTGCATTCACTTAATTGTTTCATCTCTTTCATCTCATCACCAACACTTGTTATTCTGTTGTGGCTTATCTATTTTCATTTCAACATAGTTGGTCCTTATGGCGTTATTTTGGGCTGCTATTAGAAGAGATTCAGTTTCTCTGTTAAAGTTTTCCTTTGTAGCCATGTCCCGGTCTTTTAGCATGAGATTTAGTCAGTTTGTAGCTTGAAATATTCATACAGTTGTTTTGCTTTCCATTTCTGTTTCCTAGTTGTTCATCTGTTGATTGGTCTATTACCACAATGGCTGCATTTTTCTGCTTCGTTTTGCTCTCCTTGAGGATGTGCTGATCAATGTACTGGGGATCACTTATTATTATTATTATTATTATTATTATTATTATTATGTTGTCTCTGATATTTCTTTGCCCAGTCGGCTGGGGCTGTATAATACACCGACTGCAAGACTGTAAGACCCCCACATGAGTGTACTGGATATGACACTAAACAATCTGATGGTGAGGTTCTAGTAATGCTGGGGCTTTGGGGAATGCGGAGCACCCCTTTATTGGCATTGCCCCCAGGTTCATTCTGGCCTGGCGTGGTAGCACCTGATAGGGCCCTATCTATGGGTTAAATAGAACTAACGGCATACTTATGCTAAACTGAATTGTTTGAGTAAACTGAATCGCTTGAAATAGAAATGTTTTAGACAATTAAACCGTACTTACATTTAAACTGCGTGCTTATGCTAAACTGAATTATTTCAATGGGAACTGTTTTTTGACATTGAAACTGTACTTATGTTAAACTGATTTGTTTAATATAGAACTGTTTTGACATTTAACTGTGCGTAAACAAAATCTGTTCTTATACTAAACTGAATTAGCTGAATTAGAACTGTTTGACTAAATTGAATAGCTTGAAATGGAAATGTTTTTGACAATGAAACTGTGTACTCATGCTAAACTGAATTGCTTGAAATAGAACTGACTATTTACATAAAATAGATTTGGCATTAAATAACCTACAGTGGTTGATATGCCATTAAAACCAACCAACCAACCATCTGATATTTTTGGTTGCTGTAATTAGTATTTCTTAGTTCAGGTACGAAACCTTTTATTACCTTTGAGTTAAAGGTTTCGACATAAGGAAGAGAGAGGCACAATCTTTCTATGATAACTATTCCATCTGCCCCCCATCTCGTGCGGCGCCCGTAGCGCACAAATTCGTGTGGCCTCTGTGAGCCCCGAAAGTCGACCCTTCTCGTTCGGTGTCTAGTTCTCAACTAACTGACTTTTTTCAAATCTCCCCAAATCCTCCGCGCACGCTTCCGGTGCATGAGGTCATTCGCATCCCCAAGTCCTATCTGGGATTTTTATTTTCACATCTCTGAATGACACATCCTCTCCCCGCACGCGTGCATGAACACCTACGCCCATGTTGCATCTAACTAACCCATGCGCTAAGCAAAAGGTTCTCGGCCTAACTAACCCTAAAGGCAGGATATATAAAATGAAATCCCTCGGCCATTATATTACACTAAGCTGTTGGGGATTGCTCCGAGTGCATCAATTATAATTGGTATCACTGTCACCTTCATGTTACATAGCTTTGGTAGGTCTCTGGCTAGGTCTTATTACTTGTCTTTATTTCCAGTCTACTTGTCAGTAGGTTTTTTTTATTTTTCTTTGTTAATGATTGCTAGGTCTAGTCTTCTGGCTGGGATTAAGCGATTTATTATTATTATTATTATATTTTGTTCTGTTATAATTGGTTGGTTGGTTGATTTTTATGGAATATCAACCCTTGTAGGTTATTTAATGCCAAATCCTGTTTATACATATATATTGAATTTGTATGATTTGTAAACACATCCTTTGCCGAGTCGGCTGGGGCTGTAGAATACACCGACTGCTTTTCAGTAGAGGGGTAAGAATCCCCCCCCCAAGGAGTGTCCTGGATATGATACTAAACAATCTGATGGTGAGGCTCCTGTAATGGTGGAGCTTTGGGAAATGAGGAGCACCCTTTTATTGCCATCGCTCCTAGGTCCACTCTGGCCCGGAATGGTAGCACCTGATAAAGGTCCTATCTATGGGTTAAATAGAACTAAACTGTGTACTTATGCTAAACAGAATTGTTTGAAATACAACTGTTTTTCATTTAACTGTGTGTAAACAAAAAAAAACTGTATTTGTGCTAAACTGAATTTGTTATATAGCCACATGCAGATTCACATCTACATACATGCACATATATATGTAGAATAATTCACAACGACACAATGATAACGACGCACGCAGTAATAAACGACGCATGAAGACTTCTTTAACAATATTTTACCTCCCACTTTCTTGCAAGGGTTCGAAAGGGTTGTTCAAGGGTTGCATGTGAGAGGGAGCTGGAGACCAAACATAAACTGTAATATCTTGACCCCACTGTTATGACCGTCACGTTGTGTCTTTCTTGTTCTCCTGATGCTGGGGTCCACTCCATCGGGGTTCCCGAGGGCCCCCTCGGTCGGGTGTGGCTTTCCCTACCACATCTCGTCTCCAACAGTCTGGAATTCTACTGGCAACTGCCCCCCCCTGGGCGTCGAACTCAACTGGAACCAGAACTCAATTCAACTGGCTCGTCGAACTCAACTGAATTATATAACCGTTCGGCGCCCACTCGATCTTTGAAATCGAATGTTTAATCGTCATCAAGCGGAAATAACTGTCATGCAGTTCAGAGGTCACTCTCTTCCGGTGCATCACTCTGTAGTGTACCATGGGAATTTTTCTTGCTCGTCCCATTTCATCAGCCAATTTCTGCCCACGCGATTTCCTCTCATAACTGCCATTAGAATGTGTCACCTCCTTCCGGTGCATCACCTTGAATGGCATTTTTGGCCGGGTCAAAAGGTCAAAACATAACAAATTGTTTGAAATAGAACAGTCGGAACTTTTGCTAAACTGAATTGCTTGAAATTGAACTGTTTTTGACATTGAATTTGTGTACTTATGCTAAACGGAATTGCTTGAAATAGAACTGTTTTGACATTTAACTGAACTGCTTTGACATTTAACCGTTTGTTAACAAAAACTATATTTATGCTAAACTGAACTGTTTGAAATTTAATTCGGCATTAAAAGACCCAAAAAGAGTTGATAGGCCGTAAATCAAACCAACCAACCAACATAAACATCCTTGTGATAACATTTTTACATGAGCCTGGGCTCATTATTTGTGCACACAGTTAAATGGTTTCCTGTATTGCTATATAAAAGTCATAATTTATCATCAGTCATTTATTTGCACTCATAGCTTGTAGGTAATTTCATTTTTAAATGATTTAGAAGTAAATAGCTTGGACACTAGTATTACTATTGTTTCTACACATTTAAATGGTTTCAATTATTGCTTTCTGATGCTAATAATTCTATTTGATATTAATAATTTTTCTGCAGACAGTGAAGTGGTTACAAATATTGCTATTTAACTGTCATCATTTTATTCAACATCCTTCATTCATTTGCACACAGTCAAATGGTTCCAAGTATTGCTGTCTAATACCAATAATTCAATTCAGGCACTCAGTTAAATGGTTTTAAGTATTACTATTGTTATGATGTTCATTTGGGGTTTGTAAAGACAAACACTAAATAACATATAACAATAAAAAGGGTTTATTAGGCTGGTAATAACAAGTTACAAAAGTCACGTGAGTAGTAAGACTTGCTCAGTGTACTGCTCAGAACGGGTGACCCCCATGGATTCAATAAAGGACGTAGTTCAAAGTTCCGTGTAGGTTCCCGAGTTCAACAAATTCCTGAAGAAGGCCTTCTCAGAAATTTAGACAACTAATGCAATGCATTCTCTAATCTCTAGGCATAAAATAATCCCAGATGGGTTGATATGTCTTTAAATACATCAACAAAACCAAAAATCACTTTTAAATAAATAGACTTCAAATTTTTTTTTTCCAGAAAATCCTTCATATTTGTTATCAAACCTATTTGCTTTCTTGAGCTTAGTGCCAACATTCTAAGCAAAATAATCACTGATACAATTGCAATTCAGAAGGTTATTGGTAGGTCTTTTTTTTTTTAATGAATAAAGACTAAATAAGACAAATATCAAGCTAAATAATTGATTTAAAAAAAGATGAATATAAAAACTTTAGAAATAAGCAAATAGGTATGAAAAAAATGTAAAATATTTTCTGAAGATTAAAAAAAAGTAAGTCTATTTATATTGAAAATGATTTTCCAGTCATCAAATTAATTTTATAACTTGAAAGTGATGTAGTAAAAAAAAGCAATGAAATTGCTAGTTCTTTTAGTCAGTGTACAATACAGCCTCAACTGACTGGGCTGGAGAGAGAGAGAGAGAGAGAGAGAGAGAGAGAGAGAGAGAGAGAGAGAGAGAGAGAGAGAGAGAATTTTATGGTTTCAAGTATTCCTATCTAATACAAATAATTATAAGGCAAGTCTATTTGACCCATAGATGGGACCATAACAGATACTACCACACCAGGTCAGAGTGGATCTGGGAGTAATGCTAGCCAAATGCCAGTCCCATGAGCCCTAGTTACTGAATAGTTTAGTGTCAAACTCAGAAAATCATTTTTTCGGGTGTGCATGTAGGAGAGTGTAGCAGTCTAAGCTCTTTAACCTTTGATTGCCAACCAGTCTAGGAGAAAGAAAAAATCTGAATTCGAACAAGTTGTATTTCGTTTAAAAACTGACCATGTGTTTCATCCTGCTCGTGGAGGAGGGGTTGGGTATATATATACAAATAGTTGCTTCCTTTATTGAAGTACTTAAAATTTATAATACATAAGGTATTCATTTGTCCCCATTGGGTAGAGTGCTCGCCAATGGTCCAGGAAACTTGGGTTCAATCCCAGGTCGCGTCATACCAAAGACTTTAAAAATGGTTCCTGTAAACTCCTTGCTTAACACTCAGCGATATAAAGTACGTATTAAGGGTAAAGTGGAGAACTCCAGGGAAAGGGGTCGCGCCCTCCCCTACACCTTAGTGTAGTAGCTATTGAAAAGGAAGCCTTCAGGTTGTCATCGACTACGGTCGCCAACTTTTACTATATCTTTAATAAGACCAAAGAGAAACAAATGCATTCTTCTAATTGTAATTAATCCAAGGGTATTACTAACTGATTTAGTAATTTGCTTCAGAAGCAAGAAGAGGCGCTCATAGTTATCATCGTCGGAAATGGGCATGGCGACTCGAGTTCAATTCCAGAGCGAGGTTGTTTGCATCTCACATAGCGTTAATACCCTTGGGAAAGATATGAATCCAACTATTCTCCTTCCATCTATTGTTAACTAGTCAGGCAAACAGGGTTCTTTAACCTGTGTTTGGCAACCAGTCTAAGAAAAGGAAAAACCTGTTAAACTCCGCTTAAAATTTGACCTTCAGTCACATCCTGCTTGAGGCGGAGGGGTTCGGAAATACTCATCGATTTTTATATAAAAAGATATATAGATACTAAACTAAAGGTATTCAGGGGAAATAACTCTAATATATAGATATATAAAATTGCAAGAGTAACTTCCCTTGAAAATTTATTGGCTTCATCCAGTGAAGTTTCGTTTATTTTAGATAAGCAATAGAACGAATCAATCAAAACCACATATTGCAACTTATAGTTTTGCGTTTTCAAATTCACCTGACCTCTCAAGAATGCTAAAGAATCTTTAAAATTTTGAGTCCTATCGACATTCATCAGCAATTGTCAAGAAAGAAATAATAAAAAAGTTAAAATAATAATAATAATAATAATAATGATAAATAATAATAAATCATCATCATCATATCGCGCTGGTAGCACGGATATCCCTGACCCTCTCTCGCCACTCCTCCCTATCGTTCATCGCCCTAGGTAGGTCTTCAGGACAACATCCTGTATCCTCACATAGCTGCTGAATATACGTTCGAGCTGGTCGTCCTGCTTTTGCGCGGCCATGTGTGGGGATCCATAAGAGTACATCTCTTATGAGTTCATCCCTGCTTCTCCAGCAGTGTCCAGCATGTCTGGTTCGTCTAACTTGGATAGTTTTCGTGATAGGGGGTAAGTGGCCGTACAGTTGGTGTCTTGTGGGGTGTTGCTGCCAAGACTTGTTCAGGATTGCACGCAGCATTCTTGTGTAATTGCCATCTAGCTTCTTCTCCAGTCGTTTTGTTAGCGTCCATGTAGTGCATCCATATAGCAGTATCGATGTGACCGCTGCCTGGAAGAAACTGCGTTTCATTTTATCGGTTAGGTCTGATTTCCATATAATCGATAGCCTATTGATAGCTGTCCATGCTTTCGTTAACCTCGTTTCGATGTCCTTTTCGGTTGATTCGACGCTGCTTCCTAGGTACGTGAATTTGTCTACTAGTTTAAGTGGGGTTCCTTCTAGAGTGGAGATGTCCCCCGTTTGGTTATAGCACATATATTCCGTTTTGTGTGCATTAACATAGAGGCCTATGCTTGCTGCTGCTCGTTCCAAACTATGCAGAAGTGTTTCGGCTTGGTCAGGTGTATTTGCCAGTATCGCTATGTCATCGGCGTAGTCGGCATCGGTAATTGTTGTTGCGGGGTACCTTCTGCTTCTTTTCTTCGTCAGTTCGAAGCCATTCTCTTTGATTTTGTCGATCGATGTTCTAAGTACGTAGTCTAGACAAATGATAAAGAGGTACGGGGCCAGCGTGTCCCCTTGTAATACTCCTGCTACAATGTCAAAGTATTCTGTGTCTCCATCCGGTGATCGTACTTTTACTTTAGTGTTTCTATAGAGAATCGTTATTGCCGCTACGGTTTCTTTAGGTATGCATACGCTAGTAGGATTTGTTCCATCTTTCCTCAGTGAATGGAGTCGAAAGCCTTGGTAATGTCGACAAATATTAATGTCGCTTGTAGGTTCTTTGCCCGTACACCTTCTAGGATTCTGCGGATGGTTAATATTTGTGAGGTCGTGGATCTATTTCTTCGGAAGCCATTTTGGTTTTTTCTAAGTATGTTGTCGATTTTGGGTTCTATTCGGTTTCGTATTAGGGCGTTGTAGATTTTGGCAGCTATGGATGTAAGTGTTATGCCTCGGTAGTTTTTGGCTAATCCGAGGTCCCCCTTTTTAGGGAAGGGGAGTATGCATCCCTTCATCCATCTATCTATCGGATTTTGATTGTATACTGCGTTGCAGTGTCGGAGCAGTATGTCGTCGAATTGTCTGGTCTTCCATACTTCCGGGGGAATTTCGTCCAGTCCTGCAGCTTTCCTATTTTTAATTTTTCTGAGAACCGAGTCGAGTTCTTGTGTGAACGGTCCTAGTTTAATGTCTAATTGTTTGCTAATTATTCTGGTGATTGGTTCATGCGTTATTTTTGGTGGGTTTCCAAGTAAGTTTTCGAAGTGCTGTTTCCACAGTTTTATTCTTTCTTGTTGGTTTGCTGCTTTAAGTTTTGCTTTGGCTGTGTTCTTTCTTCTGCTCACTTCGTTTATTGTTTGCCAGGCTATTCTAGATTGTCTATCTTCCACCGAGTCTCTAATCTTATCTATCTGATTTTGAATGTATTCTGTCTGTTCCTTTATATATATACCTGCTAATTGATATTGTGCCGTTTTTAGTTTTAAGGCATTTGTGTTTGTTGGGTTTTTTCGATAGTTTTTGGAGGCTGTTTTCACTAGTGCACGTTTTTCTCTCACCGCTAAAGTTTCCCATGGGACTCTATATTTAGTTTTAATTTTTGTTGGAATGTATTTTGCTGCTGCCTCGAGGTGTGCATTGACGAAATTTTCGTATTCGTCGTTTGGTGTACTTTTTTCCGTCTTTTCTTGTAGTGTTTCGAATCTGTTTCTTAATTCTAGTACGTATTTATCTCTTATATCTTTGTTGTTCAATAGGGCCCAGTCATAGTGTTTGGTGGTCGCTGTTCGTTTGTCGTTTTTTCGTAGGCTTAACCGTATTTTCGCCGTGACTATTCGGTGATCGGTGGACACACCCTCAAAAGAGGAGTATGCCTCGCAATTCAGTGCACTATTTTTCCATTTCTTGTTTATAAGGACGTAGTCTATCTGAGCTTTAGTATTGTTTTCGTACGTGTATGTCCATAGTTTGCCCTCTCTTTTTTGGTAGTTTGTATTGAGGCATGCTAACCTATTTTCTATCATTAAATCTGTTAGATGTTGCCCATTCCTATTTGACGTGTTGTGGAGGCTGTATTTGTTGTTTCCGTTTTTCCCGATTTGGGCATTCATGTCTCCGCCAATGACTAACATGTTGTGTTTCGGGATGCTACGCACTAATGAGGATAACTCATCGTAGAAGGTGACTAAATAATAATAATAATAATAATAATAATAAATAAATAAATAAATAGTAAATAATGATTATAAATAATAAAAAATTAAAAATCTGTTGCTAAATACTTATAAGTAAATTTGGCGACCTCAGTCGAGGGTAACCTGAAGGCTCCCTTTTCAATAGCTACAACAAAGAGGTTTAGGGAAGAGCGCTACTTCATTCCATGGATCACTTCTGTTTACTCTTGATCCTTACCTTATAATGCTGAGTGTTTAGCAAGGCGGCATCAAGTACCATTTTTTAAGTCTTTGGTATGACTCGACCTGGGATTGAACCCCGATTTCCCAGACGATTGGCGAATACTCTACTCAATTGGCCAATGACCCGGATTTTTAGGGAGATAGATTTGCTTTGATTTTTTTGTTTAATGGCATATCAACCTTTGTGGGTTTATTAATGCCAAGTTCATCCTTGTAGAAGTAGAGTAGTGGTCCTATTTAACTTATGGGAGAGAACGGGGAATGGTTGGTTTCTTTAATGGCATATCAACCTTCTTGTGTTATTTAATGCGAAAGCTATCCTTTTAGAAGAATAGCAGTGATGCTATTTAACCCATAAATAAAGATAAAGGTTTATATAGGGTATTTGTCCGAAAGTGAACATCATAGCACGAATGGAGTTCGAACTCGCTTACTATAATTCCGCAGTCCAGCGCTTTAACCATAACACCACGAGCCCACCCCCCGAAAGGGGAAGAGAGATAGATCGTAACAATACATCAGAAGTCAAGTCGCTTCAATAAGCTGCACTTCCTTCTGTTCTTTATTGCTCAAAGAGAGGTGAAAGAATGCTAAGAAAACCGAATGGGAGAAACAATATATTTTGAGAGAGAGAGAGAGAGAGAGAGAGAGAGAGAGATCAAATAGGTTTTATTTATATACAATTATTTCCATGTCAAATAAATACACACACACGTACACACGTAAATCAGTCATATAAATGAGGTCTAAAATTAGACTCAAATTCATTTATAGAATTTATAAGTTTCAACCTATTCCAACAGAGTGCTCAATGTATGGCAATAAATATATAAAAATATATATAAAAAAAAACCCAAATGTATACTATATGTATATATATATATAATTGGCCTAGTGCGTAGAGTATTTGCCAATGGTCCGGGAGACCTGGGTTCAGTCCCTGATCGCGTCATAACAAATAGTACTTGGTACCTCCTTGCTTAACACTCAGCAATATAAGGTACGTATCAAGGGTAAAGTGGAGCAATTCAGGGAAAGAATTAGTGCCCCCTACACCTCAATGTAGTAGTTATTTAAAAGGGAGCCATCTAGTCTCCCTCGACTATTGTCGCCAACTTTACTTACTTCTATATATATATATATATATATGCATTACTTGAATCTTGAATAAAAATATTACATTTTATATTATCCCCCGCAGAAAACAAGCTATAGAGGATTTTATATTTGTGTAAAATCACTTCAGTTATTTCAGAGTCCTATGAAGATATATATATATATATATATATATATATATATATATATATATATATATATATATATATATATAATTTGGCAGCATTTCTTTATTGATTCATATTTAATTTATCACACTAGACATTTTTTGTCTACAGATTTTTTTTGTTAATCCTTTCAAATTGCCCCATAGATCTTATTATATTCGGTGGGAATTGGTTGATAAACTTCGGAAATAACTAATTATGGAAGGTTTATCAACCAATTCCCACCGAATATCATAAGATCAATACGGCAATTTGAAAGGATTAACAAAAAATATGTAGATAAAAAAAGTCTATTATGTTAAATCAAATATATATATATATATATATATATATATATATATATATATATATATATATATACTTATGATTATAATTCAACACTAAATGTTTTTTTTAATCCATATAATCTTTTATCTTTGTAGTGTTCTGTGCGCGAAAATACAGAGCAGTATCCTGGTATTTTTCAAGTAGAAACTTATGACCCAACATTTCACCTTATCGATCCTCAGGTGGCCTAGTATTCAATATATCTATCTTCTGTTAGATTCAACCAATACATACATATATATTCAATGCAATAGAATATTCTGTTTTTTTCTCGAATAACTTTCATATTTCTCGTTTAAATTTGTTTAAAATTTAACAGTTGATTCTTAACAGCATATCCATTTGATACATGTAAATAATCTGGCATTTTCTCTCAGATAGTTTAAATTCATTTAATGATTTACATATTAAGTAATTTTATAAGTACTCTCAGTGTCAAAGTATTTGGTATAAAAGCAGTGAAATGTTCGATGTTAAACATATTATTATCATATTATCAAGAGTTAAGGATATGTCGGAGGTACAAAAAGCCATTATTCCTGCGTTGTGGGAAGCTGGCAAGATTTAAAACGAGATAGCTATCCAGTTGGGATGCTCCCAGTTTGCCATCTCCAAGTTAACAAGACGAACTTATTTTAAACGGTTCAATTGCGATTCTAAACCCATGACAAAAGTTACAAATGAACATTTGATGAATAGAATCCTTATTTCCAATCATTCAAACAGAAACGAAAGTGTTCAAAATTGGTCTGTTGATCAATGGAACTATCATTCATGTGTTTTAGGAAGCTGGCAAGACTCAAAACCAGAGAGCTATCCAGTTGGGATGCTCTCTGTTTTCCATCTCGAAGATAAC
Source organism: Sepioteuthis lessoniana (assembly GCA_963585895.1). Lineage (NCBI taxonomy): Eukaryota > Metazoa > Mollusca > Cephalopoda > Myopsida > Loliginidae > Sepioteuthis > Sepioteuthis lessoniana. The sequence continues at coordinate 24,325,959 of OY757945.1, read as the reverse complement.
AAGACGAATTAATTTAAAACGGTCCGACAGCGGTTCTAAACTCTAGATAACAGCTAGGAATGAACGTTAACTGAAAAGGGTCCGTATTTCCAATCGATTTGCATATAGTGATGAAATTTCCAAATTCTGGAATGATGCTGGTGTTATTGTTTTTTCATCTGCTACACCCTGGAGACTCCATCAGTTCAGATAACGACAGCAGGATACCGATTTCGAATCCACAACTAACATTTAAACAGAAATAAACCTTCGACATGGGCTAAAAATCATCAAAAACTGGTTCATTGATCAATGGAACTAAGTCATCTTCAGTAATGAATCTGAATTCTGTATTTCCTTCGATTGTCATTCCCCCCCCACTTCGTTTAAAAATATTTCCAGAAATATGATGCCAAATGGTTGAAGAAAAGAGTAAGATTCCTTCAATCTGTAATTGTTTTTGGTTGCATATCTGTCTCTGGTGTCTTGAAAAGATCGATTAATGCTGCTGTCTATCAAGACGGCCTTGATTATTTCCTTATCCAACACATTGCGGATAAGTCTGTACAACAATGAATCCATCTTCCAGCATGACGTGGCTCCACACAACATAACAAAAGCTATAAAAATGGTTCAAGGAAAAGAAGCTATCAGTTCTCAATCGGCCTGCAAACAGCCCAGATGCAAATCCAATAGAAAATTTATGGGGAATCCTCAAGAGAAGATCAAGAACATACTATTAATCAAATCTTGAAGAATTAAACGTGTGCATTGGTGTCATCGGTGATTTGTCATGGTTTAATCAGTTCGTTACCAGCTTGGGTTTTATGGCCTATCAACCTTTGCTGGTTATTTAATGCCAAATCCATTTTTATACAAATAAACAGTTCTATTTCAAATAATTCAGTTTAGCATAAGTACACAGTTTATTCGTCAAAAACATTTCTCTTTCAAGCTATTCAGTTTACTCAAACAGTTCTAATTAAAACAATTAAGTTTACTATAAGTATAGAATTTTTTACACACCCTTAAATGTCAAATCAGTTCTATATTAAACAATTCAGTTTTGCGTAAGTACAGTTTCAATGTCAAAAACAGTTCCAATTCAAACAATTCAGTTTAGCATACAAAAACAGTTCCATTTCAAACAATTCAGTTTAGCATAAGTACGCAGTTTAAATGTCAAAACAGTTCTACTTCAAACAATTCAGTTTAGCATAAGTACGCAGATCAGTTCTATTTGACCTATAGATAGGACCCTATCAGGTGCTACCACACCGGGCCAGAATGGACCGAGGAGCGATGGCAATGAAAGGCTTCTTCACATTCCTCAAAGCTCCAGCATTACTGAAACCTCACTATCAGATTGTTTAGTGTCATATCCAGTACCCTCAGCAGAGAGGCAGCCAGTGTATTCTGCAGCCCGAGCTGACTGGGAAACCTACCGCTTGTATTCAATAGCTGCTTCAACACGAATTTGGAAGTACTGTCATGCCTGTATCAAATTATGAACATAGTGCTGGTTAAGGCGAAAAAAATAAGTTAGAAGAAACTTAAAACTCTTGAAAGAGATGTCTTTCAAGCCCTCTCCCTACTCTCTCTCTCTCTCTATATATATATATATATATTGTCATCCATGGATAGACTGTCTCGTTGTATCACAACTCTTCAGTGTGGCTAGACACGCAGGATGCTTCAAGCTGTAGAAATCAAATGATTCACCTGCTAACATGGCTGCCATCTTGAGTCATCTTAGAAAAGCAAGCCAGCTAAGCTTACCTCATTTATAGGAGAGCACCTAATGCAGCAGGTGGGTTGGTCTATTTTGCTAGGATGGACCTGCCCAACACATTTGCATGAGTGGTGTCTATTCACCCATATATTCATCCAGTAAATGGCAATGGGGAGGCATCAGTCTACTTGTGCGTCAGACCACTTTCAAGTCAACCAATATTCATCACAAGCTAGTATCAAAACTCACCTAACTTTACGCTTGACATGGCATCTAACCGCTCAGCCATTTCGACTATATACGTCAGCTTAGGAATTATAACGCATATATAGTGATTTTCGCTTGTTTACATTTTGTGTTATCGGATTCCAGAGTGCTCTATTCGTTACAAGAGCTTTGTATTATGCAGCTGGCAGCCGTTAATTCCTTCACCAGAGTGTTCAACCCCCGGGAAGGGAGCGTATCTATTGTCATCCACATACAGAGACTGTTTCGTTGTATCACAACTCTTCACTGTGGCTAAACAAGCTGGACACTTCAAGCTGGGATCGGATGCCGTATATATATATATATATATTTCTGAAGATATTAATAGGCGAACAAAATTTTATTAAAGCAACAAACAGAAGCTGATGGCGAGGCTCCGATAATGCCATCTCTCTCAGAGGGTCCATTATATGTTTTAAATAGAACTAAACTGTGTACGTATGTTAAACTGAATTGCTTGAAATTAACTGTCTTTACATTTAACTGTGTATAAATAAAAATGTATATATGCTAAACTGAATTTTTTGAAAAAGATTTGTTCTGACATTTAAAATGCATACTTATGCTAAAGTGAATTGTTTGAAATAGAACTGTTTATATTTATAAAAAGGGATTTGCTATTAAATAACCCACAATGATTGATATGCCATAAAACCCAACCCAACCAAATCCTAAAAATTAATATATATGTATTAAGAGGATTTAGCATTAAATAACCAACAATGGTTGATATGCCATAAAACCCAAACCAAACAAATCATATATATACGTATAAAGAGGATTTGGCATTAAATAACCTACAATGGTTGATATACCCTAAAACCCAACCCAACCAAATCATATATATTTCATGTATATGTATAAAGAGGATTTGGCATTAAATTGCCTACAATTGTTGATGTGCAATAAAACCCAACCAGACCAAATCATATATATTTAATATACATATATAAAGAGGATTTGGCATTAAATAACTTACAAAGGTTGATATGCCATAAAACCCAATCAAACCAAATCATATATATCTAATATATATACGTAAAGTAGATTTGGCATTAAATAACCTACAAAGGTTGATATGCCATAAAACCAAACAAAACCAAACTAAGATTATCCATTGGGTCTCCAATAAAATTGCACTTTTTCGTTATGACATGTTTAATCACACCATTTAGCCTTTGATTAATTCTTCCTATGTTACTCAAACAACACACACACACACACACACACACATATGTATATATGCAGAGAGAGAGAGTGAGAGAGAGAGAGAGAGATCTTTATCTATCTTGCATTTTTCGACGTTGGCTTTGGGAATTAAGGGAACAAGATTGATTGATGAAGGGGTTATATATCGTCTCAAAAAAAATTCGGACAAGTTCCCATACCACATCGCACAGTGCTTTTTCCTCGTGTCCAGGATATTTCCTACCGGTTTTACAGGGGCGTTTCTTTTCCAGGCAGGCTAGCCCTCCCCATTTGGCAGACTGGAGCAACATCGTTTTCCTAAAACTCATTTTCAGACTTTTCTACTTTGTACTGAGCTTAGCTTGATAAATATCATATTCCTTCTGTGCTGCATAATATTTCCATTTAAGTAACTGTTTATTCGAGTCACTGAATGTGGAATGTTACTGAAATACGAGTTTGTTTTGTAATCAAAACATATTTTGCATGTTTTAAGCCATAAGCAGATCTTCGCCAATCCTATTGCGCACTGATAAAAAAAAAACAATTATTGTATACGACGACAATAACCAAATACTGCCATAAAAATTTGTTTTTAAAAGTTTCACTTATACTGAGAGGGGAATTTCGAACAAATCCCGGAAGCAGCACTCCACAAAACAGCAGCTGTACGGCCACTTACCTCCCATCTCACAAAAAGTAAGACGAACAAGAAATGCTGGGTACTACTGAAAAAGTAAGAACGAACTCATATTAGCTTTGTACGGACACTGGGTGCTGTCTAGATGATAATACACGAAGTATGCCTGAAAAGTAAGAGGACTGGTGTCACGAACAATTTTAGTCTCAAATAACAAACTACTTCGAGTCTAATGCCCCTTCCTGTTCTTCTTTAGTGCATTTCTATGAATTGCTGATAAGATTCTGCGATGCCTCTCAGTTCTGTCATTACGGCCACTTTGATAGCCTCCGCACCTTCAAAACCAGTCCCCTTGGTGATCCCCTTGAGCTTTGGAGAAAAGAAAAAAGTCACACGGAGCAATAATAGATGAATGGGGAGTTTGTTTTAGTACGGCAATGTTCCTCTCGATCAGGAACCGCTGGATGCTCAGGGCGTTGTTAACAGATCCAATCTCTTGGTGAAGCAACCGCGATTTGTCAGGCCACAAGTCTCGTCTCTTTTCGCGCTATGAGCGAAGAATACGCCGTAGGATCTCTTTGTAGGATTGCTGATTTATCGTCTGGCCCTGTGGTGGAACTCCCCTAGCATAATGCCCTTCACATTGAAGAACGTGATCAATATGTCTTTGACATTTGACTTTCACTATTTTGCTTTCTTCGGTCTTGGCGACGTTGGAGACTTACACTGACAATTCTAGCCCTTAATTTCCGGGTTGTACATAAAAATCTGTCTTATCACCAGTGATTGCTCTACGAAGCAAGTCTGGTTCAGTTTGAAGACGGTCAATGATGTCCTTCCACACCTGTATGCAGCGCTTCTACTGATCAACATTCAGCAGTTTTGGTACCAATTTTGCGCAGACTTTCCATATGCCCGAATCTTCGGTGACAATGTCCCAAACACTGTCCTTTTTCACGTTCAGCTGACTTGTAATCATTCGAGAAATCAATCTATGATCGCAATACACCACCTGGGTTAACCATTTGACGTTGACCTCAGTCCTGCTTGTTGAAGGCCTTCCGCTCCGAGAGTCGTCTTTCAATTTCTCGCGCTCCTTTTTGAACTTCTTTTGCCTATCAAAAACATGTTTGCGAAACGTTATTATCTCAATACTCTTGCTGAAGCATTTCAAGTGGTTGTGACAGTTTTTTTTTAACAACCGGACCACAAATTTCCGATTTATTCTTTGCTTCATCATTCGTTCCTTAGCGCTCATTGCAGAACGATCTGGAAAAAAAGAAAAGAAAAAAGTAAAGAAAAAAAAGAGAGGTGTAAATAAAAGCATGTGAAAAAAATCCAATTTTTAAAAAAGCTAAGATTACAGATATTATATGAGAGGATAACACAATCCTTTTATCCCTCTTTCGCCCATAGTTCACACAGCACACCCAGTTCTATACTTTTCAGATAGACCTCTATCTCTCTCTCTCTCTATATATATATATATATATATATGACCGGCCCATTATCCTAGTGGATAGAGTGTTCGCCCATGGCCTGGGAGACCGGGGTTCAATATCAGGTTGAGTCATACCAAAAACTTTAAAAATGGTACTTGATGTCACCTTGCTTAACACTCAGCATTATAAGGTAGGTATCGAGGGTAAAGTGCAGTCCAGGGGAAGGAGTAGTGCAGAAACTTGGACGGTATATAAAACGGATGCCCAAAATCTGTACCCTTTATATGATGCTTTATTTAAAAATGCACAATCATATATATTGGTGTTTTGGAGCACAAGGCCCTATTCACCTCTACATGATGCGTCACTTGCACAAAAAGGAGGTGCCCGTGGTGTAATGGTTATCGTCACAGGATATGGACACGGCGATACGAGATTAATTCCTGGACAAGACCGATTGCATTTTCACATAGCATTAATACCCTTGGGAAAGGTATGAATCCAATTATTCTCCCTCCAGCTATGGATAAATAGTAGGGCAGACTAGGTTCTTCAGCCTTGGTGAGGCAACTAGTCTAGGAGAAGGAAAACTCAGAATTCAAACCTGTTAAAATCCGCTTAAAAAAAATTGACCTTGTGTCATATCCTGCCCGAGCGGTGGGGTTGGGTAAATAGGTCACTTGCACAAAAATCCCTAAATATCAAGTGGTGGCTGCATATCGCAAATTAATTCATCCTTGAGAAATCTACACACCCTGTCATGTACGATATACCCACCCAACGCAAGATATCCTCTAATCTAAACTTAGAGAAGGGTCATGTAAATCAGGTAGTCCAAAACTCACGTATGAGGACATTATCTGAAGAAACGTGGCGGTCATAGACATCCGAGTTGACAATTAGCAACACGTGTCCAAAAACTGAAAAAAAAAAAAATGAAGAGAAAAAAAATGTGTCGCAGCAGGACTGCATTATCGGATACGATGAACAACTAGTAGTAATATATGTGTGTGTGTGGGGGGGGGTAGTGTTTGTTAATGGTCCAGGAGATCGGGGTTCATTCCCAAGTTGAGTCATACCAAAGACTCTAAAAATGTTACTTGATGCCTACTTGCTTAACACTCAGCATCATAAGGAACGGATCAAGGGTAAAGTGGAGCAATCACGAGAAAGGAGTAGAGCCCTCCCCTACACATCGGTGTAGTAGCAATTGAAAAAGGGAGCCTTTTGGTCACCCTCGACTACGGTTGCCAACTTTACTTACTTATGTCCCTCTGTGTCGACCAACAAGCCAACCACCACCAACACCGTTGGCATTACTAGTTCTACTACCTCTATTACTCTTCGAACAACTAGGGCTGTCGCTGACCATTTGGGTGCCTTGAACATAATTGGTCTAAGGTATCTTTTGCTTACAACCCCCCACCAAATAACAAACATACTAAATGCAATCCTTAAAACGAAGAAATATCGTTTGGAGACTTGGGTTCAATCCCAGTTCGAGTCATACCAAAGACTTTAAAAATGTTACTTGATGCCTCCTTACTTAACACTCAGCACCATAAGGTACGGATCAAGGGTAAAGTAGAGCAATCATGGGAAAGGAGTAGAGCCCTCCCTTACACTTCGGCGTAGTAGCTATTGAAAAGGGAGCCTTCGAGTGGCCTTCGACTACGATCACTACTTTGTAACCGGCCCATTAGTGTGGTGGATAGAATGTTCACCAGTGGCTCGGGAGACCGGAGTTCAATCCCAGGTCGAGTCATACCAAAGACTCAAACAATGGTATTTGATGCCGCCTTGCTTAACATTCACCATTATAAGGTAAGGATCAAGGATAAGAGGAGCGATCCAGGGAAAGGAGTAGTCCTCTTTCTACACCTTGGTGTAGTAGCAATTGAGAAGGAAGCCCTCGGGTCACCAACCTTTCAGGGGAAAGAGCAGCGCCCTCCTCTATAACACCAGTGAAGTAGCAAATAAAAAGGGAGCTTTCAGTTGCTCTTGACTATGGTCGCTAACTTTAGTTTACTTTATATATATATATATATATATATGTGTGTGTGTGTGTGTGTGTGTATAATTATATATATATAACTTTAGTTTACTTTATATATATATATAGTAAATAAAAGTCCAAACGAAGAAGAAGCATTTGAACTCAGGAGCCAAGTGGAAGAAATATGTCAATATTGGTCAGTATGTCTTTAAGTCCTATCAATTTAAAATGCTGAATTTTACAAAATGTTATGCTGTATTTTGTTTGTGAAATAATGCTTAAACTATGCGTTTTAAATGTAAAGGCACGCTTACTCTACTATAAAGCCAATTTGATATTAGCCTATGCACATGTCAGCGAACAAGGCAGAATGTTTTTGAATATCTTCTATCGAATAATTTAAAAATTCGTAAAGAAAGCCCTAACAGTAGTTTAGAAGAAAAAGCCTAGAACGCCTAATGCTACAACAGGCCCCCCCCCCCAAGAGAAAAAGGAAAAAAAAAAAAAAAAGTTCTATAATTCCTGAAGCCTGCTAGGTCCCCAACTGTAGGAAGAAAAAAAAATGAAAAACCCAGGAAAAGTCCCAATACAGCAAAAAAAGTACAAGTCAGTACTAGTGAAAGTCATACGAAAGTACCTTAATGTTGGACTTTAACTAAGTTAAAACTTAAAACAAATTTACCCCCCCCTTTTTTTTTATTATTATGTACACATGGGAAGCAGCATGATGTACGTAAAGGTATTTGAATAAACCCATGGACGACCAAACTCAATACCCAAATGGGTCCTGGACGTGAGTTTGACGACTTTTCGCTCAGGATCGCCAGTTCGATCGGGGAACTACTGCTGCTCCTCTATAAGAGTGGCTTCTATAGAAGAGAATAAAACAGCCATCGAAAGATAACCATGACCCACACTCAAACCACTTACACAAACCGCATCGCTCTTCGCGCGGGTAAAAAAGGGGCGCGTCCTGCTGAGGTTGGAGCCCTGGCCTCGGTGTTCGAAAAATCAGCTACAGAGCTCAAACAATCAAAACTACTAAAATGCAAGCAAACACTACAAATAGCCACATTTAACGTAAGAACCTTAAATAGAATAGGACAACTCCCAGAGCTAATCGCATCGGCCGAAGAACATAAAATAGACATAATATGCATATAAGAACACAGATACACGCACACAGAAGATATCAAATATCACGAAACTGGCAATGGCTGGTCGCTCGCCACTGTATCCGCATGGAAAAACTCTGTCAACGCCGCAGTAGGAGGGGTAGGATTGCTTATAGGACCTAGAGCACTAAAAACGCTTAATAACGTTGAGAAAATACAACCTAGAATGATGGCAGCTACATTTAACGGAAACCCCAGAGCAACAATCATCTCATGCTACAGCCCCACCAATGTTAGTGAAGAAAATGAAATAGTCACCTTCTACGATGAGCTATCCTCATTAGTGCGTAGCATCCCGAAACACAACATGTTAGTCATTGGCGGAGACATGAATGCACAAATCGGGAAAAACGGAAACAACAAATACAGCCTCCACAGCACGTCAAATAGAAATGGGCAACATCTAACAGATTTCATGATAGAAAATAGATTAGCATGCCTCAATACAAACTACCAAAAAAGAGAGGGCAAACTATGGACATACACGTACGCAAACAATACTAAAGCACAGATAGACTACGTCCTTATAAACAAGAAATGGAAGAATAGTGCATTGAATTGCGAGGCATACTCCTCTTTTGAGGGTGTGTCCACCGATAACCGAATAGTCACAGCGAAAATACGGTTAAGCCTACGAAAAAACGACAAACGAACAGCGACCACCAAACACTATGACTGGGCCCTATTAAACAACAAAGATGTAAGAGATAAATACGTATTAGAATTAAGAAACAGATTCGAAACACTACAAGAAAAGACGGAAAAAAGTACACCCAACGACGAATACGAAATTTCGTCAATGCACACCTCGAGGCAGCAGCAAAATACATTCCAACAAAAATTAAAACTAAATATAGAGTCCCATGGGAAACTTTAGCGGTGAGAGAAAAACGTGCACTAGTGAAAACAGCCTCCAAAAACTATCGAAAAAACCCAACAAACACAAATGCCTTAAAACTAAAAACGGCACAATATCAATTAGCAGGCATATATATAAAGGAACAGACAGAATACATTCAAAATCAGATAGATAAGATTAGAGACTCGGTGGAAGATAGACAATCTAGAATTGCCTGGCAAACAATAAACGAAGTGAGCAGAAGAAAGAACACAGCCAAAGCAAAACTTAAAGCAGCAAACCAACAAGAAAGAATAAAACTGTGGAAACAGCACTTCGAAAACTTACTTGGAAACCCACCAAAAATAACGCATGAACCAATCACCAGAATAATTAGCAAACAATTAGACATTAAAATTGGACCGTTCACACAAGAAGAACTCGACTCGGTTCTCAGAAAAATTAAAAATAGGAAAGCTGCAGGGCTGGACGAAATTCCCCCGGAAGTATGGAAGACCAGACAATTCGACGACATACTGCTCCGACACTGCAACGCAGTATACAATCAAAATCCGATAGATAAATGGATGAAGGGATGCATACTCCCCTTCCCTAAAAAGGGGGACCTCGGATTAGCCAAAAACTACCGAGGCATAACACTTACATCCATAGCTGCCAAAATCTACAATGCCCTACTACGAAACCGAATAGAACCCAAAATCGACAACATACTTAGAAAAAACCAAAATGGCTTCCGAAGAAATAGATCCACGACCTCACAAATATTAACCATCCGCAGAATCCTTGAAGGTGTACGGGCAAAGAACCTAAAAGCGGCATTAATATTTGTCGACTTTACCAAGGCTTTCGACTCCATTCACAGAGGAAAGATGGAACAAATCCTACTAGCGTACGGCATACCTAAAGAAACCGTAGCGGCAATAACGATTCTCTATAGAAACACTAAAGTAAAAATACGATCACCAGATGGAGACACAGAATACTTCGACATTGTAGCAGTAGTACTACAAGGGGACACGCTGGCTCCGTACCTCTTTATTATTTGTCTAGACTACGTACTTAGAACATCAATTGACAAAATCAAAGAGAATGGCTTCGAACTGACGAAGAAAAGAAGCAGAAGATACCCCGCAACAACAATTACCGATGCCGACTACGCCGATGACATAGCGATACTGGCAAATACACCTGACCAAGCCGAAACACTTCTGCATAGTTTGGAACGAGCAGCAGCAAGCATAGGCCTCCATGTTAATGCACACAAAACGGAATATATGTGCTATAACCAAACGGGGGACATCTCCACTCTAAAAGGAACCCCTCTTAAACTAGTAGACAAATTCACGTACCTAGGAAGCAGCGTCGAATCAACCGAAAAGGACATCGAAACGAGGTTAACGAAAGCATGGACAGCTATCAATAGGCTATCGACTATATGGAAATCAGACCTAACCGATAAAATGAAACGCAGTTTCTTCCAGGCAGCGGTCACATCGATACTGCTATATGGATGCACTACATGGACGCTAACAAAACGGCTGGAGAAGAAACTAGATGGCAATTACACAAGAATGCTGCGTGCAATCCTGAACAAGTCTTGGCAGCAACACCCCACAAGACACCAACTGTACGGCCACCTGCCCCCTATCACGAAAACTATTCAAGTTAGGCGAACCAGACATGCAGGACATTGCTGGAGAAGCAGAGATGAACTCATAAGAGATGTACTCTTATGGATCCCCACACATGGCCGTGCAAAAGCTGGACGACCAGCACGAACGTACATTCAGCAGCTATGTGAGGATACAGGTTGTTGTCCTGAAGACCTGCCTAGGGCGATGAACGATAGGGAGGAGTGGCGAGAGAGGGTCAGGGATATCCGTGCTGCCAGCACGATATGATGATGATGATGATGATATATATATATATATATATATATATATATATGTGTGTGTGTGTGTGTATATATATATATATATGTGTGTATATTATTCGGTCCAGTTAAACCAGAGTCGGGAATAATTCCGTCAGGACAAAAAATAATTCAACTATGAACATTTAAATTTTCCGGGTAAAAAGCTCAATGTAACTGACATCACAGAGCAATAATTCCTTTAAGAAAAACAAAAACCGGTCACATTAGGATTATGGAGCAAGTTTTAAACCCAGAAACTTTTATTTCTGTTAAGATGTCTTGCTAGTTTCTTGGTATTAGGGTCCAGTTGATAAAGAAGTTACCCTAAGTTCGGCTTCAAAGCGCTTTCAGTCAAATCGATTGATGGTTTTCCAAGAAATTTTATCTATATATTTACTTATAGTTCGGTGTGATATGTATTTTCTCGAAAGGGTTTATTATTGGTGAGTGTTCTGTTGTTAGTATGTTAGTTGTTGAAGATATTTAGTATATCAATGCCTACGATGTTTTTTATACTGATGGATATGAGGATATCAGTGCCATCAAACAACAACAAAAGCCCAGTCAGATGGGACTGTAGAATACACCGACTGCATCTCAGCAGAGGGGAATAACCAACCTCCCAAACGATTTTCCTGGAAATGACATTAAACTATTAGATGGTGAGGCTCTAGTAATCTTGGAGCTCTGGGGAATGTGAAGTGCCTCATCATTGCCATTGCTCCCAGGTCCTCTCAAACCCAGAGTGGTAGCACCTGATTGGGTCCAATCTATGGGTCAAATGGAATTGTTTGACATTTAAACTGAGTGCAAACAAATGGCTTATACCAAAATGAATTGTTAGAAATAGAACTGTTAGATTATTTAATTGTATGTAAGCAAATTAATTTAATTGTTAGTGATACATATCAATACTTGGAACCATTTAATTTTATGCAAAAACATGAGACTCATTTAAAAACGTTATCAGCAGATTGTGTTTACAAATCATATATATTTGATATGTATGCTGAAAGAGGATTTGGCATTAAATAACCGACAATGGTTGATATACTATAAACGCCAACCAAACCAAAATCATATATATTTGATATATAAGTATAAAGAGGATTTGGCATAATATAACCTACAATGGTTGATGTGCCATAAAAGCAAACCAAATTATATATATTTAATATATATGGAAGTAAACATGGATCTGAATCCCAAAGTCTGAAGAAAGTAGAAAAACAGAATAATCCATAGAAGATGAATTCATTTTGATGTAAAGCCAACGTTAAACGTTTTGGTTTTAATAACCTTCATCAGGACTTTGATATCATGAGAAATATTGAACACACAGCGATGGATGCTTGTCGAGATAACTGGAGCAAATAAACCCTCATTTAATATATATGTACATAGAAGAATAGGCATAAAATAACCTACAAAGGTTGGTAAGCCATAGTAACCAAATAAACAAAATCATATATATTTAATATATATGTATAAAGAGGATTTGGCATAAAATAAACTACAATTGTTGATATGTCATAAAGTCCAACCAAATAAAATCGTGTATAATTAATTTATGTGTATAAGGAGGATTTGATATCAAATTACCTGCAATGGTTGATATGCTATAAAACCCAATCAAACTAAATCATATATGTTTAATATGTATATATAAAGATAATTTGGCATTAAATAACCTACAATGATTGATATGCCATTAAACCCAACCAAACCAAATCATATATATTTAATATATATGTACAAAGAGAATTTAGCATTAAATAACCTACCATGGTTGATATGCCATCAAACCCAATCAAATCAAATCATATATATTTAATATAAACGTATAAAATGGATTTGGCATTAAATAACCTACAATGTTTGATATGCCATAAAACCCAATCAAATCAAATCATATATATTTAATATAAACGTATAAAAATGGATTTGGTATTAAATAACCTACAATGTTTGATATGCCATAATACCAAAATAAACTACAACAAAATAATAACACAGATAAAATCATATCTGCTGAAATACGAAAAATCTTATAGATAAAAATCTAATAACTGCAAAAATAACAACCACAACAAAAAACAAACGCCTTGGAATGAAAATAAAAACATACCCCTCCTACTCAAAAATTTGGTAACGGTCTTCATTTTCATATAGCATTGATCAGGTTCTTTTCGAGGTGTGTGTAGTGTTTGAATATACCTAATCCCACCACTACGGACAGGATATGATGCAAGGTCAATTTTTTGTTTGAATTCTCCTAGCCTGGTTGTCTAATCAAGACTAAAGAACCTACTTTGCCCTACTATTTACCTATATGTGGAAGGAGAACATACGGATTCATGGCTTTATGAAGTGAAAAGCCACCAGCTTCGTTCAGGTATAGAACCCCAGTCACCGATTCTATTCCCTACGAGAATAATCGTTTCGCTAAGCACGTCTCATTTAATGTCGGGTTGGTGTTTGAAAATAATCAACCACCACCAATGCCTGGTCAAAAGAAAAAAAAAACATCGACAGAATACCTTAAGCTAAACGTAAGAGTGCTCAATACACTAAGTAGAGCATGATACAAATACCTAGAGAGACAGAAGTATCTACCTAGGTTTCATCTAAACGGATCATCAGGATAAGCTCTGAGTCATATATATACACTTTGTGGGTTTGTGGCAAACCAAGTGCAATATAATTTGGAGAGTGCTCAATATCTGTGATAGAGCTGTTATTTAATAATAATAGATAAAAAATTATATTAGATTTATATATTTAATGCAATGGAAGTTTGTCTGCTACCTTTCGTTTTATAAAGTTTTACAAACAACAATCGTCAGGCAGATAACGAAAGGAAATGAATAAATCGGAAAAATCGGATGGGGAATGCAGTTGTATTGAACATTGCTACTGTAGAGACGAGAAAAAAAAGGCCAATACAACTACGTTCTCCCATCCCCATAAACAACTCCAAGTTTATCACGCTGCGCATATATCTTCACATACATATACACTAAACACCACTTATACATCCACACACAATAATACGCAACTATAACCCACACAAACGCACACACACACACACACACACACACACACACACAAGCACACGCAAAGATTTCTACACAATCCCAACGGTTTTTGGATGTATTTTTCGAGTTTTTCGATTTCTTCATTTTCTTTCGTTATCTGCCTGACGATTGTTGTTCGTAAAACTTCATGAAACCAAAGGTCGCAGACAAACTTCCATGGCATTAAATATATAAATCTAATATATATTTATTTATTTATCATTATTATAATCTCTCTCTCTCTCTCTATATATATATATATGTGTGTGTGTATACAAATTTTTTGTTGATCCAATGAGAGAAAAAGTCAATACTTTAGAATAAAAAGGTCCACAAGGGGATTTATTTTCAAGTTTTTTTTAATTTTTCTTCAATACATGTTTATGACGTTCTACATGGTCTTCAGGAAATAAATGGTTTGATATTTTTGACCAGAGAACACTAAGAATTTTCTCATTTTTTTGTTTTTTCATTTCAAAATAATTTTTGAAACGAGATACCATCACACTGAGAATAGTTGGGAAAAACTTCGAATCATTGGTATATTATAGATATTTAATACACCCTTCGAATTTATTGTTGTTACACACACACACACACACACACACGCATACACAAATATTAAACCATCTACTTCATGAAGACAACGTAAAGCTTCAGAAACACGTGTTGAAGAAAAATTAATTACTTAAAAGCAAATTCCCTTGTGGACCTTTTCATTTTAAAGTATATATATATATATATATATATTTGTTTCTTAGTTTAATAGCATACAAATTATCCTGGGTTGTTTAAAGCGAAGAGGGTCCTTATAGAAGAACAGTATCGGTACTATTTTGTATATAGGGGGTATAAAGGGGTTCATAACTCTCCTGAGGGTATTTGTTTGAAAATGAATAAAATAGAGCGAGTGGAGTTTGAACTCGCTCACTCCGATGTCGCAGTCCAGCACACTCGCTTCTACGCAGCAAGACCCCCCCCCTAGATAGATCTACCAACCTGAAAGTGTTGTACTATTAGTTAATGGCTTACATTGTTTTGTTTTTTCCTTCCTGAGGATCCAAAGTCTGTTGCAATTAATTACAGGAACCCCTACGAAGATAACAGCTTGGTCGTCATCTGTAACGGATTATCTACCACCCGGACCCCTAGTCTGAGATTGCCTTCAACATGACGCCATTATAAAGTCAGCAATCTGTGTTACTGTACGATTTTTTAAATTCCTGTCGACTGCAGAGGGGTAAGACGTCCCCAACAATGAGTGTCCTGGATATGATATTAAATGGTATGTGATGGTGAGGCTCTAGCCATGGAGCTTTGGGGAATGGGGTCTACTTCTTTATTGCTATTACTCCTAGGTCCACTCTGGCCGAGATTGATAGTAACTGTAAGGGTTCCATCAATGAGTCAAATAAAACTATTCAATCAATTAGTAAGTATTTTTATTAGAAGCTATTTGAAACCATATAGCAGTGTGCAAATAATTTATATTACATAGAAATACTTGATAAATAGATTTATTAATGTTTAGTAGCATGAAACCGTTTAACTGCGTGCAAACAAATAATCAATATTAAATAGAAATATTAGTATTTGTTATAAATACTCGAAACTATTTAACTTGCCCAATCGGCTGGGGCTGTATAATACACTGACTGCACCTCTGAAGAGGGGTAAGTCCCCCCATGAGTGTCCTGAATATGACACTAAACAATCTGGTGAGGCTCCAGTAATGCTGGAGCTTTGGGAAATGCAGAGCACCCTTTCATTGCCATTGCTCCAAGATCCACTCTTGCTCGGAATGGTAGCACCTGATAGGGCCCTATCTATGGGTTAAATAGAACTAACTGCATACTTATACTAAACTGAATTGTTTGAATTAGAACTGTTTGACTAAACTGAATAGCTTGAAAAAGAAATGTTTTTTGACTATTAAACTGTACTTACATTTAAACTTCGTGCTTATGCTAAACTGAATTGTTTGAAATGGAACTGTTTTTGACATTGAAACTGTACTTACACTAAACTGAATTGTTTAATATAGAACTGTTTTGACATTTAACTGTGTGTAAACAAAATCTATACTTATACTAAACTGAATTAACTGAATTAGAACTGTTTGAATAAACTGAATTATTGAAATAGAAATGTTTTTGACAATTAAACTCATGCTAAACTGAATTTTTAAAAATAGAACTGACTATTTGCATAAAAAATGAATTTGGCGTTGAATGACTTTCAAAGGTTGATATGCCATAAAACCCAACCAACCAACCGACCAACCAACCTATTTAACTCAGTAAAAAATGAATAATATCAAATAGCATAATTAATGTTAGATAGCAATACTGGAAACCATTTAACTGTGCTGTTCGCCAATGGTCCGGGAGACCTGGGTTCAATCCTAGGTCGAGTCATACCAAAGACTTTAAAAACGGTACTTGATACCTCCTTGCTTAATAATCAGCAATATAAGGTACGTATCAAGGGTAAAGTGGAGTAATCCAGGGAAAGGAGTAGCACCCCCCTTCACCTCGGTGTAGTAGCTATTGAAAAGGGAGCCTTCTGGTCGCCCTCGACTATGGTCGCCAACTTTGCTTTACATCATATTTACCAACCCCTCCGCTCGGGCAGGATATGACACAAGGTCAATTTTTAAGCGGAGTTTAACAGGTTTGAATTCAGAGTTTTCCTTCTCCTAGATTAGTTGCCTCACCAAAGCTGAAGAACCTAGTCTGCCCTACTATTTACCCATAGCTGGAGGGAGTATAGTTGGATTCATACCTTTCCCAAGGGGTTAGTGCTATGTGAAATGCAATCAGTCTCGTCCAGGATTTGAACTCGTATCGCCGTGTTCATTTCCTACAACGATAACCATTACACCACAGGTACCTCCACCTCAACTTTGCTTTACATAAACCGGCTCATTGGCCCATTGGGTAGAGTGTTCGCCAATGGTTCAGGAGACCTGGGTTCAATCCCAGGTCGCGTCATACCAAAGACTTTAAAAATGGTACTTGATAACCTCTTTGCTTAACACTCAGCATTATAAGGTACGTATCAAGGATAAAGTGGAGCAATCCAGGGAAAGGAGTAGTGTTCTCCCCTACACCTTGGTGTAGTAGCTATTGAAAAGGGAGCCTTCTGGTCGCCCTCGACTACGGTCATCAACTTTACTTACATTGAACAATTTCAAACGTAGATTTTTATTAACGTTGTTATTTCTATATAACACGCACTCAGGTAGATCGTGCACCATTGACTACGAAATTCAGGAAAAAAATTTTTCATATAATTTGACCTGGCGTTTTAAAATTTGTAGCAATAATTCTA
The DNA here is from genome assembly GCA_963585895.1 of Sepioteuthis lessoniana. Taxonomy (NCBI): domain Eukaryota; kingdom Metazoa; phylum Mollusca; class Cephalopoda; order Myopsida; family Loliginidae; genus Sepioteuthis; species Sepioteuthis lessoniana. Next base: position 24,308,356 of record OY757945.1, on the reverse strand, counting down.
ACCTAAATTTAGTGTTTGTTCAACTTTTTATTAGTTCGAACTAAAAATAAATTTATTGTTAACTTTAAATTCTAAATAATGACGTAAAATACAAAATTTAAAATTCTTATAGTACGTCACACAATGACGTAAAACACAAAATTTAAAATTTTCATAGTAAGTAACATAATGACGTACAACACAAAATTAAAATTTTTTATAGTATGTAACATTGTTGCGGAGCCGATAAGCATGTCGACCCCGCAAATGATTTAAGTTTAATGCGTGCGAGTAATGACAGCCAAAGACAATGAAGGAAACAAAGGAAAGATAACAGATACAACAAAAGTGACGATTTATTGCCAGATTTACAAACGTGTGTGTAAAGTCCGTGGCGGTTGTATTTGGTCTTCAGCTAGATGGGTGATGTCGATAGCTGGTATGATCGAGTCGTAGATGTGAGCAGCTGGACGTTCGACAAGGGTAGCTGACGTAGGTCGAGTCGTGGAGATACAGCTGGATATTTGATGCGGGTAAGCTGAGGTCGGTCGAGTCGTTGAATGCAGCTGGATATTTGATGCGGGTAAGCTGAGGTCGGTTGAGTCGTTGAATGCAGCTGGTCGATCGTTGCGGGAAGCTGAGGTCGGTCGAGTCGTTGAATGCAGCTGGACGATCGATGAAGGAAGCTGAGGTCGGTCGAGCCGTTAAATCGATGTCCAGGTTTTGACAGTACGTTGGGTTAACCGGGGTGTGTCGATTTGGTTGCTAGCCCGTACAGCGAGTCGTACGTGGGCCAGATGTTGCAATGCTAGGGCAGTCCATAACAGCGAGTCGTTATGTGGACTGGATGCTGCATTGCTGGAGCGTCGTGGTCGGTAAATCGATGTCCCGGTTCTGACAGTACGTTGGGTTAACCGGGGGGGGGGTGTCGATCTGGTTCCTAGCCCGTACAGCGAGTCGTACGGGGGCCAGATGTTGCAATGCTCGGGCAGTCCGTAACAGCGAGTCGTTACGTGGGCTGTATGCTACATAGCGGGAACGTCGAGGTCGAAATCGGTATTAGCAGCTTGGTTGTGTAGAGTCGAGTGAGTTGGTGACTTAGACGGAGCCGTGTCTTAGTACTACGGACCAAGTGAACGGACGGGGGAACCGTGGCTAAGGTTTGTCAGGCCTTAACACATACGAAGTCGAGCGAGCGGATCGGTGAAGCTAGAGCTTTGTCTTGCCCCTAGCTGTGCGGGCATATCGTTTACGGTAGCTATGGCTTTGCCGTGCCAAAGCTGTGCGGACGAGTCGGGACGGTAGCTAAGGCTGTTTCGCGCCAAAGCTGTGCGGACGTATCGTCGACGGTAGCTAAGGCTGTTTCGCGCCAAAGCTGTGCGGACGTATCGTTGACGGTAGCTAAGGCTGTTTCGCGCCAAAGCTGTGCAGACGTATCGAGACGATAGCTAAGGCTTTGCGCGCCAAAGCTCTGCACTGTCGAGCGAACTGGCCAGGACACCGAGGCTAAGATTGGCGTTATCTCAGCGCTGCGCAGATAGTGAAGCGGTAGCTAAAAGCTAACCCGTGCCTTTAGCACTGCGCAGCCAAACGGACGAGCGGAACCGAGCGATGGTTACGACCGGCTGGTCTTAAGAGTCCTCTTCGTGTTTGCCTCCGGACCGTCTACTTCGACTGGTCGTTAAGGACCGTCAGAGATACTCCAACCTGCAGAAGGGGATCTCTTATGTTCCTTAAAATGACCTTTAGTGCATATCAATGTGATGGGAAAAAAAGGGTGAATCTGCCACTAGAAGTGGCGGGGAGGTGAATGCAACCACGATTACGTAGGTTTCGACCTCGTGGAGCCGAGTGGCCCCTGAGAGCGTCTGCGAAGACCTCCGAATTTCTCGCCGTCGAGGCCTTTTTCATATGAAAGAAAGGCAACACCACTTCTGCCGCGCCATGTGAATAGAAAGTTCTTCTATAAAAAATGGACGTAGAAAATAAGTCCTTCTTTACCTGGTATAGGCTAACGAAGATAATTAATTCCATTTTTATAGAATTATTTTTGGCAAAAGTGGTTTGCAAATATTAATAAATGTTAATTTATCCCTTTCTTAGCTGTAACGGCCGGTTAGGGTCGGAAAGGGCTTCGTCATTTCCGGCCGTACCAGGATGTAATTTTTCTAGGGCGAACGAGTAATCCAATCTGTTTATGTTTGTAGGCAGGTCGCGGTAACATAATGACGTAAAACACAAAATTAAAAATTTTTATAGTACGTAACATAATGACGTAAAACACAAAATTTAAATTTTAAAGCAAATATACGGACATGTTCACACAAAACTGCAACAAGCTTCCGGCGAAAATAGGCCCACTTTGAAAGAAAGAAAATTATAAACAAACACGTATTTCAGTGGATTTGGTTGGTTTCATGGCCTATCAACCATTGTAATTTACTTAATGCCACATCAACTTTTTACACATAGAAACAGTCCTATTTCAAACTATTCAGTCAAGCATAAGTACGTAGTTTAAATATCAAAACAGTTCTATTTCAAACAGTTCAGTTTAGAATAAGTACTCTGTTTAGTTTTATTTGACACATAGATAGGACCCTATCAGGTGTTTGGACTCCGAGGCCAGAGTGGACCTGGGAGCGATGCCAATGAAAGGAATACTCTGCATTCCCCAAAGCTTCAGTATCACTGAAGCCTCACCATCAGATTGTTGGGGAAGTCTTACTCGTCTGCCGAGATGCAGTTGGTGTATTCTACAGCTCCAGCGGACTGGGCCATATTCCACTGGATATTTCTCTTTAACGGCGTAAAACAATAGTTTCAACTATTGATATATACATACTTTCGGTCAACCCGTCTCGAATATGGCGAGACATGAGACCGGAGAAAAAGGTAATTAAAACTACAATCGGTGGTGAGGCTCCAGTTATGGAGCTTTGAGGAAAGTAAAGACAGCCTCTTCATTGTCATTACTCCCAGGTCAACTCAGATTCGAAGTGGTAGATTCCCATCGATGGGTCAAAGAGATCTGCTTTCAAAAATATCAGTGTTAGACAGGAATACTTGAAACCATTCAACTGTTGACAAATTATTTGTATTAGATAGGAATACTTGAACCAATACAATTGTGGGCAAAGTATTTGTATTAGATAGAAATACTTGAAAACATACAACTGTATGCAAATTATGTGTATTGGATAGGAATACTAGAAACCATACAACTGTGGGTAAATTACTTGAATTAGATAGGAATACTTGAAACCATACAACTGTGGGTAAATTATTTGTATTTGAAATATTTGTATTTGTATCTTTTTTTTTGAAATATTTGTATCTTTTTTTCTGAAATATTTGTATTTGTATTTGTATCTTTTCTTGTGTACTGCTCTACATACTGCTATTTGAGCACTTTTATTTTTTCTAATTTCCAACGTTTTTTTTGCCATTGCTTTTCTTACATTTACATCTATCTTGGCCAAGTCGACCGAGACTGTAGAATAGACCGACTGAATCTCTGCAAAGGGGTAAAACTCCCCCAAGAGTGTCCTGGATACGACACAAAACAATCTGATGGTGAGGTTCCAGTAATGCTTGTGCTTTGGGGGATGATGAGTACCCCTCCATTGACATAACTCTCAAGTCCATTCTGGTCTGAAGTGGTGGCACCAGATAGGGTCCGATCTAAGAGTTAAATAGAACTAAGCAGTGTACCTAAGCTAAACTGAATTGTTTGAAATAGAACTGTTTTTACATTTAAATTGGGTGTAAATATAAAAAACAGTAATTATACTAAACTGAACTGTTTGGAATAGAACTGTTTTTGACATTTAAACTACGTTCTTATGTTTAACTGAATTATTTGAAATAGAATTGTTTTTGACATTTACATTGTGTTCTTCTGTTAAACTGTATTGTATGAAATAGAACTGTTTATATGTATAAAGAGGATTTGGCCTTAGATAACCTACAATGGTTGATATGCCATAAAAGCCAACCAGACCAAATCATATATTTAATATATATGTATTTGGCATTAAATAACCTACAATGGCTGATATATCATAAGAACAAACCAAACCAATCTATCTATTTATCTATCTATCTATCTGGTGTATTTCTTTGTTTCATGGTATAGAAGAACAATAGTGGTGCTATTGAACTCATAGATGGGGGGATAAGGGGATTCATGCCTTTCCCTAGAGTATTAGTTGGAAAGTGAACGTCGTAGTGCGACTGGATTTTGTATATATATATATATATATATATATATATATATATATATATATGCGTATGCGTGTGTGAATTATTAGAATTGTTTTAAAAACGTTTGTCTTAAACCAAGAAAATAATCAAATCCAGGAGAGTTGAGCAAGATAAAGTAAACCAGAAATTGTTATTCTTAATTTTTTTTTGTACCTTGTTATTATCTATAATTGTAAGTCTAATTAAAGCTAAACAAAAGAATTTAATTTAAAAAAAAATTAAACTTCAACATTCAAAATATTGATACGAAAATCAATTTAGAAAAAACAAAAAATAAGGGCAGGTTTCTGTGGCATAGTGACTAATGTTCAGGACTGTTACAGCGTAGTTAGTGAGTTCGAACTTCAGTCACCCAATTACGTTCATTTTTCGGACTAATACCCTTGGGAAAGGTATAAACTCCCTTTATTCTCCCAGCTGTAGGTTAAATAGTTAGTGGGTAGAGTGTTCGCCAATGGTCTAGGAGACTTGGGTTCAATCCCAGGTCACGTCATACCAGAGACTTTAAAAATGGTATTTGATACTTCCTTGCTTAACACACAGCAATATGAGGTATGTATCAAGGGTAAAGTAGAGCAATCCAGGGAAAGGAGTAGCGCCCTCCCTGACACCTCGGTGTAGTAGCTATTGAAAAGGGAGCCTTCTGGTCACCCTCGACTAAAGGGAGACAACTTACTACACCTCTACAAAAATGGTTTCAATTCAGTTTTCCTTCTCCGAGACCGATTGCCATACCAAAGTTAAAGAGTCCAACTGCCCTATATAACCTTCGGAGGTTGATATGCCACTGGATAGATAAACCAATATACAGCAAGAAAGCAAGATATGCAGATGGATACGGCTTTATAAATTCCTTGTACCACATTACAAGTTTAAAATTCTTCGTTTTGAATGTCTTTTCAGCTACTTAATTACATTTTCCAATTGATGAAAGCAACTTCTATTTTAATCAGAAACAAAATACCACCACCAAAACTCTGGTAATTTTTTTTTTGCTGATTCATTACTTATGCAAATTATCAGAGGGCAGAAATAAGATTAATTAACTCTTTATTTCCGGTTTAAAAAAATACGTCACGGCAGACAACACGTGTTCCAAACAGAATTTGCTGTAAAGTTAGATATGTGTGTCAATCAGCTACTTGCAAAGAGAAGTGGCCCACCAATTAATTACATTAATTTAAAATTTCTCCAAATAAATAAACAAGCAAAATACAGAATAACGAGTCACTAAATTTAGGCGTAGATAGCTCACAGGCAAACGGACTGTGAGACGAATTTGTTAAGAATCTCTTTGTGGTGAAAGCATAAAGCTCTATAGTTGTTCCCATAGTACACATGAAAATGATTGGATCATTATTTACGCTTCTGTGTGTACTTTTGCTTTAAATCAGTGTGTATTATTTGTGCGCACGAGTTCTCCGGCGAATGAAGTAATCGTGTTGCCATTAGCGTTTATTGCAAGTCTCTTCATATATGAATTGAGGTCTCGGTAGCCGTTAAACGGATGTATGTAAACAATAGTAATTGTGATTCATAACCGTTTGAAATTTACTTCGCTGCTACTGGCTCCTCGTGGCTGAAGGGTTAGAAGTTTGGATTGGCGTTTGAGTCAACCGGGTTTCGATCCCAGCTACGGGAAGCTAATATGTCTTGCCACACTGATGAGTTCTGATAGAACGAAACAGATCTGTCTGTGGATGACTATATATATATATATATCCAGATCCTCCGCTCCGAGGAGGGTCTGGGTAAACACACACACATATATAAATATATATATGTGTGTGTTTAGGATATGACATAAGATCGCTTTTTAGCGGAGTTTAACAGGTTTTGAATTCAGTGTTTTCCTTCTCCTAGACCGGTTGCCATACCAAGGTTAAAGAGCTCTGTCTGGCCTACTATTCACCCATTTCTTGAAGGAAAATAACAGGATGCATACCTTTCTTATGGGTAATAGTGCTTTATGAAATGTAATAATCTTCGTCAAGGATTTGAACTCAGGTCGTCGTGTCCATTTCCAACAACGATAATAATTACACTACGACCCACCCCTCATCTGAGGAGATGCAGTCGGCGTATTCTGCAGCTCCAGCCGACGGGACTAGATTAGTCTTTATCCTTTACATTTTGATATAGTGAGTACAATTTCAATAAAAGCCAGTAATATATCATACATTTATTTTTTATTTTTTTTATTTCAGCAAATTCAATTTCCAACATGGTTGTTTTGATTGCTTTGTTGTTATACTGTTTGCCACCTTCACGTAATTTAATCTCCACATTGACCACTTGCCAAATCGACTGGGACTGTAGAGTACACCGACTGCAGCTCTGCAGGTAAGACCCCCCAACGAGTGTCCTGATATATGACGCTAAACAATCTGATGGTGAGAATCCAATGATGCTGGGGCTTCGGGGAATGCAGAGTACCCCTTCACTGCCACTGCTCCAAGGTCCACTTTGGCCTGGAATGGTGGCACCTGCTAGGGTCCTATTTATCAAGTTGAACTGAATTGTTTGAATTAGAAGTGTTTGACTAAACTGAATAGCTTATAATAGAAATATTTTTGACAATTAAACTGAATTGTTTGAAGTAGAACTGATTATTTGTATAACAATGGTTTTGGCATTAAATAACCTACAAAGGTTGATATGTCTAAAACCTAACCAACCAACCAACCAACCAAATCACATTGACCACAGATTTACAATCGGATTCAGACCAGGACATGATGGTAGCCATTCCATTATCTTCTCTACTGTAAATCTTTTATGCTCAAAGAATTCACCGGCAAGCTTAGATACTTGAGAAGCATTGTCGTGCAGAAATACACACATCACTTTGAAACTGCGAGACTGGGACTTGTAACATGTAAAATAAGTCTTTTCCATAAAATCGTAACAATTCAGTTTAATACCTTTATTGACCATGAACAGTCCAATTTGGATTGGTCGACAATTCCAGCCATTTTATCGTACTACCACCTCCTTGTTGCCTACTTTTAGCCACAGGTTCGTCTGAATTAAATAAAATCCATAATTTAGCTCATCCACCAGGAGCATCAAATGTCACCCAAGATTTGTTCGTGAAAATTACTCAAAAGGCAATTTTCATATATTTCTTGGCTAAATTTTGAAGCCTCAAGATATTTTCTTTAGTGAGACGAAGTTGCCTAGGAGGTTTTTTTTTACAGGTCCCAATTCACAAAGTATTCTATACTTTTTGTAGTTCTTGACTTCCTCAATTCCAGACTTTTCAAGGATCTGAACTCTGGTAAAAAGTGGTTGTTTCGCTATTACTCGCTTGAATTTACGTTTATCTTGAGGAAGTAAGTTCTTAAAGTCTTTATGTTCGCTTCGATTTTTCGACTTAGTTATATTTTCAACAGCCTTTTTTGTGGTTCGATGATCTAGGTAAATCTCCATTGATATCTCCAAAGTGGATATTTCCTCACTGAATAGCTTTCATATTTTCTGTATTTCAGCAGTTAGATCCTTCCCCTAATCCGTGTTTCAACATATATTATGGACGAAAAGAAAAAAATAATTTTCATTAGAATTCAGCAGTCTTAAGTTTAATCTTCAGTTAATCCAAGTTTGTAAATTCCTGGTTTAGTTTGGTTTTATGGCATATCAACTATTGTAGGTTATTTAATACCAAATCCATTTTTATACAAATAAATAGTTCTAATTCAAACTATTCAGTTTAGCATAAGTACACAGTTTAGATGTCAAACAGTTCTATTCGACCCATTGGTAGGACCCTATCAGGTGCTACCAGCCAGGGCCAGAGAGATGCTGGGAGCGATGGCGATAAAGGGGTATTCCGCATTCCCCAAAGCTCCAATATTACGGGAGCCTCACCCTCAGATTGTTTAGCGTCATATCCAAGGCACTCCATTTTTTTATACATATAAACAGTTCTATTTCAAACAATTCAGTTTAGCATAAGCAACAAGTTTAGTTCTATTTGACCCATAGATAGGACCCGATCAGGTACTACCATTCCAGTCCAGATCAGACTTGGGAGCGATGGCAATGAAGGGGTACTCCTCAATGCCCAAAACTCCAGCGTTACTGGAGCCTCACTATCTGATTGCTTAGTGTCATATCAGGATACTCATTGGGGGAGTCTTACCCCTTTGTAGATATGCAGTTGGTGTATTCTACAGTTCCAGCCGACTGGACAACCGTAAATTCCAAAAATCTGATTAACTAACCATTAAAAAAGTGGAAAATTTAGTCTAATATTTTACTAAAGGTGGTATTTGTTCATCTCTCCGTCAAGATGAAGTGTAACACAAAGCTTTTTTTTTGTGCGGGAGCCAAGAACGGACAAAAGCGAGCATGATCAGTGGTGCCAGATATTCTTGGTCTCGTCGGTATTTCCTTACTGGGGTGCCTAGGCACGAAGCAACAAACTTGGTCCTGTCGAGTGACCACCTAAGCCAACGAGCAAGATCAGGCGAACGAAATCACACAAGCCAGCCAGTGGACCACCAACACGGCCGACAACCGTGTGGAAGGTACGCAAGGCCGCTTATTATTTTACTAAAGGTAAAAATGAAAGAGTTTAAATTTGAAATATATCGGTTCGGAAGTTTTTGAGTTATTAAGGTTTTTATAATTTGCCTAATAAGTTCAGGCAGGATATATATATATATATATATATATATATATATATATATATATATATATATATATATATATATATATATACTAGCTGTACCCGGCCACGCGTTGCTGTGGCTCAGTTTGTTTAAATGAGGGAAAAAATAAAGAAAGAAAATGCATGTTTCTAATATGTTTAATTTTCCAATATTGTGGATACACAATATTCTTGGCAATTCCAGTTTCCGTGTAGATAAAGAGGTTGTCTGGATTGCCAACTCTGGAACAGGCAACATATGATTGTCCAAGTTAAGTAAAAAAGAAATAAAAGTGATAAAGGCAGAAAAAAAATTCACGTGTAAAATTCTTGGAAAACGAAAGCAATGTTTACTTTCATAATTTGTTTTCGGCTTTTCTCGGGTTAAAAACGACTTATTAAAAATATTTTTTCTAATAATTGTAATATTTTCGGATATTAAGTATATAAAAACACGCCCATATTCGAATAAAATACTCTCACAAAATTTTAAACCAATTAGTGGTATAAAACTGGAGATTATCGGTTAGTAACAAACATTTACCTTTTTATTTATATAGATGTCTTTCGTTGAAGTTTAAGCGGAAAAAAATGTCATATTGTAAAAAAAAAATAAAATATTTAGTTAACAATTCGTTACTACTGAACCAACGAAATATGGTTTAAGAAAGAAAACTTTTTAATGGATGTCTTTCGTTGAAGTTAAACACACAAAGGAATTGTAGACAGTTCGTTAGAATAAAAAAAAATTACTACTGAACAAACAAAATATGGTTTAAAGTTTAGTGTCTCTGTTTAAGTCAACGAAAAAAGAAAGAAAAGTGACTAAGCAGAAAAAATAAATCACTTGTAAGATTCTTGGAAAACGGAAGTTATGTTTTCGCGTTCGGCTTTTCTCGGAGAAAAACGACTTATTAAAAATATATTTTTTAAATTATTGTAATATTTTTGGATAATAAGTATATAAAAACACTCCTGAATTCGAATAAAATACTCTCTGAAAATTTTGAACCAATTAGTGGTATAAAACTGGAGATTATCGGTTAGTAACAAACATCTATATATATATATATATATATATATATATATATATATATATATATATATATATATATATATATATATGTTTCATTAAATAATAAAGACAAATTTTGTCAATATAATTTATTTAAGATCAAGTTTTCTGATAAGTGTCTTAGTTTCAGGTTGGAATTGATAGATGAATTTCCCCAAATTTTCCCGAGCACTTTTGGACCCTTCATCAGGGGTTGCTCTTTTTAAAAGAGTTTTGAAAGTTTTTTTAAAATACATCAGTTAACCTTTTTTATCCAACTCTGCGTTCCCATATTTTTGTTATGGTATAAACTTTCAAAAACTTTCAAAACTCTTTTAAAACACAAACGCACCTTTCATAATCAAGCTACCCCTGGTGATGGCCTATGAAGGGTCCGAAAGAGCTCAGGACAATTTTGGGAAATTCATCTACTAATTCCAACCTGAAACTCAGACACTCATCAGAAAACTTGAAAGGATCTTGAATAAATTATATAAACAAAATTTGTCTGTATTATTTAATGAAACATATTTAAATGAACGACTGCTGACAAATCACACACACACACACACACACACACACACACACACACACACACATATATATATATATATATATATATATGTATGTGTGTATCCCTGGACAAAAATATAAGACCACCCTCATAAATGAAGAAAAAGATATTGTTTACAATTTTAAAATTATGAAAATCAGACGTATGAAAGATAAGGTTAAGAGACATTTACTTTTAAAATAAGAAAAAAATTCACTTCATTTTTTATTTTTGCTAAATTTTTAAAATTTATTTTTGACATAAATATAAGACCACCAATAAAAACTAACGAAAATAGGACTTAATTTAATTTTAAAATTTATTATATATCGTCTACATAATGTAAAAGCACTTAAAACTGTAATAATCAAAATACTAAAAACAAATGGTTAAAGGAACTGAATCATCTTAATTTATGAAAGGCGAGATTACAGATCTGAAAAGAGTTGGAAAATCTCAGGGAGAAATTTCGAAGGACTTAGGAAGCAGAAAACCCGTTATCTGCAATTACTTGAAAAGTCCAAATAAGTATGGTACAAGAAAACCGATTGGTAGGCCAGAAAAAATATAACCACAATTCAAGAGAAGAATCATTCGCGAAGTAAAAAAGAAAATTTTGTCAACATCAAAAATATTTAAATCTCTAGTGGATGCTCCTTGCAGTACTAGAACAATTAGAAGCCATTTAAACAACGAAAAAAAAGCATAAGGAAAGAATTAATCGTTTAAGGTTAACTATGAAACACAAAAAGAAACAACGGGAATATGCTCGTCAAAATTAAACCATGAATGCTAAAGAATGGCGAAAAGTTACTTTCTCGGATGAAAAGAAATTTAATTTAGATGGCCCAGATGGCTTTCAGAAGGACTGGCACGCAAAAAAGTTTCTAGAAAAGAATTACTCAACAAGGCATAGTGAAGTAGGATCTCATATGATCTTGTGGATGGCTTCTCATATTCAGGAAAACTTCTTCTGGTTGACAAAAATCAGCAGATTATGTGAAGATGCTAAATGATTTGTCTCTTCCACAAGAAGGGCGTCGTCAATGTAGAGAAGAATGGATTTTTTAGCAATATAATGCTGCTATCCACAATGCATCAATAACAAAGAGGTACTTGTTTGAACAAAAAATGAGAGTTTTTGACCATTCAGCGTACTCTCCAGACCTCAATCCTACAGAAAATTTATGGTGATTGATTGTTGCAAAAGTTTATGAAGGAGGTCGACAGAACTGAACTCAAAAACCGCAATCTTATATATATATATATATATATATATATAAGAGTATGACCCTCCCCCCCAAGAAGTGTCCTGTATATGACACTAAGCAATCTGATGGTGAGGTTCGAGTAATGCTGGAGCTTTGGGGAATGCGGAGTACCCCTTCATTGCTATCACTCCCAGGTCCACTGTAGCCGAGAATGGTAGCACCTGATAAGGTCCTATCTATAGGTTAAATAGAACTAACGTGCGTACTTATTCTAAACTGAATTGTTTGAAATAGAAATGTTTGAAATAGAACTAACGTGCGTACTTATTTTAAACTGAATTGTTTGAAATAGAAATGTTTGTATAAAAATGGATTTGGTGTTAAATAACCAACAAATTTTGATATGCCATAAAAACCAACCAACCAACCAACCAACTAATGAATCTATTTGATTCATATTTGTTTTCATGGCAACAAAGAAGTTGACAGTTTTACAGCATGTCAAATCTTCTGTTATTTAATGCAAAAGTTCATCTTTTTTCAAGTAGCCACATACTTTCAAGTATCTAATAATAATGATAATTCTTTGTATTATCGGCTTCCGTAACTATTCTTCATGCAAATATTTTGCAGGGTGTTTTACGAGAATCATTAAATAAGTTTCCATGTAATATAATTGCCGAGGGATTTCGTTTTATATATCTTGCCTTTCGGTTTAGTTAGGCTGAGAACCTTTCACTTAGCGCATGTTAGTTAGGTGCAACATTAACGCAAGTGTTCACGCGCGCGCGGAGAGGATGTGTCATTCAGAGATGTCAAAATAAAAATCCCAGATAGGAATTAGGACCAGGGTATTTGGGTGACGTCACGCACCGGAAGCGTGGGCTGAGATTTGAGAAAAAGCAGTGAGTTGAATTACCGCCTCGGAAGAAGAAGGTTGACTTTCAGAGCTGGGCGAGACCAGACGACTTTGTGCGCTACGGGCGCCACGCGTTGGTTGGATTGAGAGCTGATGATGTAAAAGCAGTCAGCATAGAAAGATTGTGTCTCACTCTCCTCATGTCGAATAACCTTTAAACTCAAAAAGGTGAATAAAAGTTTCGTACCTGAACCAATTTCGTGAATGTTGTATTTTTCGGATTCTTATGACTATGAATACGAACATTTCACATATTCGTATCATGGGTATGCTACATCCAGACTTTTTTCGTATGTGCACTTTTATTAATTGAACACACATTAAAATCACCTTCGAGTCACCTTCGAAGTAATCTCCTCCGGCTGCAATGCTCTTGTTGTACCGTTCCAACAACTTCTGGAAGGCCCCATGGAAGTCCTCTTGCGTGAGCGTGTCAATGACCTTTGTCACAGCCTCTCTCATCTCCTCAATTGTCTCATAACGACAGCCTCTGTGCTTAGGGAATAACCAAAGTCACAGGGAGCAAGGTCTGGACTATAGGGAGGGTGAGGAACCGTCTTGATGCCCATCTTGGTCAATTAGTCTGTGACAAGGATGGAATTGTGGACTGGTGCATTGTCCTGGTGGAAATGCCACTGCCCCGATTTAAAGAGAGCTGGCCCCTTCCCTAGGAATCTCTTCCTGAACTCCCTTAAAACCTCAACATAGTAACCCTAACCCTAACCCTTTGGCCAATCAAATCTGGTGTATTGACTTCCTTACTCCTCCCACACCTCTCATCATCCCTCACAGACTCCCTGCCTTCCTTGAATCTCTTTTGCCACTCAAAAACTGAGGCTCGATTTATACAAGATGGTTGAAAAGCAGTCTGAAGCATTCCATACGTTTCTGTGGCATTTTTTCTAAGTTTAAAACAGAATTTTATTGCATATCGTTCTTCTAAAGTGTCCTCACGTCCAGATTACATTTTTGAAATTCACCAGCTGTGACAATCAAACTTTAGTAGGGTGTATTCTAATTGCTGCTGTAGCTGTTAATTTGAAGCTGAAATCATAAAGATTGGTCAGTTATCTTATAAGATGTATAGCAATAACATACTGAATTTTCAAGAGTTTATGACAATTTTAGATACCTGTACAAAAAAAGTATGGAAAATTATTAAAGGCACAATGAAGTATCTAACGCTAATAATTTGTAAGCAATTATTTCAAGTAACTAATAGTAATCCTTAGTAAATCAGACCCTAACAGGTACTCCCAGTCCAGGTCTGAGTAGAATATAGTAATTAATGTGTGATTCCCCGAAACTCCCAAACTTGAGTTTCAACAGTACAGTGTCATGTGCTGGATACTTTTTTGGGGGGGAGTCTTATTCCTTTGTCGTGGATAGAGTTGATGTATTCAGGGTAGCCATGGAAAATTGGGATTTTATTAAGAGGCTCTAAAATAAGAAAGAAGGTATAACTGCATGAATATATATATATATATATATATATATATATATATATATATATATATATATATATCTTTCCTTAATTCCTTCCCGACTGAATTTGGCATTAAAGAACCCACAAGTGTTGATGTGCCATAAAACATAACCAAACCAAACCAAACTACAACAAAATTCTTTCCTTAAGCCGTTCTTCTTTTTCTCCTCATTCTTTTCTTCTTTTCCTTCCTTCCTTCCTTCCTTCCAATGTTCTCTTTTTTCTCCTAATTCTTTCCGTTTTTTTACTTCTTTCTTTCTTTCTTTCTTTCTTTCTTTCTTTCTTTGCTTTTTCTCCCTTATTCCTTCCTTCTGTCTTTCCTTCCTTTCTTCTTATCTTTTCTCCCTTATTACTTCTTTCTTTCTTTCCCTCTTTTTCATTCCTTCTTTCCTACCATCCTTTTTTCCTCCTGATTCCTTCCTTTTTTCTTCTTTCTTTCTTTCTTTCTTTCTTTCTTTCTTTTTTCTTCTTTATTCTTTCCTTCTTTCCTCCTGATTACCTCCTTCCTTCCTTCTACCCTTATTTCTTTTTTCCTTTTTTTCTTTTTCTCTTCCTTCCTTGATCTCTTTTCTCCATCTTTTCTCTCTTCCTTTTTTTCGTTTCGTTTCCTTTTTCCACTCATCCCTTCCTTTATTCCTTTTTTTGCCCTTTTTTCTCTCGTTTCCTCATTTTTTCTTTCTTTTTTAATGACGTTTTACTTCTTTTCCCTCTTCCTTCTTGCTTCCTCCTTCCTTTCTTTTCTCCACAAATTCCGTCCCTCTTGCTTCCTTCCTTCCTTCCTTACCCTATCTATCTTCCTTACTTCCTTTTCCCCCTCCTTCCCTTCTTCCCCCTTTCTTCTTTCCTTTCTTGCTCTCTTCATTCCTTCGTCGCCCTCTTTCTTTCTTTCTTTCTTTCTTTCTTTCTTTCTTTCTTTCTTCCTTCCTTACTTTCTTTCTTTCTTTCTTTCTTTCTTTCATCTGATTCCTTTCATCTTTTCCTTCTTGCTCATGTTTTCCTTCCTTTCTTCTTTCCTTCATGGCTTCTTTCTTTTTTCTTCACTACTTCCGCATTTCCTTTTTTGTTCTTCCCTCTCCTTTTATTTTCCTTCATTTCTTTCTTTCTTTCTTTCTTTCTTAGCCTCTTTTTGTTTCTTTGTTTCTTTCATTCTTAGCCTCTTTTTCTTTTTTCTTCTTTCTTTGTGTTCCTCATTAAAATAAAACACTGCACCCTGGGGACCAAATAATAAGTTTCTCTAAAATTTACGGATGCTTGATTCTTTGTCCCAGCAGTTCCATCTGTTTTGAAACAAAGAATCTTCAGTTTCTCTGCTTCTCATTCATAATAACGCCAAAAAAACAAAAACAAAAAACAACAACAAAAAACAACAACAAAAAAACAAAAAAAAACAAAACAACAAAAACAAAATACAACCCCCCCCCCCAAAAAAACCCAAAAAAACGAAAAACAACAAAAACAAAACAAAATAAAATAAAATAAAAAAAAAAAAATTTAAAAAGCGAACCGAAAACAAAAAAACAAAAAAACAAAGCAAAAACAAAACAAAACAACAAAATTTTTTAAACGACAAAGTCGCCTCTGAGGAACCCCTCTCTTTCTCTCTCTCTCTCTCTCTCTCTCTCTCTCTCTCTCTCTTTCTTTCTTATTCTATTTCTCTCAATCACTCTTTCTCAAACATACTCGCACACACACACTCACAGACACTCGCACACACTCCTTTGGTTGTTTTTAAAAAATTTTTCCCCCCATCAAATTTCAAATTATAATGACCTCTGACCTTCAAAGTTAGGCCACACATCTCATTTCAGCTCGTAATAAAAGACCCCCCCCCCAAAAAAAAAACAACAACAATAAAAAAATTGACAACTTTATTAAAACAAATCTGGGCGCCTGTCACGGTGCGATTGGTTTGTGAACAACGCTAGCAGATCATTCAAAGTGATTCTCACTGGGTGTTCATTTCTTCATGCCTCGGGCAAAATTATGCTAAGCTTAATAAATGACATTACCTTAGGGAAGGGGCACTTTGATGTAATAGGGGAATTTTGAAAACAAATTATTACAAGTGAGTTCGATTCTCACTGAGAGTCCCATTCTTCTGGCCTTATGTGATGCTTAATAAATGACTCCATTAAAATAATTTTCTCTTTCATTACCAGAGTAGATTGTAAGCTAGTGATTGTTTTTTGCAAAATAATAAATAAATTAATTGACAACTTTATTCAAATAAAGCTGGGGGCCTGCCACGGAGTAAAAGTCTGCGAACAATGCCTGCAGACTATTCAAAGTGAGCTTATTCCTCACTGGGGGTCTCATTCTTCTGGCCTTGTGTCAAACAAAGCTTAGCTGAGTGAATGACCCCTCGTCGGTATAATGGTTTGGAAATTATTATTTTGAAATTAACATTCCCCACCCAAAACACACACAAAAAAACCATAAACAAATTAACAATTCGTGGTGTAGTGGTTAACATGCTGGACTGCAAAACCGTAGTCAGTGAGTTCGAATTCCAGTTACACTATTACGTTCACTTTTGGAAAAGTAATGAACCCCCTTATCCTCCCCAGTTATGGGTTTTATAGAATCACTACTGTTCTTCCTCGAGAATGGCTTTGGCAATAAATAACCCACGAAGGTTGATATGCCATTAAACAAAGAAACCAAACTAAATCAAACAACTGTTCTTCTACAAGGAGGTCTTTGGCATAAAATAACCCGTAAAGGTTGATATACCATTAAACAAAGAAACCAAACCAAACCAAACCAAACTGCTGTTATTTCTCGAGAATGGCTTTGGCATTAAATAACCCATAAAGGTCGATATGCCATTAAACAACGAAACGAAATCAAACTACAGTTCTTCTACCAGAATTGTTTTGGCATTAAATAACCCACGAAGGTTGATTAAAAATAGTATCAAAACCAAAGACAAAAAATCAAATGTCTATTCAAGAGAAGAAAAAAAATGAACAATAGTTTAAAATAGACACCAGGTACACTCAAGGCTCACCTGACGTTTGCGTCGGGGGTGGTGGTAGTGATATTGCGTTGATTGTCTGGTCTCGAGGTGGGGGCCTTCTCCACCCAGGCAGTGTTTGCTAAAAAAGAAATACTAAGATAACCAAGCATTTTTGTTACGGCCACGAATGAATCTTGATTTTTGTCAGTCCCCCAACCCAAGTGACCCCGAGTCAAACCTGACTTGGGGGTCCGTTTGAATCTCAAAATCGCAGAGAATGCTATGAGTCTCATTTTTTCGGATAGATTCTAATTTTTGCATATACCATTAGTCAGTATGGAGAAAATTCAGTCTCTTGCATAATTCCTAGTGAATCCCCTTTCCCACTCACGCGTGCCTACTCTTGCACTTATCATTATACTCTAGCGAGTTTTTCCCTCAACTGTTAGCTGATGGTCTTTCACTGGAGGTTGAGTGACAGCAAGTCTCCTCAAGGCTCCAGGATTCTTTACACTATTCTGGTCGATCTAATCAATGCTCTAGTTTGGATAGTCTTGACCTTATTTCTAACACTTCCTGTCCTCTTTTCAAGCATTTGAGGTCCGTTCCAAGCGCTCCAATTACAACTGGTATTACCGTCACCCTCATGTTCAATAGTTTTCTTTGTTCTCTGGCAAGGTAAGTCTATCTTTTTGCTTTCTTTGACTGATTTCTTTGAGTGGTTTTCCGGGATAGTAAAGTCCACTCACTATTCAGCGGGTTCTCTTTTCCTTGTGAACAATCGGTCCTCAAGTCAGGATTAGGTAATTTGTTTGTCTCTCATAAATCCGGAGAATTTTATCCGTTTCATTCTCCAGGACGGATTCCGGTTTGGTTTGGATTAATGGCACATCAATCATTGCAGGTTATTTAATGCCAAATCAATTTTCATATATATAAACAGTTCTATTTCAAACAATTCAGATTATCTTAAGTATCCAGTTTCAATGTCAAAACGGTTCTATTTCAAACAACTTTGTTTAGCATAAGTACACAGTTTCAATATCAAAAACAGTTCTACTTCAAGTCATTCAGTTGAGCATAAGTATGCATTTTGGTTCTCTTTAATCCATAGGTAGGACCCTTATCAGGTGCTACCACTCCGGGCCTGAGTGGACCAGGGAGCGATGGCAATGAAGGGGTACTCTGCATTTCCCAAAGCTCCAACATTACTAGAATCTCACCATCAGCTTGTTTAGTGTCATATGAAGGACACCCTTTGGCGAGTGGGGTGGAGGCTTCAGCTCTCTGCAGTGAAGTAGTCAGGGTATTCGACAGCCCCAGCCGATTGGACAAGACGGAATCTGGCTTGTGTATATATCATTTGATACTCTGGCCAAATTTCAAATTCTTACTCAATTCTCAGTGGATTACTATTCCCACCCAGTCATATCTTGTCTTATACTCTCTTTGCGCTAGTTTGCTGCATTCGCTTATTATGTGATTGGTCGTTTCATCTCTGTCACCCCATAAACTACCTTTTCTATTCAATTATGTATAATCGATTTTCGCTTTAACATAGTTGTCTCTGTTGTTTTGTGCTGCTGTTTGAAGAGATTATTATTATTGTTTTCTCATTTAGAGTTTTTCACATCAGCATTAGCAGATGGTCTTTCACTAGAGTTTGAGTGACAGCAAGTCTCCTTAAGTCACCAGGACTCTTCTCAGTATTCTGGCCGTTCTCAGTAATGCTCTCGGTTGGATGGTCTCCACTCGACCGCCAACTTCCAAGTCCTCCAGTCCCTTTAATAAACCTTGAGTTACTGTACCCAAAGCATCAATCACAATTGGTATAATTGTCATCTTCGTGTTCCACAGTTTTTTCAATTCTCTAGCAAGGTCGAGGTATTTATCCTTCTTTTCACATTTTTTCAGTTTTATAAGGTCTGGTTTTCTGGCCGAGATTAGGTGATCCGTCTGTTCGTCAAAGTCCCGTAGGAGTTTATGTGTGTCATTTTCTTGGACAGGTGCTGGGTTGTGCACATACCATTTGTTCGTATGGTCAAATTTCAATTCCTCGCACATCTCCCAGTTGATCACCTTGCCCACCCAGTCGTGTCTTGTCTTATACTCCTGTGCTAATTTGCTGCATTCGCTTATTATGTGATTGATCGTTTCGTCTCTGTCACCGCATAGCCTACATTGACTATTTTGTTGCGTCTTATCAATTATTTTACTCTTTTGAGAGTTTTTCCCACCAGCGTTAGCAGATTGTTTCTCATTGGAGTTTGAGTGACAGCAAGTCTCCCCAAGGACTCTTCTGAGTATTCTGGCCAATCTCATCAATGCTGTAGTTTGGATGTCCTCCACTCGTTCTCTTATTTCCAAGTCCTCCAGAATCTTTAGTAATCCTTTGGTGACTGTACCGAGTGCACCAATTACAATTGGTATCACCGTCACTTTCATCTTCCATAGTTTTTTTTCAGTTCTCTAGCAAGGTTTAGGTACTCATCTTTTTTTTTTTGGCTTTCTTTCAGTTTTATTCGGTGGTCAGCCGGGACAGCAAAATTCACTATTCGGCATGTTTTCTTCTTTTTGTTGACTATCACTTAGTCTGGTCGTCTGGCCGAGATTAGATGATCCGTTTGTATCTCAAAATCCCTGAGAATTTTACGCGTCTCATTTTCTAGGATGAATTCCTGGTTGTCCATATACCATTTGCTCGTATGATCAAATTTCAACTCCTTGCACAGTTCCCAGTGGATCCGCTTAATCAGTCGTGTCTAGTCTTATACCCTTTCAGCACCCGCTTATGTAATTGATCGTTTCATCTTTATCAACACATAACCTACATCGATTATTCTGCTGAACCTGGTATATTTTTGCTTTGATAATAAAGTAGGCGACCTTAGTCGAAGGTGACACAAAGGCTCTTTTTTCGATAACTACTACACTGAGGTGTAGGGAGGCGGCGCTACTCCTTTCTCTGGATTGCTCCACTTTACCTTTGATCCATACCTTATAATGCTGAGTGTTAAGCAAGGAGGTATCAAGTACCATTTTTTGAGTCTTAGGTATGAATCGACCAGGAATTGAACCTAGGTCTCCCGGGCCTATTATGCCAATGTCCGGTCCTCATGGTGCTGTTTTGTGCCCCAATCAGAACAGATTCAGTTTCTCTCTTAAGGTTTCCTTTACTTAGCCATGTCCAAGTTTTCTCGCATGAGATTTTCATTGAAATTGCATAATTGCTTGAAATTTGTGAAACTATATTATTACGTACAAATTATTCGTATTAAGAATAGTTACTTGAAGCGAGAATTGTTTACTAAGGATATTATTTGTTACTTGAAAGTTTTTTCGGTTCCCTAGCAAGGTCGAGGTAATTGGGCAAGTTTTCTCTTTTTTGTTGATTATTCTAAGGTCTGGTCGTCTGGCCGAGATTAGGTTATCCATTTGTATCTCAAAATCCCAGAGGCGTTTGTGTATTTCATTTTCCAGGAAAGATTCTGGGTTGTGCATATACCATTTGTTAGTATAGTCAAACTTCAATTTTTTTTTGCACAATTCCCAGTCGATCACCTTGCCCACCCATCGTGTCTAGTCTTAAATTCTTTCTGTGCTATTTGCTGCATTCGCTTATTATGTGATTGATCGTTTCGCTTCTATCACCACATCGCCTACATCTGTTGTTTTGTTGCATCTTATCTATTCTTGCTTTGATATGATTAGTCTTAATGGTGTTGTTTTGTGCAGCTATTAGAAGAGATTCAGTTTCTCTTTTAAGGTTTCCTTTTCTTAGCCACGTCCACGTTTTCTCTTGTGAGATTATCATTTACTAAAACTTGATAATTGCTTTACTTCTTAAAACCATATAACTGTGCAATCAAATGATTGTTATTAAATAGTAATAGACATTCGAATCAATACCGACCCATTGATCAAGTGGGTAGAGTGTTCGCCAGTAGCCTGCGAGACCAGGTTCAATTCCAGGTCGAGTCATACCAAAGACTCAAAAATGGTACTTGATACCTCCTTGCTTAACACTCAGACTTATAAGGTACGTATCAAGGGTAAAGTAGAGCAATCCAGGGAAAGGAGTAGCAGCCCCACCTATACCTCTGTGTAGTAGCGATTGAAAAAGGAGCCTTCGGGTCGTCCTCGACAACAGTCGCCAGCTTTTTTTATATATTGTTGAAAAAGACCGACTTCTGCATTATATAACCCATCTCGCTTTGACATGCCGTAAAACCAACCAACCAACCAATAATGATACGAAGAAAGCAGCAGACCTTTTTATCTTACAGCGGTTTGCTGCGTGCGCATGGAAATTAGGACCTCCCGGAAGTAGCTATTTCATTCAGCTTAACAACTTGCTCAGGGACATCTGTCCTCGACTTCCGCTCATGCGCCCGGCAGCCCAGCCCCAAACCAAGAGTCTCCATGGGAATTTGAGACCATGACCCATCCGCCTTCTGAGTTGAGAAATTTTCTTTGCACCACAAAAACACATGATGATGTTTCAAGTTTCTTGAACAAGTGAAGTTTGCGTAACCTTCTTTAAATTTGTTGGAACGGGACACACAACTTGAAAATACGCGGAAAGTAGTTATATATATGTGTGTGTGTGTGTGTATGTATGTGTGCATGTATTTGGTATGGTATGTATGCGTCAGTATGTGTATGTGATATGTATGTATGTGGTATGTATCTATAAGTATGTATGTGTGTGTATGCATGTGGTATGTATGTATATGTGTATATGTGATATGTGTGTATATGTGGTATATGTGTGTGTGTGATGTGGTGCATGCACGTGTGTGTGTATGTTGTGTGTGTGTATGTGTATGCATGTATTTGGTATGGTATGTATGCGTCAGTATGTGTATGTGATATGTATGTATGTGGTATGTATCTATAAGTATGTATGTGTGTGTATGTATGAGATGCTATGTGTGTGTTGTGTATATGTGTGTATGTGCGTGTGTGTATGTGTGTCTATATATGTGATGTGTAAGTGTGTGTATGTATGTGCGGTGAGTATGAATGTTGTCATGTGTATGTGTGTATGTGTGTGAAAATGGTCCTGTTTATATATATACGTATGGGTATGGTGTGCGTTTGTATGTACATGTATGTATGTGGTATGACGGGTGTCTATTAGGGTGAATGGGTGTATGTATATGTATGTATGTATATGATATGGTATGTGTATGTGGTGTGTTTGCGTGCGTGTATGTGGTATGGTGTGTGTCTATTATGGTGTATGCGTGTATGTATGTATGTGTATGTGGTATATATGTATGTATATATGTATATGTATATATGTATATATGTGGTATATATGTATGTGTATGTATGGTATATATGTATGTATATGTATGTGTATGTGGTATGTGTATGCGGTGGTATGCGTATGTGTATGTGGTATGGCGTGTGTCTATTATGGTATATGTGTGTATGTATGTATGTGTATGTATGTATGTATATGATGTGGTATGTGTATGTGGTATGTATGCGTATGTATATGTGGTATGGCGTGTGTCTATTATGGTGTATGCGTGTATGTTAGTATGTGTATGTATGTGTGTGATGTGGTATGTGTATGTGATGGTATGCGTATGTGGTATGGCGTATATCTATTATGGTGTATGTGTGTATGTATATGTATGTATGTATATGATGTGGTATGTGCATGTGCTGTGGGTATGTGGTATGGCGTGTGTCTATTGTGGTTTATGTGTGTATGTATGTATGTGTATGTATATGATATGGTATGTATATGTGGTGTGTGTACGTGTGTGTATGTGGTATGGCGTGTGTCTATTATGGTGTATGCGTGTATGTATATGTATGTATGTATGTGATGTGGTACGTGTATGCGGTGGTATGCGTGTGTGTATGTGGTATGGCATGTGTCTATCATGGTATATGAGTGTATGTATGTGTATGTATGCATGTGATGTGGTATGTGTATGCGTGTGTGTATGTGGTATGGCGTATGTCTATTATGGTGTATGCGTATATGTATGTGTATGTATGTATGTATATGATGTGGTATGTGTATTATGTATGTGTATGGTATGTGTATGTAAGTGTATGTATCTATGTGATGTGATATGTGTATGTGATGGTATGCGTATCTGTATGTGGTATGGCATGTGTCTATTATGGTGTATGTGTGTATGATGTGGTATGTGTATGTGGTGGTATGCGTGTGTGTATGTGGTATGGTATGTGTATGTAAGCGTATGTATGTATGTGGTATGTGTGTATGTGGTATGGTGTGTGTCTATTATGGTGTATGCGTGTATGTATGTATGTGTATGCGTGTATGTATATGATGTGGTATGTGTATGTGGTGTGGGTATGTGGTATGGTGTGTGTTTATTATGGTGTATGTGTGTATGTATGTAAGTGTATATATGTGTGTGCCAATCAAAATCTATTCAATTATGTGGTATGTGTATATGGTGTGTGTGCGTGTGACTATGTGGTATGGCATGTGTCTATTATGGTGTATGTGCGTATGTATATGTATGTATGTATGTATATGATGTGGTATGTGTATGTGGTGTGTGTGCGTGTGTATATGTGTATACATGTATGTGGTATGTGTATGCTGTGTGTGTGTGTGTGTGTGTGTGTGTAAAAGTGGTTATCTGTGCGTTCGTTTCTGTATGAATGCTGTCATATGTATGTGTGTATGTGTGTATATGTATATGTATGAAAGTGGTCACGGGGGTGTCCTCGTGGTGTCATTGTTAAAGCGATGGACTGCCAAATCGTAGTAAGCGAGTTCGTACTCCAGTCGCACTATTACATTCACTTTCGGACAAATACTCTTGGGAAAGGTATGAACCCCCCTTATCCTCCCAGCTATGGGTTAAATAGTACTGTTCTTCAAGTAGAATAGCTTTGGCATTAAATAACCTACAAAGGTTGATACGCCATTAAACAAAGAAACCAAACCAAACCAAGAAAGTGGTCACGTGTATGCATTTGGCGTATATATATGTGTGTGGTGTGTATGGTATATGTATACATGTATGTGGAATGTATGCGTATATGGTGTGGTGGCGTACATGTATGTATATGTATGTATGTGTGGTGTATGTGGTATGTGTTCGTGTATGTGGAATGTATGCGTATATGGTATAGTGGTATGTATGTATGTATGTATGTATGTGTATGAAAATGGTCGTGTTTGTCAACAAATGTGTGGACGCCCGAAAGCGGTCACGGGAATGTGTGTGTGTACGTGTGCATGTGTACAAGTATGTACGTGTGTGAAGGGACAGGGAATAGCAACCTCCCCCCCCGCATCTGTTTGCCTTATTATTTTTCTTTTTTTTTTTTTTTTTTTTTGACTCTACCGACAAAACAAATGAGACAGGGAGCGTGCCAAAGAATTTTACGAAGACGGAACCACACATCAACTCAAAAAATCCCCCCCTCTCCACCCCACCGCTTCGCCTTCTCATATAACAACACAGTCTCTCTTTCTCTCCGTTTGTTTGTCTGTCACACACACACACACACACACACACTCTCTCTCTCTCTCTCCCCCCTCTGTCTATTTCTCTCATCCCTTAGATCTCGTGTAGAATGCACTGGTTCCAAAATCTTCTCTGCTAGTCAAACCCCTCCTCCCACTTTGTCTATAGACATGTCCCTAAGTCTCCCCCTCTTTTACACACACATATAAAAAGCGCACCCCCTCTTTTCTTCGTTCTGTTGTGAATTTGAAACAACTAAAACCAACGCTATCAACAAGAGGATATATTTTACAATTCGAAAGCCGTACTAATCTGAGCAATTGGCTTACGAATAAGTATTTTTTTATTTTGGTTTCTTTGTTCGGTTTCTTTGATTAATGGCATATAAATCTTCGTGGGTTATTTAATACCAAAGCCATCCTTGTGGAAGAACAGTCATGGTACTCTTTAAGGTTTCTTGGTTTAATTGCATATCAACATTGGTGGGTTATTTAATGCATTTCTATTGTAAAATAATTGCCAAAACTTTTCTTTAGTAAAGATATTTGCAATACTTTCCTATAGTAAAATGATTAGCAATGCTTTTCTATAGTAATATATTTCTAGAGTAAAAAGATTTGGAATGCATTTCTATAGTAAAATAATTAGCAATGCTTTTCAATGGTAAAATGATTTGCAATGCACTTTTATAGTAAAATGATTTGCAATGCTTTTCTATGGTAAAAAGATTTGCAACGCTTTCTTATGAAATGCTTTTCTATGGTAAGATGATTTGCAATGCTTTTCTATAGTTAAAGGATTCGTAATGCATTTCTATAGTAAAATTATTTGCAATGCTTTCTTATGATAAATTGATTAAAGGATTTTTTCTATTGTAAAACAATTTGCAATGCTTTTCTATAGTAAAATGATTTGCAGTGTTTTTCTATAGTAAAATGATTTGCAGGGTTTTTCCAACGTAAAATTATAAGTGGAACATTCATTCATAAAATAACTCAATGCTTTCATAACCAGTTAGTGGAACTCAGAATACTCTGTCGGCATACCCTGCCGAGGGGTAGGGCTCTCCTCTGCCAAAAAGGGTGTGTCTTGGGTATGTAAAAAAACTACATAAGATGGTGAGGCTCCAGTTTTTGGAGCAACCCAGTCAGCTGAGGTTGTAGAATACCCCGATTGCATCTCTACAGACGAGTAAGAACAACGAGTGTCTTGAATATTACACCAAACCATCACATGGTGAGGCTCCATAGAATTTTGAACGGGGTATCTTCTATTTCTTTCCTTTGTCAGCTTGAAACCGTTTTCTTTTATTAAATCTATAGACTTTGTGAGCAAGTAGCCTGGGCAGATAATAAACAAGTATGGGGCTAATGTGTCTCCTTCCAGCACACCTGCTACAATGTCGAAGAGGTATCGCTGACATTAAAAGTTTCTGTAATTCCAATATTGCCAATTTCTTTCCTGAAACTGGTTATGACTTTTTGTTTTTTAAAATTCAGTTGAATATAGGAAAAAAAAAAAAGAAAGAAAAAACAAACAAAGAAACAATAAGTAGACAAACAAAGTAAGTAAAGTTGGCAATCGTAGTCGAGGGCGACCCGAAGGCTCCCTTTTTAATAGCTACTACACCAAAGTGTAGAGAAGGGCGCTACCCCTTTCCCTGGATTGTTCCACTTTACCCTTGATCCATACCTTATAATGCTGAGTGTTAAGCAAGGAGACACCAAGTACCATTTTTTGAGTCTTTGGTATAACTTGACCTGGGAGTGAACCCAGGTCTTCCGGACCATTAGCGAACACTCTAACCATCATGCCAATGTCCGGTACAAACAAAAAATCATAAAAATAAAGAAATCTGATGAAGACTTTTTCGTGTTCTGTAAAATAATTAGGGACACTCGGATTACATATAGAAACCTATCAGCAATGAATAGACAACGAGTTCTGATTGGCTGAAAGGAACTCAAATGGAAACGCTGTTAGAGCAGTGGGCGCGGGATAGAAAATAGGAAAAGAGTGAGCTGGCTGCGGAACACCATGATGTAAAGATAGCATTTGGAGCCCGGACGTGCAGTGGTGAGGACAGACCCCGCAAGAAAGTACATGTTAGAATAACAAAATAAAACGTGCCATTTTGTTTCCCTTTGTCAAGCTAACGCAGTCAACGCTGTTTCTCTCTTCCCGACGACTATTAAAAAGTGCATTAAAAAGTGAATGGAGGTGCCAGTGGTGTAATGGTTATCGTCGGAGGAATTCGACACGGCAACACGAGTTCAAATCCTGGACTGATTGCATTTCACATAGCACTAATACCCTTGGGAAAGGTATGAATCCAATTATTCTCCCT
Organism: Sepioteuthis lessoniana; assembly: GCA_963585895.1. Classification (NCBI taxonomy): domain Eukaryota; kingdom Metazoa; phylum Mollusca; class Cephalopoda; order Myopsida; family Loliginidae; genus Sepioteuthis; species Sepioteuthis lessoniana. The sequence goes on along the minus strand of OY757945.1, from coordinate 24,281,450 downwards.
CCAGCTATGGGTAAATAGTAGGGCAGACTAGGTTCTTCAGCCTTGGTGAGGCGACTAGTCTAGGAGAAGGAAAACTCTGAATTCAAACCTGTTAAACTCCGCTTAAAAATGACCTTGTGTCATATCCTGCCCGAGCGGAGGGGTTGGGTAAATATGATTAAAAAGTGCATTAAGTAAAGTTGGCGACCGTAGTCGAGGGAGACCATAAAGCTCCCTTTTCAATAGCTACTACACCGAGATGTAGGGGAGGGCGCTACTCCTTTCCCTGGATTGCTCCCCTTTATCCTCGATACGTACCTTATATTGCTGAGTGTTAAGCAATGAGGTATCAAGTACCATTTTAAAAATCTTTGGTATGACGCGACCTGGGATTGAACCCCGGCGTCCTGGACCATTGGCGAACACTCTACCCACTAGGCTTGGTATTAATGAACACCAACGGAGTTTTTGTATGTTCGTTACTTTTTCTTACGGCGAGGTTATTACGAGGTCCGACTGACACTTGAGACGTAGCGCTACTCTCATAAACCTCTTCGGGACGTGATAGTGCAAACGTCTACTGAGACCGTACCAGCACGAACGTCCATTTAAACATCGTAGCATTGTAGACTTTTATTGTGCGATGTAATGTTACAACCGTCTATTTGGTGTCCAACTCTAGATTAATTTTCCTCACCCGGTCTGCTGGGGTTGTAGAATACACCGATTGCACCTCTGCAGAGGGGTAAGACACCCCACAAAGAATCTGAGGGTGAGTAATGCTGGAGCTTTGGAGTATGCGGAGCACCCCTTCATGGCCATTGCTCTCAGATCCATTCTGGCCCGGAGTGGTGGCGCCTGAGAGGTTCCTATCTGTGGGTCAAAAGAATTAAACCGTGTACTTATGATAAATTGAATTACTTGAAATAGGACTGTTTTGACATTTAAACTGCGTACTTAAGCTAAACTGAATTGTTTGAAATAAAACTGTTTTTGATATTTAACTGTTAGTAAAAAAAATTATACTTATACTAAACAGAATTGTTGGAAATTTAGTTCCGCGTCAAATGACCCGAAAAGGGTTGATACGCTGTAAAACCAAAAAACCAACCAACCAACGATATTTTCATTTTTTTTTCAATTTCTTTTATCAACAGGAACGAGTGGTCGGGAAAACTAATAAACTGTCGATTGGGTTTAGAATAGGCAAACTTCATCCCCTGAGAAGATCACTCCCCTAGGGGTATCCTGAGTAGGGCACTAAACTGCATCTAATAGTAAGGCTCCAGTACTTGAAATCTAGGGAGTGTGGAGTAACCCTTCAATGTCAATACTCCCAGGGCCACTCTGACCCGGCGTAGTAGTACTTGTTAGAGTCCCGTGTATAAAGATTTTCTGAAAATTATTCGTATTCGGCAGGTGCAAAAAAAAAAAAAGAAAAAAGAAAAAAGAGGTAAAAGAAAAACGCAAATAAGCAAAAAACAAAACCAAAGTAAAAAAAAACAACAACAGACTAATAAAGAAAACAAAATAAAATAAAACAAAAAAAACTTTCGCAACTACACAAGAAAAATGTGTTTGCACAATGAACGAGATTCTCTAACCCCTAGGCACAAAAAAACCCTAGACGGGTTGACATGTGCTGAAATCAATTAATTATTCAATCAATCAATTAATCAATAAATCGGGTGGTCGAATTATCGAAGTGGCCGAAATCCTCCTCTGAGGATCCTTAGGACGATCCTAGGGGCCGATAAATATCTTGGGCTCAACCCCCAGCCCACAATCACATGATTTTATAAATAAGTTGTCAAAAGAGATGCTTATATTTATTTTTGGAATCCTTTATATTTTTCAGCCATTAAAGAAAGCTACGCAAATCAGGATGTTTCAGTAAATTTGATATCATGTCGTTGTCGTATTACTTGACCAATTTTCGTCTAAATGATCTCAAATTTTAACAGCAAGTGTAGAAACAACTCTAAATTCTATGTTTAACGTTAAACAATTTTTGGGGGGTATAAAAATGCATTTCAATGAAAAAGTAAAAGCATTTAATTATCAAACATGTAATTTTGAAGTTGTTTCTAAATATGCTGTTAAAATTGGAGATCATTTCGTGATCTAACTTGACCAATTCTCTTTCAAATGAAAAGGCATTTAAGTATTAAACATGTAATTTTGAAGTTGTTTCTACATATGCTGTTAAAATTGGAGATCATTTCGTGATCTAACTTGACCAATTCTCTTTCAAATGAAAAGGCATTTAAGTATTAAACATGTAATTTTCCGATTGTTTCTACAAATACTTAAAATTGGATATCATTTCGTAATCAAACTTGACGAATTCTCTTTCAAATTGTTATATTTTGACCTTCGACCCAGCCCAAAAATACTATTCCAAGGTAATACACCGGAAGGAAGTGACACATTCCAACGGCCAGTAATCGAAAGAGATCGTGTGGGCGGATTAAGGCTTATGATATGGGACAAGGTGAAGATCTGATTGTGCCACTACAGTCATGCACCGGAAGAGAGTAACCTCTGAACTGCATGACAGTTATTTCCGCTTGATGACGATTAAACATCCGATTCAAAGATCCAGTAGGCGATCGTGTGGGCGTTGAGTTATTATTTAACTCAGTTGAGTTTGGGTCCCAAGCAGTTGCCAGCAGACTCCCAGAGGGTTAGAGACGAGATGTGGTAGGGAAGGTCACACCAGACCGAGGGGGCCCTCGGAAAGCCCCGATGGAGTGGACCCGAACATCATGAGAACAAGACACAACGTGACGGTCATAACAGTGGGGTCAAAATATGAAGTTTATGTTCGGTCTCCAGCATCCTCTCACATGCAACCTTGAGTAACCCTTTTCAAACCTTACAAATAAAGTGAGAGGTAAATATAATTGTTAAAGAAATATTCTTGCGTCTTCCTTCTTGCGTCTTTATCGTTGTGTCGCTGTGAATTATGCTACACATATATGTGCATGTATGTAGATGTGAATCTGCATATGTGACTATATAACAAAATGAAAAGGCGTCACTGGTTTACAAAGAAATTGAGGCAAGCACAAAAATACCCGTTTTTACCTAATTCGAGGGTGCTGAATTCAAATCTGAAATCCGTTTTTACTCATCACCTCCAGTTTTTTTAGATATGCATAGTGTGCATTCTGTGCATATACAGTACATAAAGGCGTATATGAATTCAGGGTTAATTTTAATATTGTGAGACTTATGGCTTATTTTTAGTTACTATACACTAAATGTAAGTGATAGCATTACATTATATATATATATATATATATATATATATATATATATATATATAGTTATATATCAAGACGGATTTTGACAGTTAAGGCAGCAGGTCTCAATCCACACTCTGGCAGTCATTGGAAGAGGTTGTCTCGTAGCCGGCGCAGGAGGTTGTTGTCCCTCAACTATCGTGTTACACATCTTTTGGGTTACTAAATATTAGTATTACATTTTCAAATGCACATTTAGTTTTACTTCGTTATATTTTCAGATTCTCCAATGGCTTAAAGCACGTCAAAATGTCGAGGATGCCTCAACAAGGCCAATTCTTTCTGCTACGTGTGTGGGGACTTCACAACAGTTGAACAGCGTCGAACCATCTCTTTCCTCCTCAGAACCGCCTACTTTCATTATTTTGACTGTAAAATTGGTGATCAGGACAAGTCTTGGGCTCCACACTTCTGTTGTAAACCCTGCTACAATGGACTAATTGCATGGTTTAATGGCAAGAAAGCGGCTTTCAACTTTGCAGTCCCGATGGTTTGGAGAGAGCCGCGAAACCACGCAGATGATTGTTATTTTTGTTTAAATAATATAACTGGTTTCAATGTATCATCTAGGAAAAAGATCAAATATCCCAACCTTCGATCTGCTATGAGATCCGTTTCCCATTCAGATGATCTTCCTGTACCCACACCTCCAGTAAATAAGGATCTTCTTTCCTCATCAGATGAAGAAATGCCTACAAGGGAGGATTCTGCCGAGTCAATATTTTTGGAAGATATTGAGTCTACATATTCAGGAACAAGTGACAATGAGCCACACTGGATCATGCAAGAAGACCTGAATGATCTTGCTCGTGATTTGTATCTGCCAAAACAGCAGTCAGAGCTCTTGGCTTCTCGGCCTAAACAGTAGAACCTAGTCCAGGAAGATGTAAGGATCACCAGTTTCAGGAATCGGAACAAATAAGGTCATTAGTCTTCTTATGGGTATGCAAGCGGGCTTCACAAAGTACTGTTGTTTTCTCTGTCTCTGGGATAGTCGAGCTGTATCCCAGCATTACAAGAAGAAAGACTGGGGGTCTAGAAGCACTTTTGTTCCTGGCGAACACAGCCTCAAGGAGAATCCTCTGGTGGACATGAATAAGGTGCTTCTTCCTCTTCACATCAAGCTTGGTTTGATGAAGAATTTCGTGAAGGCGTTGCACAAAAATGGTGCTGCCTTCCAACACTTGTCTACTGTGTTCCCAGGTCTTAGTGCTGCTAAGCTCAAAGAGGGCATCTTTGTCGGACCTCAGACCCGAGAAGTGCTGAAGGATACTGATTTTGAGGAGCTTCTTAACTTAAAGGAACTGAGAGCATGGGAAGCATTCAAGTCAGTTTGTAGTGGCTTCGTTGGTAACACACGCGCACCAGATTATCAAGCCTGTATTGAGAAGTTGCTAAAGTCTTACGAGGATATGGGGTGCTGAATGTGACTGAAAATTCATTTTCTCCATTCCCACCTAAACTTCTTCCCGCCAAACCTTGGAGCAGTGAGTGATGAGCATGGAGAAAGATTCCACTAAGATATTACGAAGATGGAGAGCAACTATCAAGGCAAATGGAACCCCGGCATGATGGGAGACTTCTGCTGGATGCTCTTACGTGATATCCCAGATGTAAAATACACCAGATCTTCTAAGAAAACACACTTTTGACTGTCTGTGGTGCTATGAATAGTGTAATTGTGTCATCCAAGTATATTGATTCAATCAGTGTTCTTTATCTATCCTGTTTTATCTGTTATAAGCTGCTGCAACTCTTGAAATATGCACATATATTCTCTGTTTATACTAAAATGAGACTATTTAAAAGCCAGAAAACTACAGGTGATAAAGCAAAACTATTTATGAATTTGAATTCAGCACACCCAAATAAACAAACATTCTGGCCTCAGACCAAAAATTTATATTTGTAAATCAGTGGTATTAAACATATAATTCAGAAATTGTTTCTACATATGCTTCTAAAATTGGAGATCATCTTGTAATCTAACTTGACCAATTCTCTTTCAAATGAAAAGGCATTTAATTATCCTACATGTATTTTTCAGATTGTTTCTACATATGCTCTAAAAATTGATATCATTTGAATGAGAAATGGTCACATTATCTAATAACCAGATGGTGTCAATTTTCCTTAAACCCCCTGTACATCTCAAATGATATCAAGTTTTTTGAAACATCTTCTTGTCTCTGTTATTTGAACACATATCTCGCACCCTCACTTGTTTCTTAGACACCTTGTGAACCCCTAAATGCAGTTTATCCAGGTATAGGGGTAAGAAAGGCCGTTATTGTCCAACATGTATTTTTTTTTCTTCGTTTGACGCCCCCCAAGAAAAATCAGAATCTCTTCCCCCGAAAAAAACAAAAACAAAAACAAAAAGAAAAAAACAACTTAACGGCACCAAATTTTTGACAGCTGACACTTGTTTATGTTTTGGAGCAAAAGGAAGCGCTTTCAGAGGCCAACGTAAACCAGTGTAAATAAAGTCATGGCCGCCAGTTTCCGGTTATGTCACTTCCGTAATGGCGTCCGTGACTTCCGGTTAGCAATAAGAAACCAATATTCGATGGTGACAGATGCTCCAGTTTGTTTGTAGCTTCAGTTAGTGCGGCAAAAGTCACACACACACACACACACACACACACACACACACACACACACACACACATGCACATACGCGCATGCATACACACACATACACACACTGACTGTTGTGCTTATACATAAAAACACGCACACACTTGAATAAAACATGCACATGCTCAAAAAACACAGGGGCGTGCACACACATACACACACCCATATCGCGAGGAACGCACACACAGACACACACACACGTGTGTGAATACACATAAAATCACGGCCACACACACTTTAAACCTGCAAACACATACATGCATTAAACATGCACACACACACACACACACACACACAATCACACATTTGCACACATATAAAAGACACATTCACACACACACGCACGCAGCCGCATGTGGGGGCGCATGGCTGGACAGTTACTATTTTAAGAAATGAACAATGCGACTCGAGTTCAAATCCCGGAGAAAGCTGTTTGTGTTTCTTTTTGCGCTAATGCCCTTGGGAAAAGCATGAATCCATCTCTTCTCTCACCAACTATGAGTAAATAGTGGGGCAGATTGGTCACTTTAGCCTTAGTTCGGCAACCAATCTAAGTGAAGGAAAACTTTGTATTCAAATCCACTGTACTCCACTTTAGAAGTGACTTTCTGTCTACTCGGAGTCTAGAGGTTGGATAAAATACACACACACACACACACACAGAGAGAGAGAGAGAGAGAGAGAGAACTTCCTAGACTTGTACCTGGATCAGCGAGTCTATTGTTTTTGACAATAACCATTCACCCGCCTCCGCCCGCCCATAGACTGACCAATCAATGTTGCTAATTTGCAAGGTTTTGTATATGACAGAATCGCCTCTTCATTTTTAATAAACGAAAGTTAACTGTTGATGGGGACATTTGAAGTAGAAATGTGTCATTATCTGTGAACCGCACCCTTTTGTGTGGGAGGTAACAAAATGTGGTCGACACTTCAAATTGACGAGACTCCCAACTTCATCTTTTCTTTCTCATGTGTCGTGGGATACTTTTTTGCAACCACGATGAAATAATAAAGACAAATGAAGAAACAAATGTAATTTTATCCTATATATATATATATATATATATATATATGAGGTGTGTCCTTATGAGTAGAAATATGTAGGCGTGTGTCCCTCATATTCAGCATGTGTGTCCTTCATCTGTGCCTTCTTTTATGAAATATAATTAATACACTCATGAATGCACTATCTATCTATCTATCTATCTATCGTCGGTTGCCCTGTCTCATCTATGAGTCAAATAGAACTATTCAGTACTTTACAATACTTGAAACCATCTAACTGTGTGCAAGCAAATAATTAATGTTTTATAGAATTATCAGTGTTGTATAACAGTACTTGAAACCATTTAACTATGTGAAAACAAAAAATCTCTGAATCATTTTAAAATAACGTTACCAACAAACTATTCGCTTATAAATCACACACACACACACACACACACACACACACACACACACACATATATATATATATACACACAGATATATATATGGAAGTAAATAAGGGAAATAAATCTGACAGTATGAAGAAAATAGAAAGACAAAGTAATCCAAATTTGATGAATTTGTTATAATAAATTCATCACTTTTGGATTACTTTCTTTTTCTATTTACTTAATATATATATATATATATATATATATATATATATATATATATATATATATATATGTGTGTGTGTGTGTGTGTGTGTGTGTGTGTGTGTCTAAACAGGATTTGGCATTAATTAACCCACAAGAGTTGGTATGCAATAAAACTATATATATATATATGTATATATATGATATATACATATATATATATGTGTGTGTGTGTGTATGTATGTGTGTATAAACATGATTTAGCATTCATTAACCCACAAGGGTTGATAGGCAATAAAACACGACCAAACTAAGTTTTATTCTAATCTATCTATCTATCTATCTATCTGAAGTCTAACATGTGGGGCTTCTACATCGTCGTAAGCGAGTTCCAACTCCAATTGGTCTATCACGTTCACTTTGGGGGAAGATCATGAACTACCCTCATTCCATTACCTATGGGGGGAATAGTATCGCTACGGTACTTCTATAACGAATGCTTTGGCATAGAATAAC
>OY757945.1:24163421-24268421 GCA_963585895.1 Sepioteuthis lessoniana | reverse complement strand
CTTGGCCATATGCGGGGGTCCATAGGAGTACATCACTGATGAGTTCGTCCTTGCTTCTCCAGCAGTGTCCTGCGTGTCTGGATCGTTTAACTTTTATAGTTTTCGTGATGGGAGGCAAGTGGCCGTACAGCTGGTGTCTTGTGGGGTGTTGCCGCTAGGACTTGTTCAATATTGCTCTTAACATTCTTGTGTAAAATTAGAAACAAGATAAATAAATAAAATAAAGGTAAAACACTTTTTTTTTTCGTAGCTAGCATGTGCCTTTAATTAACCCTAAAAATGGTCAAGGGGAATTAACTACTTTAGAGACAAAGGCCTTAATTTTGGGATTAATATCCGAAGTTCACCGAATCCTCATCTATCTTTTAATCTCCCGCCTTGATGATATCAACTACTGAATTAATCGTTGCTAATTTCTAATAAATCCTCATCGTTGTCCTTGCGATTACATAGGGATTGGTGTTTCAGTGGCTCTCAGTCAGGATAATTTGAATTTTCCTCTATGTCGACATTTAAACACGAGTTCATTTCTTTCGTTTAACTCTCTCTGTGTGTGTGTATGTGTGTGAGTATATATATATGTATATATCATGAAGATGCGCGTTGTAATAAGATGCGACCGTATTTTTCACAACTTGTGTTTAAATTTTAATGTCTTAAATTATAAAACTATTCAATCATAAGCACCCCACACGGCGCCAATTGTACGGCCACCTACCACCTATCACGAAAACTATACAAGCTAGACGAACCAGACATGCCGGACACTGCTGGAGAAGCAAAGACGAGATCGTAAGTGATGTGCTCCTGTGGACCCCCGCATATGGCCAATCAAAAGCAGGACGACCAGCTCGAACATTCATACAGCAGCTATGTGATGATACGGGATGTAACCCCGAAGACCTGCCGAAGGCCATGAATGATAGGGAGACGTGGAGAGAGAGGGTCAGGGATATCCGTGCTGGCCGCACGTCATGATGATGATGATGATGATAAACATCTTAAAATATATATTTTGAGAACAAAAATTATAAAAACATGCCAATAATCAAAGCAATTTAACAATAAATCTTAAAGGAGGATTGGCTTTAATTGACGTATTCAGAAATGCGTATCAACTTAAAGTACAATTTTTATAAAATGCACCAAACTTGGCTAATTATTGTGTATTAGTAAATTTTTTTCGGTTGTCTTCGTGAATAAAGATTAAGAAGAATTTATAATTGTGGGTCTTCTTATCAATTATAAAACCCGATTTTAAATACGTTTGTCTTATTCTTTCAGAATGTATATCACCTTATAAGAATTACATAACATTCTTACTGTATTGTATTAATCTCATATCAGAATATTTTAACGGGGTTTTGTGTTTGTTTTTGTTTTCAAGTATGCAATATTTATAACGATTGAGGCATTTTGGTGAGAGCAGTAAAAAAAAAGACCGAGGGAATTATAATTATTTTATCGTATAAATGGATTCTCCAACAGAAGCTGGAGAAGCAGGGACGAACTCATAAGTGATGTACTCTTATGGATCCCACACATGGCCGTGCAAAGCAGGACGACCAGCACGAACATACATTCAACAACTATGTGAGGATACGGGATGTTGTCCAGAAGACCTGCCTGAGGCGATGAACGATAGGGAAAAGGGGCGAGAGAGGGTCAGGGATATCGTGCTACCAGCACGACATGATGATGATGATGATAAATGGGTTAGTAAATGAACTAACAAGATATTTTACAAGAACAGGAATAGTATTTACAAAGAACTATTCTTCTCTACTCCTTGTAAAGTTTCGGTTTTCAATTGTAAAAGGTAGAATATTTGTGATAGATAAAGAGGTTGTTCTCGTTTAGTGTAGGCATGTTTATGGCTGATTTGTCCAATGCAGGACAAGTAGTCTCGGTTGCAGTGGGTTCAGTTGATGTTCTGGTCAGGTATCAATCCAGATAATTATTCATTGGAACTCAGGTGATTTCCTTACTGAAAAATATGTTTAATTTCAGCGCAAAAAATTGGCTGGACAAGCTGTAATTTTTTGTATCTGTATTTTTGCTTTTATTAACCAATCGGTGTATTGGCGTGGATTTTAAAATTTCGTGACATTTCGCTGACGACAATGTAATTTAAGATATCTCTTCCCTCCATAAATATTATAAAAAACTAATTCTTAGCCAATTAGATTGATAGATAAATCATCAACTTTTTTAGCTTAAATTTCCTGGTTTGGGTTCAACTGGGCGCCTGGCATTTGTGCCTGGTGAATAACTATGACAAGAATAGATTCACACCAGCATTTTTTTTGTTCTTCTTTCGCAAGTGCTAACTCAAAAAATCTAACCATCTTAATTTCTACGTTTTTCAACTTTAGGGTCCTCGCCGGTCACCCCTTCTTTTTTTTTTTGATCATACCCAATTTCGACTTAAGCGAGTCTGTTTCTTCACACTTCTCAGCTTCGTGTGCCTCGCTCTATCTCAAGGAATTTCTTCATCTTAGATTCTCCTCACATTCGCGAGACTCGCACTGCACAGACCTTTCTCTATCTTGCAACCCTTGGCCGTCTAGCACAAGGCCAACGCACAGAACGGTGTGACGTATAGTGACTTTTCTTCCGGCTCCTTCGTTTTCCCTGGGTCAAAAATCTTCAGACGTTTTATAATTTTCCGGACGCCCACGCAATCCTCGAGGTCACACTTCTTTCTGGCATGCCGTCGTGTTTTGTTTATCTTATGAAACAGGTGGACACCCTGCTTTGCCTTGCCCAGTCGGTTGGTGCTGTAGAATACACCGACTGCTTCTCTGCAGAGGGGTGAGACCCCATCCACAATGAGTGTCCTGATTATGACTTTAAACAATCTGATGGTTAGGTTCCAGTGATGCTGGGGCTTTGGGGAATGCTGAGCACCCTTTCATTGCTATCGCTCACGGGTTCACTCTGGCTCAGAGTGCTAGTACCTGATAAGGGTCTTATCTATGGGTTAAATAGAATTAAACCGTGGTTTGAGTTTACTGGTTTTGGCATTTAAACAGTGTATTTATACTAAATTGAATTGTTTAAAATAGAACTATTTTGACATTTAAACTACGTACTTATGCTGAACTGAATTGCTCGAAATAGAACTGTTTTGACCTCTAAACTGTGTACTTATGCTAAACTGAATTATTTGAAATAAAACTGTTTTGACATTAACTCTGTGTATTGCCCTGTCTGGTGGGGCTGTAGAATACACCGACTGCGCTTCTGCAGTGGTGGAAAGACCCCCTCTCAACGAGTGTCCTGGATATGAGACTAAACAATCTGATAGTGAGGCTCCTGTAATGCTGGAGCTTTGGGGAATGCAGAATACTCCTTTATTGTCATTGTTCCCAGGTCCACTCTGGCCCGGAATGGTAGCACCTGATAGGGCCCTATCTATGGGTAAAATAGAATCAAACTGCATACTTAAGCTGTACTGAATTGTTTTTAAATAGAACTGTACTTACGCTAAACTGAATTGTTTGAAATGGAACTGTTTTTAACATTGAAACAGTACTTACGCTAAACTGAATTGTTTAATATAGAACTGTTTTGACATTTAACTGTGTGTAAACAAAATCTATACTTATACTAAACTAAATTGTTTGAATTAGAACTGTTTGAGTAAACTGAATAGCTTGAAATAGATATGTTTTTGACAACTAATTTGTGTACTCATGCTAAACTGAATTGTTTGAAATAGAACTGATTATTTGTATGAAAATGAATTTGGCGTTAAATAACACTGGTTGATATGCCATAAAACCCAACCAATCAACCAACCATCCAACCAATCTGCTTTGCACCCCCACGTACCTTACATGGCTTGTCAAAGGCATCCTCCTGTCTCTATTCAACAATACCCCACAAAACAGCAGCTGTACGTCCACCTGCTTCCCATCTCACTAACCATTTAAATAAGACGAACAAAACATGCAAGACACTTTTGGAAAAGCAGGGAAGAAACTCATAAGCGAGGTTCTCTTATGGACTTCAACACATGGACACACGAGTGTTGGATAAACCAGCGAAGAGTTTTTGCATACGGTTATTGGCCTAATGAGTAGAGTGGAGGTGCCCGTGGTGTAATGGTTATCGTCGTAGGAAATGGACACGGCGAAACGAGTTCAAATTCTGGACGAGACTGATTGCATTTCACATAGCCCTAATACCCTTGGGAAAGGTATGAATCCAATTATTCTCCCTCCAGCTATGGGTAAATAGTAGGGCAGACTGGGTTCTTCAGCCTTGGTTAGGCAACTAGTCTAGGAGAAGGAATACTCTGAATTCAGATCTGTTAAACTCCACTTAATAAATGGACCTTGTGTCATATCTTGCCCGAGCGAAGAGGTTGGTAAATATGATAAACCAGTAAAGAATTATATACATCATCTCTGTGCGGACCGTGGATGCAGTCTAGAGGACCTGCCAGAAGCGAGGAACGGAGAGAGAGAGAGAGAGAGAGAGAGAGAGAGAGAGAGAGAGAGAGAAGGGATTCACTACTATCAGAACGACTTGATGATGATGGAGGGTTATTGGCCTAATGAGTTGAGTGTTCGCCAATGGTCTGGCAGACCGTGTGTTCAATCCTAGGTCGAGTTATACTAAAGACTTTAAAAATGGTACTTGACGTCGCCTTGCTTAACACTCAGCATTATAAGGTAAGGATCAAGGGTAAAGTGGAGCAATCCAGGGAAAGGAGTGTGAAAGCACGTGTGATACTCTGTCCTCATCAGCCGCCAACCAGGGTGATAATTCAGTTTCGGAAGCTCAAGGCGGTATTGCCACTCTTGGTGTCTACCAAGCAGCTTTTGCCACCGGACAGGGTATTTAAAAGAAATATATATCTATATATACACCAGATCAACTAAAAGCGGACATTACATTGGACGTTCGTTCATCTTTATTTTAGTGCAGTTGTGATTTAAAAATGCGTTTACTTACGGCCGTTGATGTCATAGCAACCGTTTCTTGATTTTGCGTAATTACACAAGAAAGGTGGTTCCGCGTGCATATCATTCATGTTGAAATCCTTTCTATATCCGTCATTTATTCGGTTCGTTTTCTTTCAGTTTTATCTTTTTTATGCGTTACTGCACAAAAGCACTCGAGACAAACGTTATATATAATTCTGCTGAAAGATGTTATTTGTTGATCAATGGGGCCCTCAAGATGGGTGATGAGTAAAAAGAAAGTTCCTGGTCTAAGTTTGGGCCACTAAATTCTTATATATATATATATATATATATATATATATATATATATATATATATATATATATAAAGTAAAGGCCCATTGGCCTATATATATATAGGCCAATGGGCCTTTACTTTATTTTTACTATAATTTCATTTTGTCCGCTTAATGGCCCGGGAAACCTGCCGAGTCATGGCCAAAGACTCAAAAATGAAACTTGATACATCCTCCCTTAACACAAAGCGTTATAAGGTATATATCAAAGGTAAAGTGGAGCAATCCAGGGGAAGGAGTAACGCCCTCCTCTACACCTCGGTGTAATGAAAAGGGAGCCTTCAGGTCACCTTCGACCACGGTCGCCAACCACTATATTTTCTTCCTCCATAGCTCACCTAACTTTTCGATGAAATAATAAATAAAAGAATGAATCTATATAAAAAGATAATAGAGAAAATGAATATTATAGAAGAGGAATGAATTTATGTAAAAAGATAACTGAGAAAATGAATATTATAGAAGAGGAATGAATTTATATAAAAATATAATAGAGAAAATTAATATTATAGAAGAGGAATGAATTTATATAAAAAGATAACAGAGAAAATTAATATTATAGAAGAAGAGATAAATATAGAAATAAAAAAAAATACATAAAACTCCTAATAAATAAATTGCCCAGTCGGCTGGGGCTGTAGAATACACTGACTGCGTCTCTGCCGAGGGGTAAGACCCCCTTCCCAATGAGTGTCCTGATATGACACTAAGCAATCTGAGGGTGAGGTTCCAGTAATACTGGAGATTTGGGGAATGCGGAGTACTCCTTCATTGCCATTGATCCCGGGTCCACTCTGGCCAGGAGTGGTAGCATTTGATAGGGTCCTACCTATTAGTCAAATAGAACTCAACTGCGTACTTATGCTCAACTGAATTGGTGGAAATGGAACTGTTTTTGACATTGAAACCGTGCTTACGCTAAACTGAATTGTTTGAAATAGAACTGATTGAAATAAAATTGACGGCGGGAAAAACATCTCGATATCAAAAGTTGCCTTCCAAGAGGAAATACTTAGAAGTGGAAAAAACGTTACAAGAACCTACTTTGAAATCCTCCTGGAATCACTGATTAACCGACCGAAAAACTTATTAATACATCAAACAAGGAGAGTTGACGGAGGAAGAACTTGATGCAATACTAAAAAAAGAAAAAGCAAAAAAAAAAAAAAAAATGAATTAAAGAAAAAAAGCTGCAGGCCTCGACAAAATTCCTCACCAAATATAGAAGACATGAAAATTTGAGAACATGACACTTCGATTTTGCAACGCTGTGTATATACAAAACACAAATGAAGAATAGACAAAAGGCTGCATTCTCTCCTTCTCCGAGATAGGTGACCTCGGAATCACAAAGAACTATAAAGGCATAACTATTATTGCTAAAGCTACTAAGGTTTATAATAACCTGCTTCTCAGTCGTATCCGACATGAAATCGAGAAAGTTCTTAAGAAAAATCAGAACGGCTTTCGGAAAAACGATCTGCAACCTCACATTCTGACTATCCGCTGAATCATCGAAGGAGTACGTGCAAAAAATCTGGAGGCAACACAATTGCTTGTAGATTTCTTAAGGCATTCGATTTCATGTGCAGAGGAAATATGGAGTAAACGTCTCCCCAAAGAAATAGTTACTGCCTTAATGATGCTTTACAAAATCACGAAAGGAATGGTTCGCTAACCTGACGAGAACTATCCAAGAATGCTATATGCAGTTTTGAACACATCCTGGAAGCAACACCCCACAAAATAGCTGCTGTGTGGCCACTGATCTCTTATCTTACAAACCATCCAAGTAAAAAGAACAAAATATGCGAGGCACAGCTGGAGAAGCAAGGATCAACTCATGCGACATTCTTCTATGGACTCCTTCACATGGATACGCCAGAGTATCCATACGACCAGTAAGGAACAACTCATATTTGTGCGGACACTGGGTACAGTCTGGAAGACCTACCTAGAACGATGAAATATAGGGATGAATGGTGGGAGAGAGAGAGAGAGAGAGAGAGAGAGAGAACTCAGTGCTGTCAGTACTTGATGATGATGACATATATATATATATATATATTGTTTGAAAATTATTAGCTGTTGATAGAATATCAATGTGAGCAAACAAATGATTATCATGAAATTATAATTATATATATATATATATTATTTCGTTTTACCAGAGACTATCACCCGAAATACTGATGCAATTAATAGTGACTCATTCCTTAAAAAGAAGAGGCATATAAAGCGTAACATATATATATATATATATATATATATATATATATATGTGTGTGTGTGTGTGTGTGTGTGTGAGGGTCGGCTGAAAAGTTCATTAGCTGACGAAGATATTCTCATGGAATGTAAGTGAATGAGATTTATTTTATCTACATTGTCTCCTTTGCTATCCGCACACTTCTTTCATTGGCGTTGCAGTGCTTGGATCCCATTGGTCAAAAAAGTCATCAGCAATAGATATGAGGTCATTATATCAACTTTTTAGTCTATGAATGTTTCAACCTACCCCCGTATATATATATATATATATATACAAACAACAATTGCTCGTGTTGTTAGTCAGTCCTTAGCGTCCCATAAATGTAACCCTGTGCCATATTCAGCTAAGCTGAGTAAATATCTACATGCATACAGAGACGTGTGCGCATACACACGTGTGTGTGTAGGTGTTTATGTATTTCTGTGTGGATGACTCAAGTATAGTCATACATTGCTTATTCATTTTGATGACTTCATTCAGGTTTTAACGCCACAAGACGCATTCTCCTTCTTTCTATCCGTCTCTCTTTCCTCTTCCTTTTTTTCTCTCTCTCTCATTCACTAGGTTCTCTCTCTATCTTCACCTCTCTGCCTCTCTCTATCTCTCTCTACTCCCTCTTCCGACCTCTTTCTTTGCCCCTGCCCCTCTTTCTCTCACCCTTCACTCTCTCTATTTAGCTTTCCATCAGTCCCTCTTTCTCACCAGAAATAAGAACACACAGATTTGTACACGTGAAGAAGGTCGTTGCGAGTATTGGCCGTGACGTTGTGGCTATAACAAAAAAAAAAAAAACGTGAAAAAGAAAAAGAAAAAGAAAAAAAGAATGAGATCAGTAGGTCTAAATCATATAACCCTCTTTCCAATGTCTCTCTCTCTCTCTCTCTCTATTTCTCTCTGTAGAAATATAAAACTGTGTATGTGTGGATAATACATCAATAAATTTGAGACCTTTAAATGAAAAAGGGGCATTTTACTTTGCAAGAGATATTCTCACTATCACTAATGCGTCTCTCTCTCCCTATCTTTCTTTTTTCCTCTCTCTCTCCCTCTCTCTCTCTCTCTCTCTATCACTCTTTCGTTCCTCCTCTCCCTCCATCTCTCCCTCCCCCTCTCTCTTCACCAAAAAATAAGAATTGACAGGAAAGAGAAAATGAAATGAAAGAAAGAAATAAAGAAGATAACTGAAAGTAAGTAGGGGAGAAGAAAGAAAGAAAGAAAGAAGATAAATGAAAGGAAGCAGAGAAAGAAAGAAACAAAGAAAGAAAGAAAGAAGCAAGATAAACACAAGCAAGGGAAAGAGAAACTGGAATGAAAGAAAGAAAAGAACAAAGAAAGAAGATAAATGAAAGGAAGCAGGGAAAGAAAGAAAGAAAGAAAGAAAGAAAGAAAGAAGATAAACACAAGCAAGGGAAAGAGAAACCGGACTGAAAGAAGGAAAGGAAGAAAGAAAGAAGATAAATGAAAGGAAGCAGAGAAAGAAAGAAACAAAGAAAGAAAGAAAGAAAGAAGCAAGATAAACACAAGCAAGGGAAAGAGAAACTGGAATGAAAGAAAGAAAAGAACAAAGAAAGAAGATAAATGAAAGGAGGCAGGGAAAGAAAGAAAGAAAGAGAGAAAGAAAGAAAGAAGATAAACACAAGCAAGCAGGGGAAAGGGAAAGAAAGGAAGAAAGAAAGAAGATAAACGAAAGGAAGAAGGGGAAAGAGAAAATGGAAAAAAAGGAAGGAAGAAAGAAAGAAAGTCCTAACAAATATACAAAAATAGATGAATAACTAAACAAATAAAGAAAGGGAGAAAGAAAGAAAGAAAATGAGAAAAAGAAAGAAAAATATAAGTGACAGTAAGCAAGAGAAAGAGGAAATAGAAAGAAAGAAAGAAAAACTTAACAAAAACACAAAGAAAAAAGATAAACACAAGCAAAGGCTCCCTTTTCAATAGCTACAACACCTAAGTGTTGGGAAGGACGCTTCTCCATTCCCTGACTTGCTCCACTTTACCTTTGACCTGTGCCTTTTAATACTAAGTGTTAAGCACCATTTTTTGAGTCTTTGTTTATTTGTCGCTGCCTCCCACCTGACACGACTTGACACATAGTCAAAAGCTCGAAGGCCGATTAAAGTGGGGATAAAGGGGAGGGGAAGGTCGGGAACGAGCCGAGACTCGAACCCTGCTAGTCTATGCTGCTCATCGGCTCACTTGGTGCAATGTGAGCCTGATAAGGCAAGCAGTTTCACGAACCCAAATCTGGGTCCGGGCACGTATGCCGGGTTATGGCTTGAACTAGACACCAAGGTCTAGTGCCATACATAGATTTCGAGAAAGTCCGCGGGAGTCTTTGGTATGACTCGACCTGGGACTGAACGCCGGTCTCCCGGACCATTGACGAACACTCTACGCATAAGTCCAATGCCCCGGTTAGGAGAAGATAAAGACAAATTGAAAGAAAGAAAGAAAGAAAGAAAGAAAGAAAGAAAGAAAGAAAGCGCCTTGTGTGGTGTAATGGTTAGCATACCCGTCTTGCAAACTTTCAAGAGTGAGTTCAGATCTCATTTGTTGCCTCATTCATATGGCCTTGTGCCATTTCTAACCAAAAAAGCTTAGTAAATTACCTCATTGGGTGCTCCATTCATATGGCCTTCTGCCACATCTAAGCAAAAAAAAAAAAAAAACAACAACAAAAAACAAAAACAAAAAACAACAACCCCTTGGTAAATTTCTATAAGAGAGGATGTAGGCACCTCGGGTAGTGTAATAGTTAGCAAGCTAGCCAAGTAAACCTTCACGAGAGAGTTCGATTCTCATTGGGTGCCCTATTCATATGGCTTTGTGCCTCATCGAAACAAAGAGCTTCTTAAATTACCAAAAGAGAATAAGTAGGTGCCTCGGGTGGTGTTATGGTTCGAAAGCTAAACTTGCAGACATTCACGAGTGAGTTCGATTCTCATTGAGTGCCCTATTCAATCGGCTTAGCTCGACTTTGAAACAAAGAGTTTCGTAAATTACTACAAGAGAAGAAGTGACACAAACAAGCCACAGTAATTTTATAGCTTATTTTTCCGATACTGACGGATGGAAAGTTTTCACTTGGATCCAATTTTCTCTTCATTTAACGATTTTGTTTGTTTGTTTGGGTTTTATGGTATTTCAACCTTTGTAGGTTATTTAACGCCAAATCCATTTTTATGTAAATAATTAGTTCTATTTTAA
Source organism: Sepioteuthis lessoniana (assembly GCA_963585895.1). Classification (NCBI taxonomy): domain Eukaryota; kingdom Metazoa; phylum Mollusca; class Cephalopoda; order Myopsida; family Loliginidae; genus Sepioteuthis; species Sepioteuthis lessoniana. The sequence continues at coordinate 24,257,674 of OY757945.1, read as the reverse complement.
ACAATTCAGTTTAGCATAAGTACGCAGTTTAAATGTAAGTACAGTTTAATTGTGAAAAACATTTCTATTTCAAGCTTTTCAGTTTAGTCAAGCGGTTCTAATTCAGTTAATTCAGTTTAGTATAAGTACAGATTTTGTTTACACACTGTTAAATATCAAAACAGTTCTATATTAAACAATTCAGTTTAATGTAAGTAGAGTTTTAATGTAAAAAAAAAACAGTTCCATTTCAAGTAATTCGGTTTTGCATGAGTACGCTGTTTAAATGTAAGTACCCAGTTTAATTGTCAAAAAACATTTCTATTTCAAGCTATTCAGTTTAGTCAAACAATTCAGTTTAGCATAAGTATGCAGTTTAGTTCTATTTAACCAACAGATAAGGCCCTATCAGGTGCTACCTCGACAGGCCAGAGTGGCAATGAAGGGGTGCTCCGCATTCCCCAAAGTCCCAGCATCACTGGAACATCACCATCGGATGGTTTAGTGTCATATCCAAGACACTCATTGGGGGGAGTTCTTACCCCTCTGCAGAGTTGCAGTCGGTGTATTCTACAGCCCCAGCCAACTGGTTTTTCTTTATTATTTTCACTCCATACGAGTTCCCTCGTAAGGACTGAATATTCTAGCTTATTTTATTTCTTTAGAGTTATTCACACCAGCTCAAACTAGGTTTTTATTTCACCCACTCACTATCATGTCCTGTTTCTCTTTTCTCGCAACTAGCTTGAAGGTTTGGTTTTACGCCATATCGATCATTGTTGGTTATTTAATGCCAAATCCTCTTGAAACATATATATTAAATATACATGATTTAGTCTGGTTGGGTTTTATGGCATATCAACCATTGCAGGTTATTTAATGCCAAATCCTCTTTAAACATATATATTAGATATACATGATTTGGTCTGGTTGGGTTTTATGGTATATCAACCATTTAATGCCAAATCCTCTTTTTTATTAAATATATATGCTTTGGTTAGGTAATTTTAGGTTTCTTTGTTTAATGGCATATCAACCGTTGTGTTTATTTTAATGCCAAAGCCATCCCTCGAGAAGAACATCAGTGATAGCATTTAACCCATTGCTATATATGATTTGGTTTGGTTGGGTTTTATGGCATATCAATCCTTGTAGGTTATCAAATGCCAAATCCTCTTTATACACATATATTAAATATATATGATTTTAATTGGTTGGGTTTTATGGCATATCAACTCGTGTATGTCATTTAATGCCAAATTCTCTTTATACATATATATTAAATATATATGATTTTAATTGGTTGGGTTTTATGGCATATCAACCCGTGTATGTCATTTAATGTCAAATTCTCTTGATACATATATATTGAATATATATGATTTGGTTGGGTTGGGTTTTATGGTATATCAACCCTTGTAGGTTATTTAATACCAAATTCTCTTTGTACATATATATTAAATATATATGATTTTAATTGGTTGGGTTTTATGGCATATTAACCCGTGTATGTCATTTAATGCCAAATTCTCTTTATACATATATATTAAATATATATGATTTTAATTGGTTGGGTTTTATGGCATATCAACCCGTGTATGTCATTTAATGCCAAATTCTCTTTATACATATATATTAAATATATATGATTTTAATTGGTTGGGTTTTATGGCATATTAACCTTGTAAGTTATTTCATGCCAAATCCTGTTTATGCATATATGATTGGTAAACACATTTTGTTTATAACATTTTATAACGAGCCTAAAGTCCTTCTTTACACACAGTTGAATAGTTTCAAGTATTTCAATCTTGCACGAATAATTCTCTTTACGATTAATCATTTGTTTGCGCAGAGCTAAATAGATATACATATATGATTTGTAAGTAAGTAGTTTGTTGGTAATTTAGTTTTTAAATGAGTTAGAACTAATTTATTTGCGCACTAGTATTGGTATTGTACACCGGCAAATTGGCCAAGTGGGTAGAGTGTTCGCCAATCGTCCGGGAGACATGGGTTCAATCCCAGGTCGAGTCATACCAAAGACTTTAAAAATGGTACTTGATACCTCCTTGCTTAACACTCAGCAATATAAGGTACGTATCAAGGGTAAAGTGGAGCAATCCAGGGAAAGTAGTTGTGCCCTCCCCTACACCTTGGTGTTGTAGCTATTGAAAAGGGAGCCTCCTGGTCGCCCTCGAATACGGTCTTATTTTATTGGTATTGTTTCTATACAGTTAAATGGTTTAAAATATTGCTTTCTAATAATTCAATTCGATATTAATTATTTTTGAAGATAGTGAAATGGTTACAAATATAGCCCCCCAACTCTCATTCTATTCAATAGTATTTATTTAATGGCACACAGTCAAATGGTTCCAAGCAATGCTATGTAATACCACTTATTCAATTTAGGCACATAGTGAAAGAATTTTAAATATTGCTATCAAACACTAATAATTCTACTTAATATTACTCGTTTGTTTGCAAAAAGTTCATTGTTTCCAAGTATTTCCATGTACAGTCTACCCCGGTAAGCGAAATAAAGGGTTAAGTTCGACATTCAAACCACCTGAAGAAGACCGGAACGTACAACGGCCGAAACGTTGTTTCTATGTCTGGTTTCTATGTTTTTAATGGCATATCAACCTTTGTTGGTTATTTAATGCCAAAGCCATCCTTCTAGAAGAACACTAGTGGCACTATTTAACCCATAGCTCGGAGGATAGGGGGGTTCATACCTTTCCCAAGGGTACTTGCCCGAAAGTGAACAGAATAGCGCGACTGGAATTCGAACTCGCTTACTACGATTCCGCAGTCCATTACACCACGAGGATACCCCCTCTGAAACGTTGTGATAAACATAGCGACAAAGATGAGGACAATAGTTCGAAAAATGTAAATAATTTATATTACTACGTAATACGAATAATTCGATTAAACATCAGTCATTTGTTTAAATACAGTTAAATGATCAAACCGTTCTATTTCAAATAAGTCAATTTAACACAAGTCATTTGTTTGGACTCAGTTTAAATGTGAAACAGTTCTATTTGATCGAATGATAGGACCCTATCAGATGCTACCACTCTGAGACTGAGTGGACCAAGGAGCAATGGTAATGAAGGGGCAGTATGCATTCCCCAAAGCTCCGGAATTACTGGAGACTTCCCATCAGGTTGTTTAATGTCATCAAAATTACTCATTGAGGAGGTCTAACTTCTCAGCAGAGATGCAATCCGTATATTCTACGGCCCCGGCTGATTGGGTTGTCCGAATCAGAGTGGGAGAAATAGCAATGAAGAGGTACTCCACATTTCCCAAATGCCTCGCCTTTGTTTAATGTCATATCCAAGATATTCGATGAAGGTGAAGGTCTTGCCTCTCAGCAAAGATGCAGTCGGTGTATTCTACAGCTGGGCTGGTGTGTGTGTATGTGTGTGTGTGTGTGTGTGTGTGTGTGTGTGTTTGTGTTTTGCATATTTTGTGTATTGTTTAATGATAAATGTTCATGGGAAGTATATAATTTCTCCGAACACTAATCATTTTCCTAGAAATAGTGTCCTTAAATCAACAGGAAACACTGCTAAGTGATTTCGATGAATCTACTGTCAAAAGGAAGAGCTTGTTTAAAATGTCCTTGAAGTGACGCCAGGATCCAGATTTCATAATAGTTCAGATTCTAGAGAAATATAAAATTATTTTAAATAAATTTAGAGATAGTTTCTTGGTAAAACGAATGTCACTTTTTAAGGAAATAAACAATAAACAGACATGAATACTATCTATATAGTATATATATATATATATATATATATATATATATATATATATATATATATATGAATAGGCTGAGATAGATCGATAGATAGATAGATATGAACATTAGGGTAGGTCGATTTTGGAACTGTAAAAAGAATAATGCGGTGAAAGTTGCAAAATAAAATCAGAAATTACCCCACGAAATATTTTTTTCCAAAATTTTGTATTTTTTTGCGAAATCGCATTTAAAGACATAATATTTTGTGATTTTAGTCATGATATCGGTGACGCTGGAAACCTGATCCATAAAATTAAAGCTGAGACTAAAGGAAAATTAAATAATAAAATTTATTAAATAATTGATATTTTTAAGTTTATTATCCATTTTCCTATTATGTTTAATTAAATGACCAAAAATAAAAATAAAATACATTAAAATATATAGTTTAAAATACAAATAACGACTTACTAAACCTCGTTTTATTTACTGGATATTTTTTCGAGTTTCACCGGTGGTAAATATCTCTCCCGAGTACTTCGGTTTGTTTATGTTTTTTACCCTTGTAATTAACGCAAATATATATATTTTGCAAAGTAGACATACTATTAAAATATTTAAACCTTTTATAATTATTGTAATTTATTTATATTTTAAAATTTAGTGTTTTTTTAAGTGAAAAGTCGGTTTACGAGTTAATTTTGGAACTAAACTCTACAGTACTGTTGTTTGGTAAGTAAACATTATTACTTTTTTAAATGAATTTCGAAATTTATTTACAATTTTTTAAAAACATCTTCGTGTATTTTCTGACAATATATATATATATATATATATATATATATATATATATATATATATATATATATATATATATATATATATATTCTTTTTACTGATATTTTAATTAAAAAATGGCTGATAAAAACAGCGGAGTTTCCACTCGAAGTAAAGGTGCAATTAAATTTTCAGGTTTATCATCACCATTGGATAAAATTGAGCGACCAACTTGTCGACAAATAATTCAATACCGCTATTTTTTAATGAACACTTATCCCCACCTTTCTTGTTTTGGTATTTCTAAATTTATAGCAAAGGACGTGATAGATATTTGGAAGGCTGTCAACCCTCGTTTGCCTTTGTTAAATGAAATTAGTGTTGTCAACAAGGTGAATATTCTATGCTTTCAGAAGGCAAAGCAAATAAATACGAAACATCTACCTGCTGCCCAAACAAAATTCTGGAAGGAAAAGTTGGATACATTGTTTGATATATTATCATGTTCATGCAACCTGCCCATTTTAAGTTGTGACAATATTAATGTCAAATGCACCAAAGAAAATTGCCAGACTAAGCACATCATCTGCACTTGTCCTCTGACAAAAAAAGCCAACAAAAAAGTATGAACATATCCCCACCAATAGCTTCAACATCATATGTTCAGGGTGATTCTTCCCATTCTTACTCATCTTCTCCAAGTGATGAAACAGAGGATTATAAACAGCTAGATAGCCCTCTCCAAGTGCCTTATAACCTCACAAAAATTATGCACAAAAAGGTATGCTCTTGAGTTAGTCAGGGGTGATTTATCTTCTAATCTTGGAGCCAGCCTTGCCCATGCCTTACTCTTGGATTTGAGGGCTATGGGCCTTCTTATCCCTAATATAGATATAAAGAATATCTATATGGATAAATGTAAAATAGAGCAAAGGCTAAAGTGAAAACAAATGCCTATGAAAAGCATAATGAAAATGTGGAGAATCTTCTTTGTATAGGAGTTGATGGGAGGACAGACAAAGACACACTACACTATTAGGAATCAGTGGAGGAAAATGGCAGTAAAATTTTGAAAAAAGCCAAAGGACCTGAATGCCACTTGACAATCACAAAGGAGACACCAAATGAGAGTGTATATTTGACTCAAAGGGTTCTTCCTGATACTGGTGCAACTGGTACCGTTCTTGCAGAGCAAGTGGCTGATGTTTTGGAGAAATTTAAAAGTTTGAGTACTATTAAGGCTGTCCTTGTTGACAACACGAATGCAAATACAGGCTATGAAGGTGGACTTGTTACACTTTTAGAAAAAAAAAAATCTTCACCCTATTGGTTGCTCCTTACATCAAAATGAACTTCCATTTAGTGCTCTATTCAAACATTTAGATGGCACCACAAAAAGACCCACTACATTCAATGGTCCATTCGGTAAATTATGTGCAAATGATTGCCATAATTTACCCCAAAAATCTTTTTCAGCTGTTGAGAATCCCATGGAGTTTCATTTTGGAATGAAAGATATGGATAGCCTTAGTAGTGACCAAAGACTACTCTATGAAAATACAGTTGGTATTTCTAGAGGTAAGGTGGACCCTAGATTTACATCGTGGAAAATTGGTCCATTAAACCAGGCAAGGTGGTTAACTTTGGCCATCAGGCTCATGTATCTATGGACTCGTGGGGCATATTCACAGAATCTTTCGACCAAACTATATAGTTTGATAAATTTTATTGTGAATGTTTATGCTATTTGCTGGTTTGATATAAAAAAAAAGTAACAAGTTCCATCACCAGCAAATTTATATTTACAATATGATTGACAGGATACGAAAGAAACCAATTGAGGTTCAAAGGATTACATTAAAAAACCTCCAGTATAATGCCTTTGCATTACTTCCGGAGAATGTTTTATTTTCAATGGTGAAATTTGATGAAGCTGAAGTGAGAGAAGAGGGTATAAAAAGAATTTTGGCCATTAGGTAAGTTAATATTTATTCATACAAAACTGGTTGAAGTACTTGTGCCACTTTATTGAAACATTTTAAAGATTACATCTGATTTCACCAAATATTATTAAAGCAGAACAAATTGCATTTAAAAATTAAACTCAAATTATTTTTTATATTCTTTCAGAAGAGGGAAGCCAGTCAAGAAAAGATTTAAAAATATCCCAATGATCATCTTTAAAGCAGTGCACTGGACTGATTTAATTGATTTGTCAGTAAATGGAGTCTGTGAGCCACCACTCACACTAGACTTTTCTGACAATGAATTACATAATTCATTGTTAACTGGTGAAAAGATTAACTTGCCAGATTTCCCTTCACATTCCCAAGGTGTGGAACGGGCAGTTAAGTTAGTAACAGAGGCTTCTCAATCCGTGTATGGCTTTGTAGCAGGGCACCAGCACATGCAAAAATTTCGTGCCAACAATTGTGACCAGCGTTTTCATCTAAGGGCTCATATATGGAACTATTTGATTTCATATATTAAAAATTATTAAACAAGTATTTGTTTTTCCATATTTGTTTGTTGTATTTCAATTCATACCAGGAAAAAATTTTTTTTCAATATATTCGAATATTGCTGCTTGAATAATAGCATTTCAAATTCGACACAGGTAAAGCAGGGTGGGGTAGGGGTTCAATTTTCAATTTAAAGTTTTGTTATAATTCATTTATTATATTTCCATAAAATAAAATAAGATTTCCTAATTTAAATACTGAGATTGTTTGGTTTTTACGTCAATATTTAGGCCAAATCTGGCAAAAACGAGGAATTTTCCGTTCATGTTTATTCAAAACCTTTCATGCCAAATTAGCAAAAAACCGTAGAAGATTCAGATCTAATTTTTGGTATGAGTATTTAATAGGTATATAGACAACTTTCAGTGCATTATTCTTTTTGATATTTAAAAAAAAAAAAAATGAAAAATCAACCTACCCTAATGAACATATATCTATCTCAGCCTGTTCATATCTATCTATCTATCTATCTATCTATCTATCTAAGCCTGTTCATATCTATCCGTTTTAATCAGTTCATATCAATCCATTGATCTTTTCACGTTCTATTCATGATATAACACAAGGTAAATTTTTAAGTGGAGTTTAACAGGTTTGAATTCAGAGTTTTCCTTCTCCTAGACTAGTTGGCTCACCAAGGCTGAAGAACCAGTCTGTCCTACTATTTATCCATTTGGAGGGAGAATAATTTCCCAAAGGTAATAGTGCTATGTGAAATGCAATCAGTCTCGTCCAGGATTTGAACTCGTGTCGCAGTGTCCATTTCCAACGACGATAACCATTACACCACGGGCACCTCCGTAGATATTCTCATAGATGACTACTATTTATTGTAATACTAATAAGAGTTGGCCCAGTCGGCTGGGGCTGTAGTAATTTACTAAGCATTTTTTTTGCTTATATGAGACGTAAGGCCGTACGACTAGGGCACCCAATGAGACTCGAACTCACTCGTGGTTTGCTAGTCAAGCTTAATAACTATTACAACATCTGAGGCGCCTGGGGCTGTAGAATACATCGACTGGATCTCTGCAAAGACATAAGACTCCCCCAATGACTGTCCTGGATATTACACAAAACAATCAGTGGCCTAGTCGGCTGGGGCTGTAAAATACACCGACTGCATCTCTGTAGAGGGGTGAGACTCCCCCAACGACTCTCCTGGATATAACACTAAACAATCTGATGGTGAGGCCCCTGTTATAGCGGAGCTTTGGGGAAGACGGAGTAACCTTTCATTGCCATCGCTCCCAGGTCCATTCTGGCCTGGAGTGGTAGCACCTGATAGGGTCCTATCCATGTGTCAAATAGAAGTGTTGGACATTTAAAGTGTACTTATACTAAGTTGAATTGTGTGAAATAGAACTGTTTGATCATTTAACTGCATGTAAACAAATGACAAATGTTTAATTGAATTCTTTGTGATACATAGCAATACTGACAACATTAAACTGTGTGCAAACAAATGGTTAATATTAAGTATAATTGTTTGTATTTGATAGAAATAAGAGAAGCCATATAACTGTGTGAAAAATTCGTTTAAAATGTTATCTACAAAATGTGTTTAGAAATCATATTCAAGATATATGTATAAAAGGGATTTGGCATGAAATAGCCTACAATGTTTTATATGCCATAAAGCCCACCCTTACCAAATGATATATATTTAATATATATGTATAAAGTGGATTTAGCATTAAATAATCTACAATGGTTGAATAGCAATAAAACAGCCAAACTAAATCATATATATTTAATATATATGTATAAAAAGGATTTGGCATGAAATAGCCTACAATGTCTTATATGCCATAAAGCCCACCCTTACCAAATGATATATATTTAATATATATGTATAAAGAGGATTTGGCATTAAATTACTTAAAATCGTTGATATGCCGTAAACCCAACCCAATCGAATCATATATATTTAATATGTATAAATATGATTTGGCATTAAATAACCAACAATGGTTGTTATGCCATTGAGTTATTTGATGCCTCTAGCTGAAAGGATGCATTTTTTACAGGGCGTGTTCTAAATGACCGCCATTGCACTTGTCTCAGTAATAAATCATTATCATATTAATGGATTGCATCTATTAATGGGTTGAATCTATTTTGAGACACTCAGTACATATTAATAGCTTGCATCTACTTTGAGACACTCGGTAGATATTAATGGGTTGCATCTATTAATGGGTTGCATCTGTTAATGGGTTGCATCTATTTTGAGACACTCAGTACATATTAATAGCTTGCATCTATTTTGAGACACTCGGTAGATATTAATGGGTTGCATCTATTAATGGGTTGCATCTGTTAATGGGTTGCATCTATTTTGAGACACTCAGTACATATTAATAGCTTGCATCTATTTTGAGACACTCGGTAGATATTAATGGGTTGCATCTATTAATGGGTTGCATCTGTTAATGGGTTGCATCTGTTAATGGGTTGCATCTATTTTGAGACAACCCTGTTGTTTAAAATTCATGCTGATAGTTTTTAGATGATGAATTTTTCAAGAATCTTTCGGCCATTTTATTTGCTTTTTTGTTTTTTTTAATCTGTTATTTTGGTATTATTTATGGAGAAATGTTTTATTTATATTGAATTTAGCTTACCAGGTGTTTTCTTAACCCTTTTCCAGACTGTTTTCGGTTTGCGGAAATGTTGATTTTACTGATATATTTTGCCAACATTCCTTTTTGGCTTCTTTCAACGTTTTACGAGCTTTTTCCTTTCGTAGTTCGTATTCTATTAATTGGCTTGTTGCTTGTTCTTTATTGAATTTCCGTCGAGCTGTTTTCGTTAGATTAATTGCTTTTTTTTTTTACAATCTTCATTGAATAATGGTCTATTTTTCCAGCTTGATGCAATACTTTTAGGAATGTATTCTTCTGCTATTGTTATTAATGTGTCTGCAAATTCATCAGCTGTAATATTTTTGTTCAGTGTTAGTTGATTTGAACATAGGCTTCTAAATTTCTTCTAGTTGGCTTTGTTTAGTTTTCGTTTTGGTTGATAATCATAGAATTTTTTCTTCGTTTCTGAGAATGATTGGATAGTAATCACAGCCACATGCATCGTTAAACATACCCCAAGAAAAGTCTAAGTAGTAAAACGAGTCCCACATTGTCAAGTCGATTGAGCTAAGAGATCCATTTCTTGGATTGATAGGTATAAGTTCTTTTTGGTTGAATAGACAGGTTGTTTTGTTGATTAGATTTTTTGTTGTATCGTGGTAAGGTAGAGATACACGGCAATATATAATTAATTATTTATTATCTGAAGTGGCCCAGTCCAACAAATATTATAAGAGTCACGCCGTGTGTATTACGTCCGAAGTTGGTCTTACTACTGACCGAGATCTTTTATTACCCGACTTGCTTAAGAAACACGACGTCTTTTATACCTCCGAGATACCGGAAGTCACGTGGTACGAACCACTATACAACAATTTTCAATTTGGTTTTCTTTCTTATCACTTTTGTTACATCCCCATAAAATATTATAACTATTGAAATCTCTTAAGATTAGAAAGAGTTTGGGTTATCGCTCGTTTAAATCTTCAAGTTTACCTTCTTGTCTTCGTTATCGTCGTAGGAAATGGACACGGCGACACGAGTTCAAATCCCGGACAAGACTGATTGCATTTCACATAGCACTAATACCCTTGGGAAAGGTATGAATCCAATTATTCTCCCTCCAGCTATGGGTAAATAGTAGGACAGACTAGGTTCTTCAGTCTTGGTTAAGCGACTAGTCTAGGAGAAGGAAAACTCTGAATTCAAACCTGTTAAACTCCGCTTAAAAATTGACCTTGTGTCATATCCTGCCCGTGCGGAGTGGTTGGTAAATAGTACCTTCTTGTCTTTGTTTATGTGGAGGAATGACTTGTAAACGAATACTTAATGTTTGGTTTGCCCTATCGGCTGGGGCTGTAGAATACACCAACTGCACCTCTGCAGAGGGGTAAGACCCCCTCCCCAACGAGTGTCCTGGATATGACACAAAACAATTTGATGGTGAGATTCCAGTAATACTGGAACTTTGGGGAATGCGGAGTACCCTTCATTGCCATCGCTCCCAGGTCCACTCTGACCCGGAGTGGTAGCACTTGATAAGGGTCCTATCTGTGGGTTAAATTGAACTAATCGGTGGTTGGATTTAAACTGCGTATCTATGCTAAACTGAATTGTTTAAAATAGAACTGTTTTGACATTTAAACTGCGTCCTTAAGCTAAACTGAATTGCTCGAAATAGAACTGTTTCGACATCTAAACTGAATGATCTGAAATAAAACTGTTTTAATATTAACTCTATGTATTGCCCAGTTGGCTGCGGCTGCAGAGGGGTAAGAACCCCCCCCTGAATGTCCTGTATATGACACTAAACAATCTGATCGTGAGGTTTCAGTGATGATGGAGCTTTGGGGATACGGAGCAACCCTTCATTGCCATTGCTTCCGGGCCTGAGTGGGACCGGAATGGTAGCACCTGATTGGGCCCTATCTATGGGTTAAATAGAACTAACTGCATACTTATGCTAAACTGAATTGTTTGAATTAAAACTGTTTGACTAAACTGAATAGCTTGAAATAGAAATGTTTTTGACAATTAAACCGTACTTACATTTAAACTACGTGCTTATGTTAAACTGAATTATTTGAAATGCAAATGTTTTTTGACATTGAAACTGTACTTACACTAAAGTGAATTGTTTGATATAGAACTGTTTTGACATTTAAATGTGTGTAAACAAAATCTATACTTATACTAAACTGAATTGGAAGAACTAGAACTGCTTGACTAAATTGAATAGCTTGAAATAGAAATGTTTTTCACAATTAAACTCTACTTTCATTTAAACAGCGTACTTATGCTAAACTGAATTGTTTGAAATAGACCTATTTTCATAAAAATGGATTTGGCGTTAGATAACCTACAAAGGTTGATATGCCATAAAACCCAACAAATCAACCAACCAACCAACCAACTTAATGTTTGGTGCAATGTTTCTTTCACGGCGACTATCTTTAGATCAGTTTTTTTTTTAAATTCAGTGTTGCTCTGGGGGACACTATTTCTAATTAGTATCGATACACCCCGAGAGGCTCTGGCTCCTGTATTATCGATGTGACTATATTGTTGATAACCTTTGATATTTAGATTGTCTTCATTTTTAAGAAATGTTTCTTGTAGACAAATGACCATAGGGTATAAAAGTGTTAGTAATAACAAATAATCCATGATAGTTTGGTCTCAAACCACGAAAACTCATTTGGATCACTTTATAACTCATTTTATGTTGGATGTTTTGTTGTATTGTTAGGTTCTTCAATCTTCCTTCTTTTCAGAAAATTAGATTTATTTTTGGTTTCGGTTGATATTGATTTGATTTTTTTTTTGGATTGGTCTGGCTTTTTAATCGGCTCATCTGGCTTTTGTAGGGAGGTTTTTTTTAGTTTTACTTTCCGTCGTTTATTTTGAAAGTTGGTGGGAAGATACATCTTTGGGTTTGTGGTTTCATTGAATTTGTTTTGTTGGTGATTTGTCAGACATTTGTGCAGAAATACAGACGTTTATTGCAGCTTCTTTTGATTTCGTCGAGGTGTTAATTGACAGGGGTCGGTAGAATGAATTTTTTTTAGTTGGGCCAATAGCGCAGTCCCAGTTAGATAAGATTCTCGACAAGTCCTTCGTTTTCATCAGATTGATTTTGGTTTACTCTTAGTGTTTTAGTTGCGTTAGAAGTTACTGATTCAAGTGTGATTTAACTATTTTTCTCGCTTCCGAAAATGGAATATTCCTTTTAAATTTGACTCCCATTATTTCTTTTCCTCTTTTTTACATGCCACAGGATCTGGAAAAAACCAAATGGTCTCTTTGGAAGTTTTAGTATTTATTTTTATTGGGACAGTTCAACTCTGTGTGGTCTGGGTCCCTTTGGCCACAGTCTAGCTTAGTAAAAGAGGGGTGTTGCAAGTCACTTAAGCACTCATTTGCCGGTTCTGGGACTGCTTAGCCATCTGGATCCAGATTTAAGGCATTACGGGTCACCAACCACAGACACCTGGTGGCATCGTTAAGAGTGGTCTTACTCCTCTGCAGAGTTGCAGTCAGCGTATTCTACAACCCCAGCCGACAGGGTGGTCAGCACTTTAACCATTTCGCTACGGGGACTCCCTATATATATTAGTATAAAAGTAAACTTGGCGACTGTAGTCGAGGACAACTCGAAGGCTACCTTTTCAATAGCTACAGCACCGAGGTGTAGGGGAGGCCACAACTCTTTTCCATGGATTGCTCCACTTTACCATTGATACGTACCTTATAATGCTGATGGTTTGGTTTGGTTTCTTTGTTTAATGGCATATCAACTCTTTTTAGGTTATTTAATGCCAAAGCCATTCTCCTAGAAGAACAGTACTATTTAACCCATAGCTGGGAGGATAAGGGGGTTCATACCTTTCCCAATGGTATTTGCCCGAAAGGGAACATAATAGCACGACTGGAGAACGAACTCGCGTACTATGATTCCGCAGTCCATCGCTTTAACTTATAATGCTGAGTGTTAAGAAAGGAGGAACCAAGTACCATTTTTAGAGTCTTTGGTATGACTCGACCTGGGATTGAACCCCGGTCTCCCGCGCCACTGGTTAACATTAACCATTATACCAATAGGCCGATTATATATATATATATATATAGAGAGAGAGAGAGATAGATAGATAGATAGACTGAGATAGATGGGGAGATAGTTAAACAGAGATAAATAGAAAAAAGGGATTGTCAGTGGTCAAGAATTGATTCAAGCTTTACTGGCAGATGAAAGAAAGAAAGAAAGAAAGAAAGAGCAAAAGAAAGAGCAAAAGAAAGAAAGAAAGGGTGTGAGTAGACAAGAAAGAAAGTGCAAAAGAAAGAAAGAAAGAAAGAAAGGATGGGAGCAGACAAAAGAAAGAAAGAAAGAAAGGGTGTGAGTAGACGAGAAAGAAAGAGCAAAAGAAAGAAAGAGCAAAACAAAGAAAGGAAGAAAGAAAGAAAGGATGAGAGCAGACAAAAGAAAGAAAGAAAGAAAGAAAGAAAGGATGTGAGTAGACAAGAAAAAAAGAGCAAAAGAAAGAAAGAAAGAGAATGAGAAAGAAAGAGAATGAGAAAGAAAGAAAGAAAGAAGGAAAGAAAGAAAGCCAGTGGAAAAGAAAAAAAAAAGAAGCAGAGATTTTTAAAAGAAAACGATAAAAAAGAAAGAAAAGAAAAAACAAACAAAAGAAGAGATTGCGTCTTACACAAATTTATTACTAAAGATTTTATAATAGAAAAGAAATGAAATTCATGAAGTCAGTAAATTAATAGCTGTGTTCATAATATGTACTGTAGGTGCCTCGTTACTCCTTTGTACAGCAGCAATACATAGTAAATTATGAAGAAAGGTATTGTCAGTGGTCAGGAATCTATGGAAGCGTTATTGATAGAATGACGCTAATAAAGGTCAAAATGGCTCAGTTGACTGGAGCTGCCGAATATATATATATATAGTCATCCACAGACAGATCTGTTTCGTTCTATCAGAACTCATCAGTGTGGCTAGACAGTATCTTCTCGTAGCTGGGATCGAAACCCGGTTGACTCAAACGCCAAGCCAAAGCTTCTAACCATTCGGCCACGAGGAGCCATTTGCTGCGTAGTAAATTTTAAACGGTTATGAATCACAATTACTATTGTTTACATACATCCGTTCAACGGTTGCCGAGACCTCAGTTCATCTACGAAGAGGCTTGCAATAAACGCTAATGGCAACACGATTACTTCTTCGCCAGAGAACTCAACTCTACGGGGGTAGGGGAGTATATATATATATATATATATATACATATATGTGTGTGTGTGTGTGTGTGTGTATACATACTGGCCCAGTTGTCTGAGGCCGTAGAATACTCCGACTGCATCTCTGCAGAGGGGTAAGACTCCCCCAATGATTGTCCTGGATATGACACTAAACAATCTGATGGTAAGGCTCCACTAATGGTGGAGCTTTGGGGAATGTGGAGTATTTTTTCATTGCCATTGCTCCCAGGTCCACTCTGACCCGGAGAAGTAGCAACTGATAGGGTTCTATCTATGGGTCAAATAGACCTAAACTATAATTACGCTTAACTGAATTGTTTGAAATTAACTATTTTTTTTACATCTAACTGTGTATAAACAAAAGCACTGAGTACTTGTAGTAAACTGAATTGATTTTGATCATTTAACTGTGTGTTGATAAATGAACGATGTTTAATTAAATTCTTAATGACTCATAGCAATACATGCAACCATTTAACTTTGTTGATATGCTAAACTGAATTGTTTGAAGTAGAGCTGTTTTGACATTTAACTGGTTTAAATACACTTTCTTGTGTACACCCAATGACTAACTGTGTATAAACAAAGGGATGTACTTATGCTTAACTGAATTATTTGAAATTAAATGAAAAGATTCAACTGCGTGCCAAAAACAAAAAACAGAAAAAAACAAAAAAAAACAAAAAAACTAAGGCTTGTTTAAAAATGTTAACTTCAAAATACGAAAACTGTATTTGTTTAAAATTGAAATTAAAATCTTAACGTGACCGATTATTGATTTTTAAAAATCTTAATGTGACCGATTATTGATTTTTTAAATTCTTAATGTGACCGATTATTGATTTTTAAAAATCTTAATGTGATCGATTATTGATCTTTTAAAATCTTAATGTGACTGATTATTGATATTCCAAAATCTTAATGTGACTGGTTATCGATTTTTTAAAATCTTAATGTGACTGATTATTGAGCTTTTAAAATCTTAATGCGACCGATTATTGATTTAAAAAAATCTTAATCTGACTGATTATTGATTTTTTAAAATGTTAATGTGACCGATTATTGGTTTTTGGAATTGAATATATATATATATATATATATGTGTGTGTGTGCGTGGGTGTATACATGCGTTTATCCAATCCCTCTGCAGTAACAGGATAAGACTGACACAAGGTCAATTTTATGCAGATTTTAGTTGGCCAGGAATATATGCAAAAAATAATCACTTTCTAAAACTATATATAAAATCATAAATGCTTTGTTAATTGTTTTTACTAGAAAAATACGTGGAAAATTACACACACACACACACACACACACATACACACACACACATGCACATATACATGCACATACACACCACACACACACATATATATGTATGTATACAGATATATATATATATATATATATATGTTCACACATACACACATGCACTCACATATATGCACACACACACACATATATGCATGTATACATGAATATATACATATGTACACACACATGCACCCCCCACATATATATATATGTATGTATACATACATATATATATATATGCATACACAGACACACATGCACACACACATTTATATATATGTATACATAAATATATATATGCACACACGTATACACACACACACATGCACACACACAAACACGTATATATATATATATATGTATATATTTATATATATATATATATATGCACACACACATACATACACATATATATATGCATATATACATAAATATATATATATATATATATGCATACACACGCACACACAAGCACACACATATGCACACACACATATATATCTATGTATACACATATTAATATATATATGCACACACAGATGCACACATGCATTCACACACATATATATGTATGTATACATATATATATATATATATATATATATATATATATATACATACACACCACCATATATATATATATATATATATATATATATATATATGCACACACACATGCATGCATATATATATATATATATATATATATATATATATATATATATATATATATATACACCCCATATGTATATATATATATATATATATGCACACACAGATGCACACATGCATTCACACACATATATATGTATGTATACATATATATATATATATATATATATACACACCCCCATATATATATATATATATATATATATATGCACACACACATGCATATATATATATATATATAGATATATATACACCCCATATATATATATATGTATATATATATATATATATATATATATATGCACACACACACATGCACACATGCATTCACACACATATATATGTATGTATACATAAATATATATATAATATATATACACACCCCATATATATATATATATATACACACACCCATATATATATATATATATATATATATATATATGTACTCGCAGATGGTGTTAATTGCGACGACTGTAAGTAGGTAATACAGTGAGCTTAATCCTCATCCTCAACAACCGGCGCCCTTGTGGTAGCTTTGAATGTGTTGACAGAGATAGCGAATCTGAGGAAGGTGAGAAGACAGAAAATTCAAATTCTAAACTCGAGTGGGTAAGAAATAGTGCAAATGTGTTATTTCCGGTCTGAGTAGCAAGCAAAAGGAAAAGGCAAGGTCAACTCGATTGGCCCAGAACCTGGTTATGGACAGTCACGTGACACCTACCGGTAGCACCTCTTTAAGAAAATTACTTCCGGCACATCATTTAAAAAAAATTTTTTTTTTTTAAATTTTATCTTTATTTTTCAATTTTTTATTCAGAGGGACAATCTAGTTTATCAGCATGTATTAATCAGTTATTAGAGCAGAAGTAAGAGGGCACTCAACAATGTCATCTATATCAATAAATGTGAAGGTTTCTTGAGGAGTACAATGCATAAGATGTTTGTCTGCGCTCAATAAATGGCTTAACATTGACTGAGATAGAGTTTGGTTTGGTTTGTTTGGTTTTATGGCATATCAACCTTCGTAGGTTATTTAACGCCAAATCCATTTTTATGTAAATAATCTGTTCTATTTAAAATAATTCAGTTTAGCATAAGTACACAGTTGAATTGTCAAAAACATTTCCATTTCAAACTATTCAAGCAGTTATATGTAATAATTCAGTTAAGTGTAAATACAGTTTTAATGTCGAAAAACAGTTCTATTTGAAATAATTCAGTTAAGCATAAGCACGCAGTTTAAGTTTAAGTACGGTTTAATTGTCAAAAACGTTTCAAGCTATTCAGTTTACTCAAATCATTTAACATAAGTATGCTGTTAGTTCTGTTTAACCCATAGATAGGACCCTTATCAGGGGCCAAAGTGGACCTGGGAGCGATGGCAATAAAGGGGTACTCCGTATTCCCCCAAAGCTCCTGCACTGCTGGAACCTCACCACAGATTGTTTAGTGTCATATACAGGACACTCGTTAGGGGGGGGTCTTACCCCCCTGCAGAGGTGTAGTCAGTGCATTCTATAGCCCCAGCTGACTGGACAATACACAGATTTAAATGTCAGAGAGTTTTATTTCAGATAATTCAGTTCAGCATAAGTACACAGTTTAGATGTCAAAAACCGTTCTATTTCAAGCAATTCAGTTCAGCACTAGTATGCAGTTCCAATGTCAAAACAGTTCTATTTTAAACAATTCAGCTTAGCATAAATACGCAGTTTAAATGCAAAAATCAGTATAGTGAAAGAAGCACGGTTTTGTTCTATTTAACCCATAGATAGGACCCTTATCAGGTGCTACCACACTGGGCCAGAGTGGACCTGGGAGCGATGGCAATGAAGGGGTACTCCGCATTCCCCAAAGCTCCAGCATTGCTGGAACCTCACCATCAGATTGTTTAGTGTCATATCTAGGACACTCTTTGGTGGGGTCTTACCCCTCTGCAGAGAAGCATTCGGTGTATTCTACAGCCCCAGCCGACTGGGCAAGACTGAGATAGAATTGAACAGAATGATATGAATAGTTCGTAGTACAATCATTTCAACGCTTTTTTTTAATTAGTAATAGTATATATATATATATATATATATATATATATATATATATATATATATATATATATCCCCTGACGATGGCCCAAAGTCGCGCAGAAGGTATTTGAGATACAAACAATTATGGAAAATACATCAATCAATTCCTGCCGAACACTATAAAATCAATATTTCAATATGAAAGAATCAACAAGAAACTATGTAGACAGAAAATGTCTATTATATTCAACGAAATTTGTATTAATGAAGAAATACTGCCAATATATATACATATACATCTTCGTATTCTTTTTTATTAGAAATAGTTATATATATATATATATATATAAGTTGACAGTCGAGGGCAACCCGAAGGCTTCCTTTTCAATAGCTACTACACCAAGGTGTAGGAGAGGGTACTACTCCTTACGCTTGATTGCTTTACTCGTCCTTGATCCATACCTTATAATGCTGAGTGATAAGCAAGTACTATGTTTTGAGTCTTTTGTATGATTCGACCTGGGATTGAACCCCGATCTTCCGGACAATTGGCGAACACTCTAATCATTTCGCCAAGAAACAGAGACTAGATAATATGAATATATACGCTTATATACATACTCGGACGCTAACTAAACGACTGAAGAAGAAACTAGACGGCAATTACACTAGAATGTTGAGAGCAGTATTGAACAAGTCCTTGCGACAACACCCCACAAGACACCAACTATACGGCCACCTACCTCCCATCACGAAAACTATACAAGTTGGACGAACCAGACACGCAGGACACTGCTGGAGAAGCAAGGACGAACTCATCAGTGATGTACTCCTATGGACCCCCACATATGTCCGAGCAAAAGCAGGACGACCAGCTCGAACATACATACAGCAGCTATTTGAGGATTCGGGATGTAACCCTGAAGACCAGCCAAAAGCGATGAATGATAGGGAGAAGTGGAGAGGGAGGGTCAGGGATATCCGTGCTGGTGGCACGACATGATGATGATGATATACATACATACATACATACGTACATTCAGACAGACTGACATATATATATGTATGTATTTACCAACCTCTCCGCTCAGGCAGGATGTGACTCAAGGATAGTTTTTAAGCGGAGTTTAAAGTCAGAGTTTTCCTTCTCCTAGGCTGGTTTCCTAAGCAAGGCTAAAAAATCTGGTCTGCCCTACTGTTTACCAGAGATATATGTAGATACTTCTGAGATAGATAGATAGATAGATATGAAAGGAGACAATCAGCAATGAAAATTTCATTGTAAAATCATTTCCATGCTCTCTCTCTCTCTCTCTCTCTCTCTCTCTCTCTCACACACACACACACACACACACACATATATATATATATATATATATATATATATATATCTGACCAAGGTGTAAATGACTGATTAAAACACCGATCGACAAAATAATAAATTTCATTTCTTTAAATTGAGTGAAATGTTTTCCGAAAAGCAGAAGTAACAAAATCTTTTATTGTAAGAAAAGATAATAGTAGATCGTGAATATTTTTAAAAGAGAAAGTGAAGATTCTTGCATGAAATGTAGCAGTTATTGTCATCTTAATCTAAAGTGATATATATTTTGTCTGTGTAAAACTTCTGTGTGTACGCGTGTCATTATGCAAGAGAGAAAATATACTTATACGTTAAACGTATATGCGGCAGCTGCTTAAATTTTCATCAGTAAGCTTAGGCTAAAGTAGCAGTATTAATTAATCTGTGTAAAAAATAACATGTTAGTTCAATTTAAGATGATTAAACGATGTTAAAATTAAATGCATTGCTGAAAGAAAAGAATGAAGATCTTCACTCAAAAAACAAAAAGCAAAAAAAAAACCGAAAAGTAGTTGATTAGATACAGAATAATCTTATATTTACAAAAGAAATATTTATTTCTTCGCAATTTATTACATTGAGGTAAGGTCGAAATTAGATTGCCCAGTCGGCTGGGGCTGTAGAATACACCGAATGGTTCTCTGCAGTGGGGTAAGACCACCCCCCTAACGAGTGTCCTGTATATGACACTAAACAATCTGATGGTGAGGTTCCAGCAGTGCTGGAGCTTTGGGGAATGTGGAGTACCCATTCATTGTCATCGCTCCCAGGTCCACTCTGGCCCGGAGTGGTAGCACCTGATAGGGCCCTATCTATGGGTTAAACAGAACTAACAGCATACTTATGCTAAAATGAATTGTTTGAGTAAACTGAATAGCTTGAAATAGAAATGTTTTTGACAATTAAACCGTACTTACATTTAAACTGCGTGCTTATGCTTAACTGAATTATTTCAAATAGAACTGTTTTTGACATTAAAACTGTATTTACACTTGACTGAATTGTTACATATAACTGCTTGAATAGTTTGAAATGGAAATGTTTTTGATAATTAAACTGTGTACTTATGCTAAACTGAATTGTTTTAAATAGAATAGATTATCTACATAAAAATGGATTTGGCATTAAATAACCTACAAAGGTTGATATGCCATAAAACCCAACCCAACCAATCGAAATTAGATTAAAATGTTGGATCAATGATTCTAATCGGTTAAAAATTGGATTTTAAACAATCTGGGAAACGATAATTGAATTTTTTGGGTGTTTTGATCCTTCAAATTTTTTGCAGCAAGTAAAATATTCTCGTTGGTAAATTTTAAAACGAGTGCAAATGCGTCGATTGGTCAATATTTTAAAAATACACATACAAGAATTACAACTTTTGGTGTTTATTTTTTAGACAAAAGTTAATACCTTTTTTTAGTAAGGAAATTAGTTGATCTCCCATATATATATATATATATATATATAGTGTACGCCAATGGCCCGGGAGTCCGGGGTTCAATTCCAGATCGAATCATGCCAAAGACTCAAAAAATGGTAATTGATGCCTTCTTGCTTAATACTCACTATTATAATGTACGGATCAAAGGTAAAGTTGTATGGAAAGGAGTAGCGCCCTTCCCGACACCTCAGTGTAGTAGCTAATGAAAAGGGAGCTTTCGGGTCGCTCTCGAATACGGTCGCCAACTTACAACATATACATATATATATATATATTTTTTTTTTTTTGAGAGAGAGAGAGAGAGAGAGAGAGAGACAGACAGAGACAGACAGACAGAGACAGAGAGAGACTAAATGATATACATACAAACAGACAGACAGACGTAGATACACTTGCAATAGATAGATAGATAGAAACAGGTTGAGATAGATAGATAGATAGATAGATAGATAGATAGATAGATATGAACCTTTTATAGCAAAATTGATGCTTTTATGTTAGTAAAAGAGTACGTTTATTTGTGCCCTATAGACGACCAAAAAGTACAGAGTTGAAATGAGATAGATAGATAGATAGACAGAAATGAACAGACAGAATTATATAGATAGATATGAACAGACTGAGATAGATAGATAGATAGATAGATAGATAGATAGATAGGAAGGAAGAAAAGCGACAGAAATAGATAGATAGATAGATTGATAGATTGGCAGATTGATTAAATAACGGATAGGTATGACCACGTAAACAACTTTGGCCTTCGTGTTTGGATTAGAGTGTTAATCATTGATAATAATAAAAATAAAGATTGTCAGTGGTTAGGAATTAATACAAGTATTGCTGACAAAATAAGGTTATTATATGCACCATATAAAGGCATTGCTAATGGTTTAGCTATCGAAATGCATTGAAAATGAGTGAGTAAGGTATTGTCAGAGGTCAGGAGTTAATGCTAGCAATACGGGTTGATCCACGATATAATATGTACAACGTAAATTTGTTGCTAAGTATTTCATTAAAACTGGAAGAAGGCCTTCAACAATGTAATTTATATCAATAAATGTGAAGGCTTCTCGGAGTGTGTAGTGGTTAGCGAATTTAGCTAGAATGCTTGTCTGTGCTCTAGAAATGGACAAAGTGTTTAAATACATGAACACACTGGGATAGTTAACTATGAATATTTCGTTGTAAGATCATTCTAATACTTTTATATTTGTTCCTAATAGACAGACAGACAGACAGACACACACACACACACACACACACACACACACACATATATATATATATATATATATGTGTGTGTGTGTGTGTGTGTGTGTGTACACTGGCCCAGTTGGCTGAGGCTGTAGAATACACCGACTGCATCTCTGCTGAGGGGTAAGTCTCCCCCAACGAGTGCCTTGGATATGACGCTAAACAATCTGAGGGTGAGGCTCCCGTAATATTGAAGCTTTGGGGAATGCGGAGTACCCCTTTATCGCCATCGCTCCCAGCATCTCTCTGGCTCGGGCTGGTAGCACCTGATAGGGTCCTACCAATGGGTCGAATAGAACTGTTTGACATCTAAACTGTGTACTTATGCTAAACTGAATAGTTTGAACTAGAACTATTTATTTGTATAAAAATGGATTTGGCATTAAATAACCTACAATGGTTGATATGCCCTAAAACCAAATTTAACCAAACCAAGCACACACACACACACACACGCAGATTAGATATGAACAGAGACTTAATAATATGAATAGAGAGACATACTTTTTATCATTTAGTGTGTTCGGAGTAGTGTCTTCATCTTTACTTTTATATTCACGACGTTTCAGCCGATGAGTCCTCCAGCCTTCTTCAGGTATTCCTTGTTAACTCGGGAGCCTATGCGAAACTTCGAACCGAACCCTGAAGTTCAAACCACGGGGCTAGATTGTTCTAGTTCCGCAGAAGCAACCTCCAAAATTTGTTATAGGAAAGGTGAAGCCACACACACACACACACACACACACACACACACACACACACACACACACACACACACACACACACACACACACAAATATATATATATTGTTGCTAAAAATAAAATACCTTAAAATTCCCTTAGACAACGTAGTGCGCTTG
This sequence comes from Sepioteuthis lessoniana, assembly GCA_963585895.1. Classification (NCBI taxonomy): domain Eukaryota; kingdom Metazoa; phylum Mollusca; class Cephalopoda; order Myopsida; family Loliginidae; genus Sepioteuthis; species Sepioteuthis lessoniana. The sequence goes on along the minus strand of OY757945.1, from coordinate 24,233,842 downwards.
GTGGCCGACAGGTTTGAAGCTTAGTCTAACGTAAAGTTGGACGGGTTTCAATCCCGGCTTCGAGCGTCCTGCTTGTCTAGCCACACTGAAGAGTTCTGACAGAACGTAACAGTCTGTCTGTGGATGACTATATATATATATGGGGGGCTGTAGTCCTCTTTTTTGAGGCAAGCCAGCAAGCATTGAACTTTGACTTTCAAAGATTTAAATTTTTCCCTGTCGTATTGAGTAAACATTAAAGCTAAAAAATTTCCTCGTCAGAAACAAAATGATGACTATTTCTTCATAATTTCTTCTTCACCTTTTTCTGGTTATCGGATAATGAAGACTAAAAAATTGTGTTGCGTTTTTCATTTATATTACGAACATCATTCACCTCTCGATAATGTTTGTTAACTTATAGGTCCTCCTTAGAAAAACGTATTTAGTATTTTGCACGTGTTTACTAGTGCAAGGAAAAGAAGAATGGATAAATTCATGGTTAGTTTCTCGACGAGCATCACATTTTTCTGTAGTCATTAGCGGCCTACCCTAACAAAAATAGGCCCCTCCCTCCAGAACTGCGATAAATTATTTGCTGTTGCAAAATCGACTAAAAAATCAAGAGACGATCACGAGCCAAAGAGACTGGGATTTTTAATTGCAAGTTTCAAGTTTCGGGCACATGACTTTTAAAAACGGAAATTAAATTTTGGGAAAGTCAGTCTGACTTCAATGGTTGCATGCCGACAAAAAAAAAAAAAAAAAAAAGAAACTGGATTACCCCCCCCCTCTTATACATATGCATATATATTATTTATTTTGGAATATACTGAAAAAAAATGAATTGTTAAACAAAAAAATCAGAGAAGTGAACTGATTAGTTTGTGTAAAGTTTCTAGTAAATTTCTTCTGTGTCACTTACTTGAAACTATTTCACTGTATGGTAACAAATGATTGATATTAAATAGAATTATTAGTATTAAATAGCAATAATTGAAACCATTTAACTCTGTGTAAATAAATGATTAATATTGAATAGAATTATTAGTGTTAGCAATACTTGAAACCATTTCGCGATGTTCAAACAAATAAATAATATTAAATAGAATTATTAGTGTTAGATAGCAATATTTGAAACCATTTAATTCTGTGTAAATGAATGATTAATATTAAATAGAATTATTAGTGTTAGATAGCAATACTTGAAACCATTTCGCGATGTTCAAACAAATAAATAATATTAAATAGAATTATTAGTGTTAGATAGTACTATTTGAAACCATTTAATTCTGTGTAAATGAATGATTAATATTAAATAGAATTATTAGTGTTAGATAGTAATATTTGAAACCATTTAATTCTGTGTAAATGAATGATTAATATTAAATAGAATTATTATTGTTAGATAGCAATACTTGAAACCATTTCGCTATGGGCAAACAAATGAATAATATTAAATAGAATTATTAGTGTTTGATAGCAATACTTAAAACCATTTAAATTGTGCAAATAAAACTTCTGTTATAACATATCTTTTGTAGTCGTTGTATAAAATATTCACATTCCTAATAATTAAAATTTCCTCTTTCTAAATTTTCTATCACTACTTTCAGAATTTGACTTTGAAAGTTATATGCCCCTGATCATTAACATAAAATAAGAAGCGATGTATTTACTTTTAAAGCTTGGTGATGATTTTGCTTCATGGCGTTGCTCGGCCACATGTTGCCAGGATGACAATGCTTGGCCACATGTTGCCAAGATAACATTGCAAAAAACTCACTGATTGGAATATGAGACTTTGCCACATTCACCATATTCTTCTAATCTCTCACCCACCGATTACCATTTTTTCAAGCATCTAGACGCTTTCTTACACCAAAAAAACATTCAGTTCCAAAAAAGTAAAAACTGCATTTAAAAATTTCTTGGCATCAAAATTCCCAGAGTTTTATTGTACAGGTATAAATAACCTTGATGGCATCCATCCACTATATTCTTCCTCCAGCATATTTCCTTGATCTGTCACCCACTGACTACCATTTTCAAAAATCTGGACACATGTTTTTAGGCCAAAAAACATTGTTCTAAAGAAATAGAAACTGGATTTAAAGATTTCTTGGCATCAAAATCCCCAGAGTTTTATTGTACAGGCATAAATAACTTTGTTAATTGATGGCAGAAATGCATTGATGTTCAGGGATTATTATTTGAACTGATTAAGACACTGTTAAAATTCATTCATTCAGGTATAAAGGTTTATTCTAAAATGAGACATTATTTTCTGAACTATCTAATATAATTATGTAATTCGTAAAGAAAATTTAGTATAGTGCTCTTTGTATTAAAAGAATGCTATTCCTCTAGAGAGGTGATTATATAAATATAATTTCTTCTGATTATATAAATATAATTTCTTCATTAAAATGAAATCGATGTTCAGGGATCATTAAATCAACTGATTAACACACAGTTTAAATTCATTCCTTCAGGTATAAAGGTGTATTCCAAAAATGGATATTATTTTCTGAACTACAAAATATTTTCAAGCAACAAAGATTCTCTCAGAACAAATCATTTGTTCTTTGGTTTGGTAGAACTCAACATACTGACGCTTCATGAATATATATTCTAAATCGCTAAATTCTATAGCTCTGTTTCATTAACATGCTTTAGAATAAATGCTTCACGAAGAATTCCACCTAAAATAAAAGGGACGTAGCTAGTTGTTTTTTTAAATCACTTACTTTTATAGGTTCGTTTTATTTTCATGTCCTATAATACTGATTTAAGTAAGATTTCGTCCTGCCTTTGCTCGTCCATGTGATGGGGTCCACAGGGGTATATCACTTATGAGTTCGTCCTTACTTCTCCAACAGTGTCCCGCATGTCTGGTTCGGCAAACTTGGATAGTTTTCGTGATGGGTAATCGGTAGCCGTACAGCTGCTGTTTTCTTGGGAGCTGCTTCTAGGATCTGTTCAATATTGCACGCAGCGTTCTTGTGTAATTGCCGTCAAGCTTTTTCTCCGTACGTTTAGCTAGCGTCCATGTAGTGCATCCATATAGCAGTATCGACACGACTGCTGTCCGGAAAAAACTGCATTTTATTTTATCGGTTAGGTTTGACTTCCATATGACCGATAGCCTATCGATAGCTGTCCATGCCTGGACGAGCAAAGGCAGGACGATCAGCTAGAACCTATATACAATAGCTCTGTGCCGATACAGGATGTAGCCTTGAAGACCTACCGGGAGCGATGAACGATGGAGGCGGGTGGCGAGAGAGGGTCAGGAAGATCTGTGCTGGCGGCTTGACATGATGATGATGAAATAAGGTTTTCTGACAATGTTCATTATAATGTTTCATGAAGACCTTTCCCCATGCCACTAAAAAAACAAAACAAAACAAAAAAAAAACAACAAACAAACCAAAAAACAAAAACAAACAAACAAACAAAAAGCAAGTACAAACATAAAAAAGGATGTGGCGTGTTATTTTGTTTAATTACTAACTTTTATAGCTTTGTTTTACAGGGTGTCTCAACATAGATGTAAACCCATTAATATTTGTAACTGAGACAAACACATTTGCAGCACGTTCAGTAAAAAAATACATCTTTTGAGTTGGAGACATCAAATAACCCTAGACGTTTTGACATCCCATCAAATAGTAACTGTTATATGAAGCATGCCTTCAAAGCTCTTATTGTTCAGGGGGTCTCAAAATAGATGCAACCCATTAATATGATAATGATTTATTACTGAGATAAGCGTAAAGGCGTTCATTTGGAACACGTCCTGTGAAAAATTCATCCTTTCATCTAGAGACATCAAATCAATGTTTTTTTAGTCGTTATTTTATCAGTTTAGGAGGTGCCCGTGGTGTAATGATTATCGTCGTAGCAAAGGGACACGGTGACACGAGTTCAAATCCTGGACGAGACTGATTGCATTTCACATAGCACTAATACCCTTGGGAAAGGTATGAATCCAATTATTCTCCCTCCAGCTATGGGTAAATAGTAGGGCAGCCTAGGTTCTTTAGCCTTGGTGAGGCAAATAGTCTAGGAGAAGGAAAACTCTGAATTCAAACCTGTTAAACTCCGCTTAAAAATTGGCTTTGTGTCATATCCTGCTCGAGCGGACGGGTTGGGTAAATATGGTTATTATATCAGTTTCCGGGACATGCAGACATTTGTTTGAGTTCCTGGTCTCAGTAATAAATCATTATCATATTAATGGGTTGCTTTTATTTTGTCTCTAAATAAATTATGAGGCAAAATATTTTTCCTCTCTTATCCAAAGCATTGTTTGGTTTGGTTTGTTGGGTTTTATGGCATATCAACGTTTGTAGGTTATTTAACGCCAAATCCATTTTTATGTAAATAATCTGTTCTATTTAAAATAATTCAGTTTAGCATAAGTACACAGTTTAATTGTCTGAAACATTTCTATTTCAAACTATTCAAGCAGTTATATGTAACAATTCAGTTAAGTGTAAATACAGTTTTAATGTCGAAAAACAGTTCTATTTGAAATAATTCAGTTAAGCATAAGCACGCAGTTTAAATGTAAGTAAGTAAGTAAAGTTAGCGACCATAGTCGAGGGTGACCCGAAGGCTCCCTTTTCGATAGCTACTACACCAAGGTGTAGGGGAGGGCGCTACTCCATTCCCAGGATTGCTCCACTTTACCCTTGAACCGTACCTTATAATGCTGAGTGTTAAGCAAGGTGGTATCAAGTTCCATTTTTAAAGTCTTTGGTATGACTCGACCTGGGATTGAACCCAGGTCTCCCGCGCCATTGGCGAACACTCTAACCGCTGGGCCAATGTCCCGGTGTACAGTTTAATTGTCGAAAACATTTCTATTTCAAGCTATTCAGTTTACTCAAACAATTCATTTTAGCATAAGTATGCTGTTAGTTCTATTTAACCCATAGATAGGACCCTTATTAGGTGCTACCCCTCCGGGCCAGAGTGGACCTGGGAGCGATGGCAATGAAGGGGTGCTCCGCATTCCCCCAAAGCTCCAGCATTGCTGGAACCTCACCATCAGATTGTTCAGTGTCATATACAGGACACTCGTTTAGGGGGGGGGTCTTACCCCTCTGTGCAGTCGGTGTATTCTACAGCCCCAGTTGACTTGGCCAAGAGGGAGTCTTACCCTTGTGCAGAGAAGCAGTCGGTGTATTCTACAGCCCCAGCCGACTGGACAATCCAAAGCATTGTGATCAAGGATTAATGTGTAAAGTAAAGTTGGTGACCTTAATCGAGGGTGACCCGAAGGCTCCCTTTTCAATAGCTGCTACACCAAGGTGTAGGGGAGGGCACTACTCCATTCCCTGGATTGCTCCACTTTATCCTTGATCCGTACGTTTTAATGCTGAGTGTTAAGCAAGGCGGCATCAAGTACCATTCTTTTTTTCGTCTGTTTTAGAACTCGACTCTAAAACAAAAAAGAAGACAACATTATTATTAGCAGTCACCTGGGTCCTATGTATATTGAGACACCCATGCCATTAAAATGCTGATTTCAATAAAATTTGCTGATAATGTTCATTATAATGCTTCATGAAGCCCCCCACCTCTAAAAAATAGAACATGACAAGTTATTTCAGACCCATGAAAATCTGCCCTAAAGACTAACGAAATCTACCATCATTCAGACGAATAGATGTCTGGTAGAAATTATAAAAATAAATACACCAGTAATGATGGCTATTCTCACAAGTCTATCTATTTTGAAGAAAAAATCTCTCAGAACAAATCATTTATCTTTGACTTTTGTTAGACTTCTCCCAAACCATCAAGATTAATTATTCTAACTAACTTTTAACTTTATATCTCTCGTTTTTTTTAGAAATATATAAAAAAGGTAACAATGAAATGCCGATTTGAAGGTTTTTTCTCCTTTCTGAATAGAAGCATCAGTATCATTATGGACTGCCGTTATGACTGGAACCCAACATTATGGACTGCCGTTATGACTGGAACCCAACATAAACGCCCTGACGTCCCCCTCCAACAAAAAACGAACAAAAACAACAAACAACAACAACAACAAAACACCAAACAGAACACCTTGTTAATATGAACTTCTCTGGTGGTGCAATGGTTAGCATGATAAACTAACAAACCTTCACGAGTGAGTTCGATTCTCATGGGGTGCCCCATTCATACAGTCTTGTACCATATCTCAGCAAAAAGCTTAGTAAATTACAACTATAAACTTCTTAATTTGTCTCGCTGACCATTTTCATTATAGAAGGTTTAATATATCTGATCTAACTATGAAATGCAAATTTGAATGGTTTTCTTATTCCTGAATAGAAGCATTTGTATCATCATGGACTGCTGTTATGACTGGAAACTAACAGGTTCAAGATTCGTTGGTAGCTCTCTACGAAACCCCCCAGAAAACCTTCTCTTCACTATAAACTTCCTGATTTGTCTCAGCAGCCATTTTTATTACAGAAGGTTTAAGATTACTATTAAACCTTCAACAATAAAAATGGCTGCTGAGACAAATCAGGAAGTTTATAATAACGAGAAGGTTTTCTGAGGGTTTTTGTAGAGAGCTACCAATGACCCTGCTTTTTGCTTAGATGTGGCACAAGGCCATATGAATGGAGCACCCACTGAAACTCGAACTCACTCGTGTAGGTTAGCTAGTTCTAGCATGCTAACTATTACACCATATATCTGATCTAAGTATGAAATGTTAATTAGAATGTTTTTCTTGTTCCCGAATAGAAGCATTAGTATCATTATGGACCGCTGTTATAAAGGGAAACCTACAAATTCACAGTCGTTAACACGAAAAACTCTTATTACTTTGAACTTTTTGATTTGTCTCAGTGGCCACTTGTTTAATTATAGATTTAATATATCCGATTCACTATAAAAATTTAATGTGAGATAATTTCCCATTGAAATGTCTGCTAGAAAATCTAAAATAGAATTTAATATAAAGCGATTCATTTTACTTACTAGCTGAAGTACCCGTCTCCGTCAGGTAAAAAGTTTAAATTCGTATTGCAACTGGCAATTTTACAAACTTTCTTTTCAGTTGAGTTTAGAATTTATAACAAAAGTGGAAACTCCTTTTTCAATTTAGAGTTTTCTTTCTCATAGATTAGTTGCCATACCCAAGTTAAAGAGCCCAGTCTGCCCTATTATATACCCATAGCTGGAGGGAGAATAGCTGGATTCGTAGCTTTCCTAAGGGTATTAGTGCTATGTGAAATACAAACAGCCTCGTCCAGGTTTTGAACTCAGGTCGATATGTCCTATACACCACAGGCACCATTTTTCAGTGGTTTTATCAAACAAATTAAGCTAAAATACTTCGTGTAATACGAATTTTACGATAGCTAAGGATTCTTAATATAGAAATTTTATAGAAAAACAACATATCATGCAGATTATATTTAAAAAAACATACAAATATTTTAAAAAAAGAAATGCATTGAACATGATCTGCATGACAAAAATTCTCAAAATATCAGTATGTAACCTTAGCCAAGCAAGAACGAGACATGAAGGAGAGGTTAAATTAAGTTAAGTGATTACAAATTTAACTACAGAAATAAATGCACCGTCAAGGATTTTTATTGAAGAAATTTTATAGAAAGAACAATAAATTTTTAAAATAGAGAAATGCTACGAAGAAGACCTGTATGTGACAAAACTTCTCTTTGTAAGCCAACAAGAACGGAACATCAAAGCAAGATTTTTGCAAGAATAATACTCTTAAATGTTCTTGAAAAACAAAGCAATTTCCAGTCCAGTTTGTAATAGTGATAATTTTGTGAAATCTGCATTTGCATTAGCTGGCATTTTTCAATTCTGAAACCTGAATTGAAATATTGCTAATACTTATTGTTTTATGTGCACACAGTTATAATTCCAAGTATTGCTATGTAATACTAATAATTCAATTTAACATTAATTGTTTGTTTGCACACAGTTAAATAGTTTCAAGACAACTTTCATAGTTTATTTTTGTATGTTTTTTTCAGGTGTGGAAATGTCATTCACTAGAAAAGAAATGGCGTTTAATCACTGAACAGAATTTTAAGTTATTTCCACACATGCTGTTAAAATTTGTGATCAACTAAACGAAGGGGGGTGTTAAAGCGATGTACTGTGTAATCGTAGTAAGCGAGTTCGTACTCCAGTCGCGCTATTACGTTCACTTTCGGGCAAATACCCTTGGGAAAGGTATGAAACCCCTAATCCTCCCAGCTATGAGTTAAATAGTACCACTACTGTTCTTCTAAGAGAATGGCTTTGGCATTGAATAAACTACAAAGGTTGATATGCCATTAAACAAAGAAACCAAACCAACTAAACGAAAATTGGTCAAGTTATTAGATTACGAAATGATAACAAGATTTCTGAAACACCCAGTACATGTCAAATGATACGAACTTTTCAGAAACATTCTGGACATTAGGAAAAATAAAGTTAGCGACCGTAGTCGAAGGCGACCAGAAGGCTCCCTTTTTAATAGCTACTACACTGCTACTCCTTTCCCTAGATTGCTCCACTTTACCCTTGATGCGTACCTTATATTGCTGAGTGTTAAGCAAGGAAGTATCAAGTAGCATTTTTAAAGTCTTTGGTATGACTCGAACTTGGATTGAACCCAAGTCTCCAAACGATATTTCTTCGTTTTAAGGATCGCATTTCGTTTGTTTTCTTAGTAAGCAAAAGGTACCTCAAAGCAATTATGCTCAGGGCACCCAAATGGTCAGCAACAGCCCTAGTAGTTCCAATAGTAATAGAAGTAGTAGAACTAGTAATGCCGACGGTGTTGGTGGTGGTTGGCTTGTTGGTCGACACAGAGAGACATAAACCGTTTTTTAGTATTGAGTGGGTCTGTCGTTCTTTCTCTTAAGCGACAGGACAAACAGGAAACACAGCGGAGTTGAAATGGAGTAATTTGAGACGAGGTTGTCAAATTGGAGTCAGTTCGCCTCTGGGGTGCTGGTTCTGTCACTCTTGAGCGCCAATCATACGTACCCACTTGCAGTCACACACACACACACACACACACACACACACACACACACACACACACACACACACACGTACGTACCTACTTGCAGTCACTAGACATACACACGCACACGCGCAGATACAAAACGAATGAAAGTGCACTTTACAGACATACAACGGTCCAACGCATATGTACGTACATAAAACTTCATTGGCATTATCTGAGTCTGTTCATATCTATCTATCGACCTATTTCAGTTTATATATATATCATCATCATCATATCGTGCTGGCAGCACGGATATCCCTGACCCTATCTCGCCACTCCTCCCTATCGTTCATCGCCCTAGGCAGGTCTTCAGGACAACAACCTGTATCCTCACATAGCTGCTGAATGTACGTTCGTGCTGGTCGTCCTGCTTTTGCGCGGCCATGTGTGGGGATCCATAAGAGTACATCTCTTATGAGTTCATCTCTGCTTCTCCAGCAATGTCCTGCATGTCTGGTTCGCCTAACTTGAATAGTTTTCGAGATAGGGGGCAGGTGGCCGTACAGTTGGTGTCTTGTGGGGTGTTGCTGCCAGGACTTGTTCAGGATTGCACGCAGCATTACACACACACACACACACACACACACACACACACATATATATATATATATATATATACTAGTCAGTGATAATCTGTCTATCTATCTAAAATTGCTTATACATACATACATACATACATACATATATATGTATATATATATATATATTAGCGTGTTACTATCTATCTATCTATCTAAAATTGCTTACACACACACACACACACACACACACACACATATATATATATATGGTATTATATATAGTAGAAGAGTGTGGAATGCCCTGTTTTTCATTGGCTGTTGCTGAAGGACAGATGTATACAAGAACGGCTGAAGTCCGGCCTTATTAGAGTTTTTTTTTTGCTTTGGTAGAGGCACGAGCGTAGCACGTCGCAATCGAGGAGGCGGCTTGGCTCTTCCAGAGTTTTGCCGGGGTTTCTGTCGGAGCCGATATGATGCAAAAATAACCCGAAATCGGTGATGAAGAGAGTTGCATCACTGAAGACCTCCTTGATGCATCTAGGATGTATGATTGAAAATATACACTATTCTGTTACTATCTATCTATCTAAAATTGGTTAGACATATATATATATATAGATAGATACGAAGATCATTAAATAAGTTTCCAGACTTTTTTCGTATGGGCACTTTTATTGATAGTACACACATGAAACTCTAGTCCCCTTCGAAGTAATCTCCTCCAGTTGCAATGCACTTGTTGTGCCGTTCCAACAACTTCTGGAAGGCCCCATGGAAGTCCTCTTGTGTCAGCGTGTCAATGACCTTCGTCACAGCCTCTTTCATCTCCTCAATTGTCTCATAACGACAGCCTCTGAGCTTAGGAAATAAGCAAAAGTCACAGGGAGCAAGTTCTGGACTATAGGGAGGCTGAGGAATTGTCTTGATGCCCATCTTGGTCAAATAGTCTGTGACAAAGATGGAGTTGTGGACTGGTGCATTGTCCTGGTGGAAATGCCACTGACCCTATTTGAAGAGTGCTGGCCTCTTTCGACAGAATCTCTCCCTGAACTTCCTTAAAACCGCAATATAGTATTCCTTGCTGACTGTCTGTCCAATGGGAACCCAGTGAATGTAGATCATACCAGTGCTGCAAGAAAAAAAAAAAAAAAAGAAAAAAAAAAGGGATCATCAAAAGTTTGTGGGTGGATTTGCTCTGTCTGGCCTTCTTGGGTCTGGGAGAGCCAGCATGCTTCCATTGGGAACTTTGTCTCTTGGTCTCTGGGTCATAGCAGTAGATCCAGCTTTCATCTCATGGCATTTTTTCCAAGTTTAAAACAGAATTTTATTGCATATCGTTCTTCTAAAGTCCAGATTGCATTTTTGAAATTCACCAGCTGTGAACCTGAAATCATAAAAATTAGTCAGTCATCTCATAAGATAACATACTAAATTTTTAAGAGTCTACGACAATTTTAAATGCCTGTACAAAAAAGTCTGGAAACTTATTGAAGGCACCACACACACACACACACACACACACACACACACACACATATATATATATATATATATATATATATATATATATATATATATATATATATATATATACACTAGTCTGTGATAATCTATCTATCTATCTAAGTATGTTTATGTATGTATAAATCCGTTTACCCAATCCCTCCGCATGTGCTGGATGTCACACAAGGTCAACTTTTTAAACAGAGTTTAACAGGTTTCAATTCAAAGATATCCTTTTAGACCGGTTGTCATACCAAATTCTACCCAGGTATTTACCCGGAGGGAGAATAGTTCGATTCATAAATTCCCCAAAGGTATTAGCACTATTTGAAATACAAACAACCTCATTTAGGATTTGAACTCGGATCGCTGTGTCCATTTCATACGGCGATAACCACTACTCTACGAGAATCTATCTATCTATCTATCTATCTATCTATCTATCTATCTATCTATCTATCAGACTGATAGATATTGCTGAACGAACAGCGATAAATAGATTGATAAAAATGAACATCCAGAGGCAGATATATCGATTGATAGACAGACAGATCACTACTTAGATATGAACAGAGACAGACAGACAGATAGATAGATAGATATGAAGAGTCTGAGATAGATAGATATAGATAGAACTTGTCAATACAAGCAACATAAATTCACTTATGTGCAATATATATGAAACATGAATGAAAACAAATAATTAAATGAAGACAAATACTCAATAGAAATGTATAAGGTCATTGCTTTACGCATGCGCTCATCTTTATATGGATCATTAGCAAGTAAATCTTACGGATGGAGTTGCAAGGTCCACGCCCAAGATTATTTTTCTTTTATCTGGGGTGGGGGGATTGGGTTACATTTTAGGATATCAATGGTTTACACTCCCATTTTTTTTCACTGTTTTTCTTTTTAGACCATTTACAAAAAATGGCTTACAGAGCCCAATTTATTCAGCCATCAAATTCTTAGTTGTGGGAGAGGGAAGAGATGGGTTCATGCCAGTAATGTGAAGTGACCATGAACTCTCAGTCGGAACTTGAACTCATATCAACGATTTCATTTACCGCACTTGTATTTTAGTTAATGGGTTGCTTCTATCGGCATATTAACCTGTCTTAGGTTATCTTATGCCTTGAGGTTAGGGAATCGCGTTTATTGAATGTCCGTGTTTACATCTTTTGTGCAATTGTTCTTAAGCATTTTTTCAGACATATATATATATATATATATATATATATATATATATTATCCCATCTTGAAGCATCCAGCGTGTCTTGCCACACTGAAGTAAACAGTCTGTCTGTGGATGACAATATATACGCTCCCCTCTGCCACTGTCGTGATGTAAAGCTCTTTTAACGAATTGAGCCTTCCAGTACCCAATAGCGTAAAATGTAAACAAACGAAAGTTAATACGAAATGGGCTGAATTCCCAGGGAGAGTTTAGGTTGCCGAAATGGCTGAACGGTATGTTTTCGGTCTAACGTAAAATTTTTGAAGCGTCCGGCGTGTCTAGTCACATTGAAGGGTTGTTATACAACGAAACAGTCTGTCTGTGGATGACAATATATATACTACCACAGGGACTCCCTATTAGAATAGAATATTAAACATTATATTACTATTCTAGCCTAAGAAGGTGTCCACATGGTAGTATATATATATATATATATATATATACTAAAACAAGGACCTCAATGCTATTCTCTTTCTAGGGGTTTCATTGAGTTCTGCTTTAATTATTTGGAAAACATCCATAATCAAAATGATCTTTAAATTCCTTATATTTTGTCCCCAAAATTAATTTCCAGTATAAATATCAGGTACATGACATATATACATGGAAGTTATCGTTGTGAGAAATAGATGCGGCGATACGAGTTCAAAGCCTGGTCGAGGTTGTTTGCATTTCAAGGTGCTAATACATTTAGGAGAGGTATGAATACAACTATTCTACCCCCACCAATGGGTAAATAGTAGGGCAAGACTGGGATCTTTCGTCTTTCGACCGATCTTGAAAAAGAAAAAATCTTATTTAAAACCTGTTAAAATTCACTTTAAAAATTCACCCAGTGTCACATCCAGCTGGTGCTAAGGAGTTGGAAAATACAAGTACGGCATATATAATTTCTTTTTTAGAAGGAAAATTCTAAATAAATCTGTGTGTATTCATTTTATTTAGTTTAATATGGCCATGTGCTATTGATATTTCTCCCAAATCTGGTTTTAAATGTAAACTTAAAGAAATTTTTGGTGTGTCAAAACTCAAATAAATTTTAAATTCTATCCGACATAGAGTTATGTCGAGGTCATAAATGGATTCTTTGTGAGATTTTGGCCCATTAACATGTGTTCATGGTATAGTTTATTATATTTTCAACATTGGGCTTTTTAGACGTCATAAATGGATTCTTTGTGAGATTTTGGCCCATAAACATGTGCTCAAAATATAATTTATCATATTTTAAACATTGGGCTTTTTAGACGTCATAAATGGATTCTTTGTGAGATTTTGGCCCATAAACATGTGCTCAAAATATAATTTATCATATTTTCAACATTGGGCTTTTTAGACGTCATAAATGGATTCTTTGTGAGATTTTGGCCCAAAATGGATTCTTTTGGCCAAAATGGATTCTTTGTGAGATTTTGGCCCATAAACATGTGCTCAAAATATAATTTATCATATTTTCAACATTGGGCTTTTTAGACGTCATAAATGGATTCTTTGTGAGATTTTGGCCCAAAATGGATTCTTTGGCCAAAATGGATTCTTTTGGCCAAAATGGATTCTTTGGCCCAAAATGGATTCTTTGTGAGATTTTGTGCTCAAAATATAATTCATCATATTTTCAACATTGGGCTCTTCAGAGGTTATAAATGGATTTCTGGCAAAATTTTGGCTCATAAATATATTCCCTCTTATATATTTTATTATATTTTTGATAAACTTGCAATGTTCAATCTTATTGCCGATTTTGTCCACAACTCATGCAATTTGAAAAATATCGATTTTTTATTATCTTAGAAGTAGAGAAAAACCAACTCCTTGTTTTGGCACTCTACCAAGCAAGCTTTCGTCCGCCAGGAAGTTTAAATCTAGAGTTCTTCTTTCCCCATAATCACGGATACAGATTTGGTAGATGATCTAGCGCCTTTTGCGAACAAACTTGCTGTAGCATATCCACTCCCAAAAATACGTGAAATGTACATATGTTCATACGCGTATAGGAATCCGAAAACACTTGAAACACTTGACGACTCTCTTTTGGTTGAGGTACGAAACTTTTTATTACCTTTTTGAGTTTAAGGTTTTTCGACATGAGGAGAGAGAGAGAGACACAATTCCTTTCTATGCTGACTTTTCCATCTGACCCCACCACGTGCGGCACCCCGACGCAAACTACTGGTCGGGCCTCGGCGAACTCCGAAAACCGACTTGCTTCCTCGAGCGTCGAATCTCAACTCACTGTTTTTTTCAAATTCCAAAATCTTCAGCCCATCGCTTCGGGACCTGACGTCAATCACGTCCCCGGTCACATTTCCTATCTGGGGTTTTTATTGTGACATCTATGATTGTCACATCCGCCCCCCCCCCTGCGCGCGTGAACACCTACACTCAATGTGTGCACCTAACTAACCCATGCACTAAGCCGAAAGGTTTTCAGCCTAACTAAACCGAAAGGTAAGACATACAAAACGAAAAATGATAATATAAAAATAAATCCTTCCGCAATTATATAACATTGCGCAGGCCGAATTCAGATAGAATAGCCTGGAAGAGCCAGCAAGAGGCATTGGTCTCTACAAGAACCCCAATAGCACAGAGTGCATGTGTTTTAAACAAGATGATGACAGAATTGAATGCTTTAAATGGCTAGCCTCTGAAATTTGTAGACCATTTCACATACTTCGGTTGCAATATTGTACCATACCCATGATGCGGATATGCAAAACGTACATAGAATGTTCACACCTGTGGCACCCGCCACAAGGCCACTGGCCTGGCTTCGGCGAGCAAGCGAAAGCCAACCGTCTTCTCCCGAGGCAGAACTCAACTCAACTAACTGACTTTTTCAAAATCCCCCAAAACCTCCGCGCGCTTCCGATGCGTGACATCACCCGCACTCTCTAGCCCCGTTTCCCATCTGGCCTATTGTGACATCTCTGAGTGACACGTCCGCTCTCTCCGCGCGTGTGAACACCTGCGTTAATGTTGCACCTAAGTAACCCATGCACTGAGCCGAAAGGTTCTCAGCCTAACTAACTAAAGGGATAAAACGAAATCCCTCGACCATTATATTACAATATCACATCAACTGAAAGTGATGTCAACATACACATAGACTGCAATTAACAGGTTATCGGCTGTATGGGATTCTAATCTCTTTAAAAAATAAACACGATAAAAATAGAACGAACGGAAAAAATAAACAAGAAAAAAACAAAAAAACAACACGAAACGAAAAATAAACAAGAAAAACAAACACAAAAAAAGAGGGAAGACTTACCAAGAACAAAAAAGACCCGAGGAAAAAAATGAAAAAAAAGGAAATAAAAAACAAAAATCCAACGAAAAAAAAAATACCGAGAAAAAAATCCAAGAAAAAATAAACAAGAAAAAAACCCTTAAAAATCACCAAAAAAAAAAAACCCCATAAAAATCGCTAAAAAATTTTTGCTTGTTAATTTTTTCTTTGGGTTTTTTCTCCAGGAAAAAAGAAAAAAGAAAAGAAAAGGAAACATAAACAAAACAGAACAAAGCAAAATAAAAGAAAAACTAAAAAAATAACAAAATTAAAAAAAAATAGCAGAAAAGAATAAAGAAGAGAAAATCCAATGAAAACAAAATCAAGGAAAAATTACAAGGAAAAATAAAACCTAGAAAAAAATATTCAAGAAAAAAAAAAATGAACAATAAGGAAAAGGAAACAAAAACCAAAAAACCCAGCAAAAAATATCCGAAAGAAAAAAAAACTAGAAAAAAAAAAACATCCAAGGAAAAAAATAAGAAAAAACAAAAGTAATCCAAGATAAGAAATAAACAAAAATAAACGCATTAACACAACTAAGAAAAAAAAAAAAAGGGAAACAATAAACGAGACAAAAAGACACAAAAAAAACAAAAAACAAAAAGAGATGGAGGATAAAAAATACTCCCTCCCAAAAAAAGACAAAAAACAAAAACCCAACAAAAAAAATAAAAAAAAAACAAGGAAAATATAAACAAGAAAAAAAAACTCAAGAAAAAATGAACGAGAAAGAAAAGGAAACAAAAAAAAAAAGAAAAGAAAAAAAAGAAAAAATAAGCAAAAAACTCAAGGAAAAAATAACCCAGGAAAAAAAAGACTCAAGGAAAAAATAAATAAGTAAACAAGAAAAAAAAAAGACTAATAATAATAACCAAGAAAAAATCAAGAAAAATAAACAAGAAAAAAAACCAAGAAAAAAGTTAAACAAGAAAAGAAAAAAAGAACTATAAGAATAACCAAGAAAAAAAAAACATGGAAAAAAAACAAGAAAAAAGTAAACAAGAAAAAAAAAAAAACTAATAGTAATAGTAACCAAGAAAAAATATTTTCAAAAAATAAACAAATAAAAAAACTTGGAAAAATGAACAAGAAAAAAATAAGACCAATTTTTTTCTTGGTTATTACCAAGAAAAAATAGGAGAAAAGTAAACAAGAAAAATAACAACAACAACAAAAAAAAAAAGTAAACAAAAAGACCAATAGTAATAATCATGAAAAAAAAAACTTGGAAAATTAAACAAGAAAAAAAAAAACAGGTAAAATGTAAACAAGAAAAAAGACCAATAATAATAACAATTAAAAAAACAAGGAAAAATAAACAAGAAAAAAACCAATGATAATAACCATGAAAAAAAAACAATAATTATAAACAAGAAAACAGAAACAAGAAAAAACAAAAAAGAAAGAAAAACCCAAGGAAAGAAATAAATAAGAACCCACCCCCAAAAAAACAATAATGATAACCAAGAAAAAAATCAAGGAAAAATAAACTAGAAAAAACAAGGAAAAAGTAAACAAGGAAAAAAGACTACTTATAATAATCAAGAAAAAGACTTCGAAAAATAAACAAAAAAAGACCAATAATAATAGCCAAGAAAGAAAACAAGGAAAAATAAATAAGTAAAAATAAATAAGTAAAAAAAAAAAAAAAACAAGGAGAAAAGTAAACAAGAAAAAAAGAAGACCAATAATAAATAAATAAAAAAGAAAAACAAAAAATTTAACAAGAAAAAAGACTAACAATAATAATAGCCAAGAAAAAAAACGTCGAAAAAAAAAAAAAGACCAATAATAATAACCAAGAAAAAAAACCTGCAAAAATAAACCAAAAAAAAAAAACAAGAAAAAAATTACAAAAAAAAAAGACCTAATGAAAAAACAAACAAGAAAGAAAAGGAAACAAGAACAAGAAAACAACGTAAAAACAATAAAAAAAGGAAAAATCCCCCACCAAAGGAAAAATAAACAAGATAAAAAAACAAGGAAAACAGTGAGAAAGAAAAAAACTAACCCTAATGATAATCAAGAAAATAATAACCAAAAAAAAACAAAACAAAACAGGAAAATAAAAAACAAGAAAAGAAAAAAAACAATAAAAAATAAAAAAGATAAAAAAACAAGGAAAAAATAAACAAGAAAAATAAATATAAGCAAAGAAAAATAAATATAACCAAAAAAAAAAAAAAAAGAAAAACAGGGAAAACTGAGCAAGAAAACCCAGAGGAAAAATAAACAAGATAAAAAAGCAGGAAAAATAAACAAGAAAATTAATAAGGAAAAAAGTAAACGAGAAAAACGACTAATAATAATAATTATAATAACCAAGAAAAAAACTTGGATAAATATACAAGAAAAAAAAAAAAACAAGGAAAAATTAACAAGAAAAGAAAAAAAACAATGAAAGATAAAAAAGATAAAAAAACAAGGTAAAAATAAACAAGGAAAAAAGACCAATAAATATAACCAAAACAAAAAAGAAAAATAAACAGGGAAAATTGAGCAAGAAAACCCAGAGGAAAAATAAACAAGATAAAAAAAAACAAGAAAAATAAACAAGAAAATCAATAAGGAAAAAAGTAAACAAGCAAAACGACTAATAATAATAATTATAATAACCAAGAAAAAAAAAAAAAAACTGGGATAAATATACAAAAAAAAAAAAACAAGGAAAAATAAACAAGAAAAAAACGAGGATAAAGTAAACAAGTAAAAAAAAAGACTAAAATTAATAACTAGGAACAAAAAAAGCAAGGAAAAATAAACAAGAAAAAAGACCAATAATAATGATCAAGAATAAAAAAAAAACAAGGAAAAGTAAATAAGTGAAAAAAAAAAAAAAGAAAAAACCCAAGGAAATAAAGTAATCAAGAAAAAAAAGACCAATAATAACCAAGAAAACAGGAAAAAAAACAAAAAAAAACAAAAACAAACAAACAGGGAAAATAGTTAAAAGAAAAAAAAATAACAATAATAATAACCAAGAAAAAACTTGGAAAATAATAACGATGAAAAAAAAACTAGTAAAAATAATCAAGAAAAGAAAAAAAAAAAAACAAGGAAAAAAAAAACAAAAAAAAAAACTAATAATAATAATAACCAAGAAAAAAATTTGGAAAAATAAACATGAAAAAAACCCAAGGAACAAAATTACAAAAAAAAAAAAAAAAAAGACTGGAAAAATAAACAAGAAAGAAAAGGAAACAAAAACAAAACAAAACGTAAAACCAATAACAACCCCCCTCCAAAAAAAACAAACAAGGGAAAATAACCAAGAAAAAATAAGCAAAAAAGCCAAGGAAAAAATGAAGAAGGAATAAACAAGGAATATATAAGTAAACCCCACCCCCGTTCCACCAAAAAAACAAGGAAAAATAACCAAGAAAAAATAGGACAAAAATAAGCAAGAAAATAGACATAAGTGAAAAAACAAACAAAAAAAACATAAGGAAAAAATAACCAAGACCCCCCCCCACCAATCAAAAAACCCAATGAAAAAAACATAACCAAAGAAAAAAAAACATAAGGAAAAAATAACCAAGAAAAAACAAAATCAAAGAAGCAAAAAAAAAAGTAAAAAAGTAAAAAGAAAAATAAGAACGAAAAGACCCTGAGTAATTTCAACCTTTCTATTCAATTCATTATCGACAATTCCTTATTTCAGAAATTTGTATAGTAACAGCCAGAGTAATCAGGCCGGCAGTGGTGATCGAACTCATTACTCTAGACGGGCTTGTTAACTATTACATCATTGGAGGCGTCCATGTCTCTATGTCTTATACAACAAATAAAATGACGTGTCTCCTTGAATTACGTGACTGGAAAGAATTTTTTTTCAGCCCTCCTCCTCGCAACTCATTCTGGATCTTCGGTAACAATGTTTGACACTTGGGGCGTTATTTCGTCCGGGGAGACAAAGACTGGTAATCATCTTCCTTTTTCTGTTCGTTAATCCGTGACCACTGGCAACAGGAAATAGAAGCCCTACCCTTAATGGAACCCAGAGGGAAAGAATGTTAGGAAGCCATCCCCCCAAAAATGAAAGAATAGAAAACAAAAAAAGAAAACCTACAGAACCCTCAAAAAATAAACCCCAAAAAACTCAATGTCGAGAGAAAAAAACAATCTGCTTATATATATTTTTACCCAACTCCCCCGTACAGATAGGATGTGACACACCGGGAGACCTGTGTTCAATCCCAGGTCGCGTCATACCAAAGACTTTAAAAATGGTATTTGATAGCTCCTTGCTTAACACCCAGCAATATAAGGTACGTATCAAGGGTAAAGTAGGGCAATCCAGGGAAAGGTGTAGCGCCCTCCTCTACACCTCGGTGTAGTAGCTATTGAAAAGGGAGCCTTTTGGTCGTCCTTGACTACGGTCGCCAACTTTACTTACTTTATTACAGGTTTGAATTCAGAGTTTTTCTTCTCAGGGACCTGTTGTGATACAAAGGTTAAAGAGCTTCTGTCCAGCCCAACTATTTACCCATAGCTTAAGAGAGAATAATTGGATTCACACCTTTCTCGAGGGTATTAGCACAATCTGAAATGCAAACAGCCTCATCCAGGGTTTGAACTCTGCTCTGCTTATATATTAAATACAAATGTGACTGCATGTACGTACGCATTTACCCAACCTCCCTGTGACGGTTAGGATGCAATATAATGTAATTCTTTAAAAATAGGAGTACAGCTGGTTTAACTTTGATTTTAGACCAGTGGACGCACTTAGACTAAAGAGTCCAGTCTGCCCTACAATTTACCTATAGTTAAATGGAGAATAATTGGATCAATAAATTTCCAAAGGTTAAAAATGAGACATATACAGTCTCATCTAGGATTTGAGATATATATATAGGCTTCCTGATGATCCGTTAAGGTGAAACTTTAGTAGAAGATTTTCGACTCGCGATTTAAGTTAATTCTATAATTGGCTCCATTGTATTGTGTTGAGCACTTTAGTAATTATAGCATTGCAGCATTCGCGGAGGGTTTTTTGGTTTTCTTTTGACCACTGACTGCGTAACCCTTGATTTTTTTTTTTCAAGGAGTCGGACGAGGTTGGCCTTTTCTTTCTTTTTTACCCAAAAAACTTTTTTTCTTTTTCCCCTGGGCGGTGATTCGAGGTACTTTTATCTCTTGTTCCTGACCAGGTTTTTTTTTGTTTTTTCCGATACCGTGAATACTGGTAGATATTAGATAAGTAAATATATATATGTGTGTATATATATATATATATGGGATTTTCCGGATTTCCCACTGAGTAAGAATAGACATTCGTTGTGGGTATTGGGAACGAATAGAGCCTCATGCATGGCTGTCACAAAAATGTTTCGTCCTTTCAGCCTTACTGTTCAGGAGCACCCTAGGTGTTGAGCAATAAATTCGACTCTGTCCCTTTTAGACAAGGAGTCAGGTACTGCCTAGAGGAGAAGGTTCCTTGGGACCAAGCGACCAGCCTTAGAATAAACCCCAAGCCGAACGCCTAGTGAAGATCCGAAAAACCAGGGATCATATTAATTCCTTCACTTACGCTGAGAATGATAAGGTTCTGGAGTAAGATATCCAATTGACATAAAAGTCAGCCGGGTTTCAATCCCAGCTTGAAGCATCTCGCAGGACTAGCCAGACTGAAGAGTTGTCATACAACAAAACAGTCTATGAATGACAATGTATGTACTCCCCAATCACGTAAGTTGAACACTCTGGGGAAGAGTGGATTTGCTGGCTCCCATATACGCTGAAATACAATAGCTCTACTCAAGAATTGAGCACTCCAGGTAGCTGATAACGTACATGTAAAAATTTATACGTGAAAAATTCATTTGCTTTTGTTGGGAATGACGACGGTCTGGGGTAAGATATCTGACTGACGTAAAAATCATCATTCCGACGTTATATGAAATAAATCGTTACTTTCTTAGAGCTTTTAAAAATCAATTTCAGAATTATAAATCTTGATTCAACGATCATTATAGAAATTTTACCGGCCATAAAAGTATTGATACTGCAATGGGCTAAAAATTCAATCCAGGACATCATCAGTTCGACGTTATATGAAATGAGTACAAAAAAGCTCTCTGTGTCTTTCTGTGTAGCAATCACAGATTCAGTAGACTTATTAAAGAACCCCTCCCCCCCAAAAAAAAAATTTCAACAAAAACCTCATGTGCTGTGTACAAACAAACGAGCTTTGGATCATTTTAAAATGCTATCTTCAAACAATTCACTTAAAAAATCTGGATTCAACTTTACATAAACATCAAGGGTTGTGTGAGACGTTACCGCCCTCACCTCAACCACATTAGATCAGCCTTCTAACCATTCCACTTCTCGGCCGGCCGGTGATCAACTAGTGGTTCGAGGGGGGCAACGCACATTTCTTGCCGCCACAAGAATACGATCGGGGGGACAGGAGAAAATAAAACAGACGAACAAACACGAACCAAGCTTGGGGTTAACCAAGAGCAGAAGGAGGTATGCAACACTTCATTTCCGTTAGCATATATGGACTAACGCTAGCGTGGATTACAAGCGAAAATTCCACAAAGCTACTGGAATGCAGACATCTTGAGTCGATCTTCTTCGCCGTGGCTGGACCCTCTCTTCTCTGCTACTGTCTCCGGAGTCCGGTGTTGACTGCCCCTGTCCGTGGTTCCACGCCAACTCTCCTGCTGACTCGCCTCTCTGCTGTCCCGTCGCCAACTCTCTCTCGCGTCCCCTTACTACTTCCGGATACGGCGAGATTTCAGGTCCAAAAATCCTTTGTCTGGTTTCGCGCCAAAACAGACAAAGGAATCGTCTGCTCGGGCCACCCATATAGTGCTACAGTTGATGTGCCGGAGAACCAAATAACCTTAACTAACCTTAGATGGTTTCAAGTATTTCCTACCTAATACTACGGGTGCGGAAGCAAAATTAGGAATATTCAAGTATAATAATAAATGACTCTATAATAAAACAAGATTGGTTTTCACTTAAAAAAATAAACTAGAAGATAGATACAAAACAGTACAGGGTGCGGAAGCAAAATTAAGAATATTCTAGTATAATAATAGACGACATTTTTATGTATGGCGACCGTAGTCGAAGACGACCAGAAGGCTCCCTTTTCAATAGCTACTACACCGAGGTATAGGGGAGGGTGCTACTCCTTTCCCTGGATTGCTCCACTTTACCCTCGATACGAACCTTATATTGCTGAGTGTTAAGCAATGAGGTATCAAGTATCATTTTTAAAGTCTTTGGTATGACGCGATCTAGGATTGAACCCAGGTCTCCTGGATCATTGGCCAACACTCTACCCACTGGGCCAATGAGCCAGTTTTTTTTATAAAACAAGATTAATTTTAATTTTAGATAATAAACAACAAAATAAGAAGATAGATACAAAACAGTACAGGGCGCGGAAGCAAAATTAGGAATATTTTAGTATAATAATAAACTACTCTATAATTAAACAAGATTAATTTTCATTTTAAAAAATAAACTAAAAAACAAAAGGATAAACTCAAAATTGTAAATTTACTAAATATGGCCACGGTTTTTTTTTTTAAATTATTCTATCAACATACCTTTGAAACGATTTACATGCCTTTAAAATAAATTCTTCAGACATTTTATTCCATTCTTCCTTAATAGCAGTCTTAAGCAAACAAATTTTTGGATGGGAAGTTGTATTTGTTTTGTTTTCTAAAACGCCCCATATAGCATAATCAAAGGGGTTAAGGTCTGGGCTTAAATCTTGTTTAATCGCTGTCCTCACAGTTTTCTTGTGGACTTTCAATTCATTAGCATACTATCTTATTGACGTTTTGGAGTCCTTCTAAATCACCGTAACAAGAGCAGTTAAAAAGCCTTCTTTTCGTTTTTTCTTCTATCCTTCACCCCACCTTTTCCTTAATAGCCCTTTTTCTGTAAAAAATTTTCTTTGATTTGTATGTGGTAGAGAAAGAAACTTTGGCTTGGTTTTGGCTATAAGCAAATCATAGATTCTTTGTCGTTTCTTTTCTCGCTCACTTATAATGGGCTGAATTTTGATTTAAAAAAAGTGTTCGAATGATAGAGCTAATCAAGAAAATTTAGATTTATCACGTTTTTCCCCCCCTCAAAATTGAAGTAATCTGACTAAGATAAACGTTTTAAAAATTATTCCATATTTTACTTCCGCACTCTGTATTACCCGTGGATCAAATCAGACTATAATAAATGATTTAAAAAATCATTCCATGTTTTTCTTCCACTCCATGTATTACCCGTGAATCCAACCAGACTACAATAAAAGATTTAAAAAATCATTCCATGTTTCGCTTCCGCACCCTGTATTACCCGTGAATGCAATCAGACTAAAATAAAGATTAAAAAAATTATTCCATATTTTGCTTCCGCACCTTGTATTACCCGTGAATCCAATCAGACTAAAATAAAGATTTAAAAAATTATTCCGTATTTTGCTTCCGCACCTTGTATTACTCGTGAATCCAATCAGACTAAAAAAAAAAAAAAAAGAATTTTAAAATCATTCATATTTTGCTCCTGCACTCTGCAATAATTTGCATTTAATTGTATATTTTCGAGGAATTATTCCGATTTAATGAAAATCATTTATTTGCAAACTGATACATTGTTTCAAGTATTTTTATATCATCATCATGTCGTGCCGCGAGCACGGATATATCCCTGACCCTCTCTCGCCACTTTTCCCTATCGTTCATCGCCTCAGGCATGTCTTCAGGGCTACATCCCGTATCCTCACATAGCTACTGTATGTATGTTCTAGCTGGTCGTCCTGCTTTTGCTCGGCCATATATGTGGGTCCATAGGAGTACATCCCTTATGAGTTCGTCTCTGCTTCTCCAGCAGTGTCCTGCGTGTCTGGTTCTCTAACTTGGATAGTTTTCGTGATGGGAGGCAGGTGGCCGTATAGTTGGTGTTTTGTGGGATGTTGCCGCCAGGACTTGTTCAATATTGCTCACAACATTCTTGTGTAATTGCCGTCTAGCTTCTTCTTCAGCCGTTTAGTTAGCGTCCAAGTAGTGCATCCATATAGCAGTATAGATACGACCGCTGCCTGGAAGAAACTGTGTTTCATTTTATCGGTCAGGTTTGATTTCCATATGACCTATAGCTTATCGATAGCTGTCCATGCCTTCGTTAGCCGTGTGTCGATGTCTTTTTCGGTTGATGAGACACTGCTTCCTAGGTAGGTGAATTTGTCTACCAGTTTCTGGGAGGTTCCCTCTAGTGTGGAAATATCGTCTGTTTGATTAAAGCACATATATTCAGTTTTGTGTGCATTGACACGCAGGCTACAATGTTATATAATTAGGGATTTTAATTAATTATTTTAGTTAATAATTTTATTTTGGTGATGAATTGTGTGCTAGCTAAAAACGTTGAGTTTGAAGTTGCAAGTTTTCGAGTTTGGAAGGTCAAAAACGGGTAAACCTTGTTTGCATGCATAGGTGACAGTCGATGTCAAAACATGAAATTGAAAGGTTTGTTTTGAAATCTGCTGTAAGTAAAATATTAAAGATAAACATTTGGGTGGATATCAGGTGCTCTTTAGAATGACGTGCCACTAAAAAATTTTAGTGATTACGTGTCATTAACAGATTAATAAGTAAAAGTAAAGTTGGCGACCGTAGTCGAGGGTGACCCGAAGGCTCCCTTTTCAATAGTTACTACACCAAGGTGTAGGAGAGGACGTTACTCCTCTCCCTGGATTGCCCCACTTTACCCTTGATTCTTACCTTATAATGTTGAGTGTTAAGCAAAGTAGCATCAAGTACCACTTTTTGAGTCTTTGGTATGACTCGACCTGGGATTGAACCCAGGTCTCCCCAGCCATTAGCGAACACTCTAACCATTATGCCGTGCGTCTTAGAAATCTTATATATTTCTAAGACGGACGGTTAGTTGGAGTCGATCAGTTCCTATCGGAGATAGTTCCGGAGTCAGTTGAAGTTGTTCAGTGGAGACGACGGACGACAAGCGGTCCCATTGGGGTGAGGTCGGATCGGTGTGAAGAAGAAATGAAGTCGGTGGTTGTCCGTCTCGTCTGCCACGATTTAAAATTTCTGTCTATCTTATGGACACAAGTAATTTCCTTTGCCTGTCCCTCTCGTTTCGTGGCGACTGCGGTAAAGAACAGAAGGAACAATAGATTTTCGCGTCAAAAAACTAACATGTTTAAAGCGTGGCGTTACATTTACGCTTGTCTGGTCCCATTGAGTAATAATAATAATACAAATAATTTTCAAATATATCTATGTGACTCATACAAGGGATCCTAACAGTCATAATAAAATAAGTTGGCGACCTTAGTCGAGGGTGACACGCAGGCTCCCTTTTCAACAGCTACCACACTGAGGTGTAGAGGAAGGTGCTGCTCCATTCCCTGGATTGCTCCACTTTA
The DNA here is from genome assembly GCA_963585895.1 of Sepioteuthis lessoniana. Taxonomy (NCBI): domain Eukaryota; kingdom Metazoa; phylum Mollusca; class Cephalopoda; order Myopsida; family Loliginidae; genus Sepioteuthis; species Sepioteuthis lessoniana. The sequence continues at coordinate 24,207,826 of OY757945.1, read as the reverse complement.
CTCTTGATGCATACCTTATAATGCTGAGTGATAAGCCAGGCGTCATCAATACTACTTTTTTTGGTATGATTTGAGCTGGGACTGAAACCTGATCTTCCGGGCCATCGGCGAACACTCTACCCATAGAATGGGCTAGTGCATATATATATATATATATATATATATATATATAAGGTAGTCGAGGATGACCTGAAGGTTCCCTTTTCAATAACAACTACACCGAGGTTTAGGGGAGGGCACTACTCCATTTCCTGGATTGTTCCACTTTACCCTTGATTCTCATCTTATAGTGCTGAGTGTTAAGCAAGGCAGTATCAAGTACCATGTTTTTGAGCCTTTGGTATGACTCGACCTGGGATTGAACCCCGATCTTCCGGACCATTGGCAACACACACACAACCGTATACTAAGTATAGGTTACGTCTAGACAGACATGAAATAGTTAATCCCATAATAAGTGAATGCAACAAACTTGGAGAAAAGGAGTTCGAATCTCGAGATGACTGGGTGGGAAAGGTTATCTACAGGGAATAGTACAAGCGATTAAAAATTTGACCATATAACCAGTAGGTATATGCACAAAACAGAAGCTGTTCTAGAAAATGACACTCATAAAATTATAATAGACTTTGATTGATTTGGTTTGGTTTGGTTTTATGGCACATCAACCGTTGTAGATTATTCATGCCAAATCTATTTTTATACACATATAACAGTTCTATTTCAAACAATTCAGTTTAGCATACAAGAACATTTCTGTTTCAAACAATTCAGTATAGTATAAGTATACAGTTTGAATGTCAAGACAGTCCTAATTCAAGCAATTCAGTTTAGCATAAGGACACGGTTTAGTTCTATTTAACCTATAGATAAAACCCTATCAAGTGCTATCACTCCGAGCGTGAGTGAACCAGGGAGCGATGGCAATGAAGGGGTACTCCGTATTCCCCAAAGCTCCAGATTTATTCGAACCTTACCATCAGATTGTTTAATATTATATCCAGGACACTCTTGGTGTGGGTCTTACCCCTCTGCAGAGGTGCAGTCGGTGTATTCTACACCCTCAGCTGACTGGGCAAGAGACTTTTGAGATCCTAACGGATCACCAAGTCCCGACTAGACAAAAAGACAAAAAAAAAAAAGAACTTATCATCACATGAAATTTTCTTTCGTGCAAACCGAAGAGTGAAAATAAAAGAAAGCGACAAGATGAACAAGTACTTAGATCTTGCCAGAGAGCTGAAAACATTGTGGAAAGTTCACATTTGCAGTTGGTGCGTTAGGAACGGTCCCCAAAGACTTGGAGTAAGAAAGACAGTAGGAATAAGAAATCTGAGGAAGAATATGTATGGATAATCCAAACCACAGCATTGTCAATATCGGCTAGAATACAGTGAGGAGTTCCGGAAACCTGAGGAGATTTGCTGTCACTTGGACTCAGTGAAAGATCATCTGTTAAAACTGGTATGAGAAACACACACACACACACACACACACAGTGAAAAAGCATCAGTTAGAAAAATTCGCAAGGGATAAGGAATTTTAGGATAATAATAGTCTTTCTTTCTTTCTTTCTTTCTTTCTTTCTTTCTTTCTTTCCCTAGCTGTTCTTTCTTTCTTTTATCTTTTCTTCTTTCTTTCCCTAGCTATTCTTTCTTTTTTCTTTCTTTCTTTCTTTTCGTAGCTGTTCTTTCTTTCTTTCTTTCTTTCTTTCTTTAGCTGTTCTTTCTTCCTTTCCGTAGCTGTTCTTTCTTCCTTTCCTTAGCTGTTTTTCTTTCTTTCTTTTTTCTTTCATACTTTTCGTAGCTGTCCTTTCTTTCTTTCCGTAACTGTCCTTTCTTTCTTTCTGTAGCTGTTCTTTCTTTCTTTCTTTCTTTCTTTCTTTCTTTCTTTCTTTCTGTAGCTGTTCTTTCTTTCTTTCTTTCTTTCTTTCTTTCTGTAGCTGTTCTTTCTTTCTTTCTTTCTTTCTTTCTTTAGCTGTTCTTTCTTCCTTTCCGTAGTTGTTCTTCTTCCTTTCCTTAGCTGTTTTTCTTTCTTTCTTTTTTCTTTCATACTTTTCGTAGCTGTCCTTTCTTTCTTTCCGTAACTGTCCTTTCTTTCTTTCCGTAGCTGTTCTTTCTTTCTTTCTTTCTTTCTTTCTTTCTTTCCGTAGCTGATCTTTCTTTCTTTCTTTCTTTCCGTAGCTGTTCTTTCTTTCTTTCTTTAGCTGTTCTTTCTTCCTTTCCGTAGCTGTTCTTTCTTCCTTTCCTTAGCTGTTTTTCTTTCTTTCTTTTTTCTTTCATACTTTTCGTAGCTGTCCTTTCTTTCTTTCCGTAACTGTCCTTTCTTTCTTTCCGTAGCTGTTCTTTCTTTCTTTCTTTATTTCCGTAGCTGATCTTTCTTTCTTTCTTTCTTTCTTTCCGTAGCTGTTCTTTCTTTCTTTCTTTCTTTCTTTCTTTCTTTCTTTCCGTAGCTGTTCTTTCTTTCTTTCTTTAGCTGTTCTTTCTTCCTTTCCGTAGCTGTTCTTTCTTCCTTTCCTTAGCTGTTTTTCTTTCTTTCTTTTTTCTTTCATACTTTTCGTAGCTGTCCTTTCTTTCTTTCCGTAACTGTCCTTTCTTTCTTTCTGTAGCTGTTCTTTCTTTCTTTCTTTCTTTCTTTCTTTCTTTCTTTCTTTCTTTCTTTCTTTCTTTCCGTAGCTGTTCTTTCTTTCTTTCTTTCAGATATCCACTTGTTATGGCCAACTTTAGAGACACTTGTCCCCCTGCGCCACATATGAAAGGCATTAAAATGAAGTTCTTTCCTCGGCAGAAATGGGAGTTTTGGGGAAGCTAGTTTGAGTAACGGGCTTTTATGAAGAATGTAGGGTATTTTGGATGCGGAGAGGATTGACAATTGAAGATCGCTCTCTCTCTCTCTCTCTCTCTTTTCTGTCACACACACACATTCTCTCTCCCTCTTTGTCTGTTAGTCTCACATACACACACAAACACACACACACACTCTCTCTCAGACATACACACAGACACATACACACACATACACACACTCTCTCTCTTTATCTGTCAGTCTCATATACACGCACACATTCTCTTTCCCTTTCTTTTTTCTGTCACACACACACACACACACACACACACTCTCTCTCTCTCACACACACATATACAATCTCTGTCTCTCACACACACGCACACACACACAATCTCTCTCTCTCTCTCTCTCTCTCTCTCTCTTTCACGCACTCTCTCTCTCTCTCTTTTATGAGGAATGCAGTAAATTAGGACATATCAATGAGAAGTTGGGGAGGGAATAAAGTGGAGGAATCAGTCCAGAAGCAGAAAATCGGGTTCGCCGAAGAGAGAGGAGGAGGAACAGAAGGTGGAGGAGATAAAAGTTGGTGGCTGGAAAAAAAAGGGAGAAGGAGGACATATAGATGTGTGGTAAGTGAAGAACAGACAAGTTGAAGGTTTGGCTTGATTTCTTCCTACAATGGCTTATCAACCTTCATGGTTTATTCAATGCCAAAGCAAAGCCATCCCCGTGGAAGAGCAGAAGTGGACATATCAAATAGATGGGAGAAGATAAGAGGGTTTATACTTTTCCCAAGGGCATTAGTTCGAAAGAGAACGTAATAGCACGACTGGAGTTCGAACTCTGTCACTACAATGTCGTAGTTCAGTACATTAGCCACTACACCTCGTGTCCTCGTGGGGTAATGGTTAAAGCGATGAACTGCGGAATCGTAGTACGCGAGTTCGTACTCCAGTCGCGCTATTATGTTCACTTTCGGGCAAATACCCTTGGGAAAGGTATGAACCCCCTTATTCTCCCTCCAGCTATGGGTAAATAGTAGGACGGACTAGGTTCTTCAGCCTTGTTGAGGCAACTAGTCTAGGAGAAGGAAAACTCTGAATTCAAACCTGTTAAACTCCGCTTAAAAATTGACCTTGTGTCATATCCTGCCCGAGCGGAGGGGTTGGTAAATAGTACCACAAGTGGAAGAACAGAATATATAAAACGCTATATATGTGTTAGCTGCCTGTAGTCGAGGGCGACCCGAAGGCTCTCTTTTCATTAGCTACTTTACCAAGATGTAGGGGAGGGTGCTACTCCTTTCCCTTGATTACTCCCCTTACCCTTAGTGTTATATTGGTGAGTATTAAGCAAGGAGGCATCAAGTACTATTTTTTAGTATTTGGTATGACTTGACCTAAGATTGAACCCCGGTCTCCAGGACCATTGGCAAACACTAACCATTCCCTGATTTAGAGTGGTAATGCCTGTTATAGATCTGTTTGAAAATTATCAGAGTTAGATAAAGAATACTTGAAACCTTAAAAGGATACTGGAAATCTTACAATTGACTGTCATATGGCTCTGTTGACTATGTTCTTGCTATCTTAGTTTATATATATATATATATATATATATATATATATATATATATATATTCTGTAAATTATGGCATACAAGTCTATCTGGCACATAAGTCGACCTCAACATTTTTTGCTCAAATTTTTTGGTTAGACCTATATCTATGTATCGGTCGGCTCCAAAATATATCGTAGGCGACTGGTCGACTATATGAAACCCTCCACTGCATCTCAGTGTAGTAGCTATTGAAAAGGGACCATTCGAGTTGCCCTTAACTACATTCGGACAACTTGCATATATATATATATATATATCGTAAGTAATAACCTGAAGTGCATTAATCTCGATGGAGACTATGTGAAAATGTAATATGGTAGTGTTGGTAACATCCACACAAAGTTTTATTCTTATTGCAAGAAACATATTGGATTAGTAAATGTTTCTGACTTACTTTTCCGATAGGTCTTGTATTAAGCATTCAATATATATATATATATATATATATTATATATATATATATTATATATATATATATATATATATATATATATATAGTATTATTCGGTCCAATTAAACCGGAGTTGGGAGGAATTCCATCGGAACAAAAAAACATTCGACAGTGAACATTTAAATTTTCCTGGTAAAGATATATATATATATATATATATATATATATATATATATATATATATATATGTATGTGTGTGTGTGTGTGTGTGTGTGTGTGTGTGTGTGATGTAAATTGATTGCTTATGATTTTTAAATACAATTGCCTTGAAAATAATTTGACTAAAGATATGCATCGCAATTGATTTTTTTAAGCAATGAATTAGAAATTATTTATTATGGTAAATAATTGCAAATGATTTTATCATAGAAGTTAATTACAAATCATTTTATAATAGGAACGCAATGAAAATGATTTCGTTATAGGGATTGATTGCAAATGATTCTATTACAGGGATTTATTGCAAATGATTTTACTATAGTGATTGATTGCAAATGATTTTCTTATAGGGATTGATTGCAAATGATTTTGTTATAGGGATTGATTGCAAATGATTTTGTTATAGGGATTGATTTCAAATGATTTTATTATAGGAATGCATTGCAAATGATCTTACTTTAAGAATGCGGTAGAAATGATTTTAATATTGGAAGGTATTGCAAATGATTTTATTATAGAAATGCATTGGGTATATTTTAACGATAGAAATACAAGGGAATTATTTCTACTGTAGATTTGTAAATTATTTTCAAAATAAAGGAATGCATTGGAAAAGGATTTTATTATAGAAATGCATTGAGAATAGTTTGATTGTAGGAATGCATTGTAATTGATTCTTCAATAAGAATGCATTGGAAACTGATATTTACAATAGAAATGCATTAAAAATAATTTTTACGATAGGAATGCATTGAAAAATTATTTTTACTATAGGACTGTATTACAAATTATTTAATAATAAGAATACATTGGAAATGAATTCACTACCAGAATCCATGGTAAGTGATTTTGCTAGAGGAATATATTGGAAATAATTTTACTATAAGAATAAAGTGGAAATGATTTTAATATAGGAAAGCATTGGAAATGCTTTTTACTATAAGAATATATAAGCATTAGGGAAGAATGTGTGAAATTAGTAATTTACTAAGCGTTTTGCTTAGATGTGGCACAAGGCCGAATGAATGGGGTACCCTATGGGAACTCGAACTCACTCTTACAGGTTTGCTAATCAAGCCTGTTAACCATTATTCTACCCGAGGTGCCCAGAAAGTGAGTATGTAAGACTAAAAGGAAATGAAATATAAGCCAGAATGACCATACGAATGGAAGGACAAAAGGAAAGCTTTTGACAAGAAGAGAAGCATTGCTTTGTAAATGTTAAAATAACGGAAAACTTAAAAATAACAAAAAAGATAATCGAGGATGAAGGCGATTTTGGCGGTTATGGATCATTTTTTTTCGTTAAGGCGACAAATAAACAATCAATCTACGAAACAAAGAAAGAAAAATCAGAATCTGGAGCAAATCTACTCGGCGAGTGGTTTTTTTGACGGAGTCGGTCGCAGCAGGGACTGTTAAAAATAGAAGCATGAACCAGAAGATCTGGTTCGTATGAGAAGAGAAGAATATATAAAAGAATAAATACAAAATAATTGTCAAACGAAACAAAACAACAAGAAAAAATATCACATGGGCGGATTTAGGAAGAGAAAACAAGAAAGGGAAAAAAAAAAAAAAAAAAAAAAAAGGAAAAGAAACGAAAAGAAAAAAAATCACAATGGCGGAAGCGTGTATTGTTTGGGGTTAGAATAGCAGACTGGGAATTAGAAAAATTCAGCTGCAGTCTTTATCTTGACTGTTTTTTTTTTTCGCTCGAGTTAAGTCAAACTGATGTAATTGGTGAGAACTTAGCCTACGGACCTAGCAAACAGTTTAAACGCAACGTCTTCTGTTCAAAGCAAGGTACTCTCAAGTCGATTGAGAGTTAATTATGTAATTAATACTTCCAGACTGATGTTCCTTAGCTAGCTATCTCGACATAGCCTAAATATTAACATGTGATGATAACTATCTGGTTAAAGAAAAATTCATAGAGTCTATGGTTCTGTTAAGAATTTCAGATAACTTGAATCTATTAGGTCTATTACAATTATTAGATATAAACAAAGAATATATATATATATATATATATATATATATATATATATATATATATATATATATATATATATATAGTATTCTTGGTCCAGTTAAACCGGAGATGGGAGTAATTCCATCAGGACAAAAAATTATTCATGAATGAATATCTAAAATTTTCCCCGGTAAAGAGCTCAATGTATCAATAATACAGAGCAATAAATTCTTTAAGAAAAAACAACGAAACCGGTCATATAGGATTATAAGTTTATTTCCATCCTGTTACGCATTTTTGAAATTTCCAAAAACACGAAAAAAAAAAAAAAAGATCTGAAGAAGTCCTGTTGATTTTTTTTCGTGTTTTTGGAAATTTCAAAAATGCGTAACAGGATGGAAATAAATTTATAATCCTATGTGACCGGTTTCGTTGTTTTTTCTTAAAGAATATATATATATATATATATATATATGGGAATATTATGGGATTCAATCCCAGATCGAGTCATACCAAAGACTAAAAAATGGTTCTTGATGCCGCCTTGCTTAACACTCAGCATTATCCTATTTACCAACTCCTCTGCTCGGGCAGGATATGACACAAGGTCAATTTTTAAGCGGAGTTTAACAGGTTTGAATTCAGAGTTTTCCTTCTCCTAGACTAGTTGCCTAACCAAGGCTGAAGAACCTAGTCTGTCCTACTATTTACCCATAGCTGGAGGGAGAATAATTGGATTCATACCTTTCCCAAGGGTATTAGTGCTATGTGAAATGCAACCAGTCTCGTCCAGGATTTGAACTCGTGTCGCCGTGTTCATTTCCTACGACGATAACAATTACACCACGGGCACCTCAGCATTATAAGTTACGGATCAAGGGTAAAGTGGACCAATTCAGGGAAAGGAGTAGAGCCCTTCCCTACACCTAGGTGTAGTAGCTATTGAAAATGGAGCCGACGGGTCATCCGATTACTTACTTATCTATATGCTGTTTCAGGGGAATTCTATATTAAAAAATTCCTCTGAAACATTAATAGCATATAAATACGTACAAATACTTAATTGGAGGGATGATACTCCCACATATTTCTAACTAACCAAAAACAATTATATATATTCGTCTTCTACATTATACATATATAATATTTTATCTACAATTTTCACTCACGATAACACATCAAGTATACTTACGTTTCGGCATTAAATAACCCACAAATAGTTGATATGGTGTAAAACTGATCAACCAATCAACACCCCCACACACACATAAATGTATATATATATATATATATATACACACACACACTTATATTAGGATAACGTAGATGTACAGTCAACGAAGCTAACTTAAATAAATATATGCCTCATCACTGGTATTAGGCACTCATAATCAATAAATATACCAAACAACGTTATATATATATATATCCAAGTCGCGCTGAGAGCACGGAGTTCCCTGACTCTTTCTCGTCATCCATCTCTATCATTCATCGCTCCTAAAAGGTCCGCTTAGCTGCATTCAGTGTCTGCACAGAGTTGATGTATGTTGGTAAATACTGGCGTATCTATGAGTCAGATACCATTGGAAGAACGTCGCTTATGACTTCGTTCTTGTTTCTCCAGCAGTCCCCCGTCTGTCTTGTTAGTCTTATTTGGATGGTTTGTGAGATGAGAGGTAGGTGGCCGTACCTTATCACTGGATAAGCCTCTAAGGGAGGAGAGTATTTTATGAACCACACAAGCATATACCAATTGAAACCATGGGATGCAGCATGGTGGATGTGAAGTAAGGCGGATAAATCCAAAGTTGAATCAATGGCGCGCTTCGCCAGATGCTGAACAGAAGAAATTCATCGGGATCAAAGTGTTTAGTTAGGAAACGACTGCAAGTCATCTCTAAATATGGTCTTAATGGATAAGAAAATAAAAACAGTCAACGAAATATTACCACGAAATATCTATCATATTAATAACATAATTTGCTACATTTATTAAGAGTAACGCTTTTTAGAAATTTTTAAAAGAATAACGTTTTTTAGACGATGAAGAGATCATTTGTTTGCACACAGTTTCAATTATAGTAAAGGACTGAATAGATCTATTTGACCCATACCTGGGATCCTAGCAGGTACTACCACTGAGGTTCAGAGTTGACCTGGGAGTAAAGGTAATGAAGTGGTATTTTACATTCCCTAAACTGAAGCCTCACCATTAGATGCAGTTCAGTTTCATATACAGGACACTCGTTAGGAGGGTTTTTTACCTCTCTGCAGAGATGTAGTCGGCGTATAGTACAAGCCCAACAAACTGGGCAGAAAAATCATTATGATAAATATCTCTTTTATAATTAGATTTTCATTTTGGGTTTCATCCCGCTTTAGCAACAGTTGTATATATACAATATATACAATCCTCCCCAAAACTTCTCCATGGACCATAAGTCAACCAATAATAAAATTAGACCTAACCAAACTTACCAAAACACACCCTATCACCTTCCCAGAGAACTTCCTTAACATCCAAAACAGCTTCCCAGACCACCACCACATCTATACAGATGGATCCAAACATGGAACGAAAGCTGGTTGTGCTGCTGTCTTCCAAAACCAAGAACTGTTAAAACGTCTCCCAAATGAATCATCGATCTATACTGCTGAAGCCATATGTATTGACCAAGTCATGAACATTATAGCAAATCACAAATCCTCTAAATTTATCATCTATTCAGACTCCAAATCAGTTCTCCAAGCTCTACAGAGTAAAGATTCATCAACACCTCTCATCACAAGACTACTAGATAAAATGAACACTTTTTGTAAAAATAATAGCATCATTCTTATTTGGATACCTCGCCACATTGGCATACAGGGAAATGAAAGGGCTGACAAAGCTGCAGAAAAAGCATTCGAGACACACATATCCAATACAAAAATTCCATACACCAACCAAAAACCACTTACTAACAAATTTATACTCAAGAAATGGTAGTTATATGTTTATTTTCTGCTAGATTAAAAAAAAGCTCATGTGAAAATTTTCTAGGTGTATTGCCCAGACGGCTGGGGCTGTAGAATATACCGACTACTTCTTTGAAGAGGGCTAAGACACCCACCACTAAGAGTATCCTAGATATGACACTAAACAATCTGATGGGGAGGTTCCAGTAATTCTGGAGCTTTGGGGAATGTGGAGTACTCCTTTATTACCATTACTCCCATGACCACTCTGGCCCGAAGTAGTAGCACTTGAGTTTAACAGGTTTGGATTCAGAGTTTTTTTTCTTAGATTGGTTACTTAACTGAGACTAAAGACCAGTCTGCCCGGCTATATACCCATAGCTGGAGGGAGAATAAGAGGATTCGTACTTTTCCCAAGATTATTAGGGCTTTGAGAAATGCAATCTGTTTCCTATTGGTATAAATCTGAATTCTGAACGGCCATTCTTCAAAAAGCACACATCAAAGGATCTTGAATAAACTTCATTCGGTTTATAATTAAGTAAAAACGCGAGGTCATGAGGGAGGGACTACAAGGACATCGAAAATTTCAAGAAAAGCTGAAAAAGAAAGATACAATGACTTGAGTAATACATGAGTTGAAAAAAAAAAACCCAAAACATTCCGGTAGAACGGTAGTGTTACAGTTATCGTCTTAGGAAATGGAGTCTGGGATCTACTTGGATTGGTTTTAGAGCATATCACCCATTGTTGGTTATTTAATGCCAAATCCTCTTTATATATGTACATTAAATATATATGATTTGGTTTGGTTGGGTTTTATGGTATATCAACCATTGTAGGTTATTTAATGCCAAATCCTCTTTATATATGTACATTAAATATATATTATTTGGTTTGGTTGGGTTTTATGGCATATCAACCATTGTAGGTTATTTAATGCCAAATCCTCGTTATATATGTGCATTAAATATATCTGATTTGGTTTGGTTGGGTTTTATGGCATATCAACCATTGTAGGTTATTTAACTACTACATCTGATGATGGTCATCACGATTAGAAATAAATTTATAATGACACCTAGAAAGTGAATGTTTTAAATTTTCATTTATATATATATATATATATATATATATATATTCCAGCGGTGAATAGTTGTCAGTATATCACTTGGTGGTATAATTTGGAGAGTGCTCAATATCTGTAATTGAGCTATTATATAGTATAATAATAGATAAATAAATATTAGTTTTTATATGTATTTAATAGCTTGTATGCTTATCTGCGACCAGTGGTTTCATGCTGTCTTTATATGACAATCATCAGACAGAAAAAGAAAGATTTTTAAGAAATGAAAAAAATCGAAAAAATACGGCCAAAAGAATGTTTACATTAGAATTGCGTATTACTCTTTTTTTCTTTGTGTATGTGTGTGCGTGCGTGTGTAGATCATGTTTGCGTATTGTTTTGTTTGGTCGTTAATGTGATTGTTACTCTGTGTGTGTGTGTGTGTGTGATGATACATCGCCGCATGTCAGATTTCAGGTTATCTCATGAATAAACATGTAGCGATGTGTAGCAAGAGGTAGCGGAAGTCGAGAGACGGTTGGGATTTGGCTGAATAAAAAAATTTCATTGTGTGTTGGGATGATTTTAACTGAGAGACAAATTTATCATCATCATCATTGTATTATGAAGAAAATGATATTTTCATTTGACATGAAGTATGATATATATATATATATATATATATATATATATATATATATATCAGGTTAATGTTCTGAGAAAATGTATTAGGAATTATTCATATCTATAATATGAGAAATTTCATATAATTCTCCTGGAGTGCTCGATATACGGCTATTGATATATAAATCTATCAGAATATATATAAACACACTCATATACAGCGCAAATATATGTGTAATATATGGGTAATATTTCTGTTATATATGTGTAATACATCGGTAATATTGTAAAATAGAGCTTGGCTCAGAAAATGAGACAAGGTAAAAATTCTCACTGTGCCGTAAAAAAAGTGATGCGCCGGAAGAGATTGACCTATGAACTGCATGATAGTTATTTCCGCTTGATGATGATCACACCCAACCGAGGGGGCACTCAGAAAACCCCCGATGCAGTTGCCAGCAGACTCCCAGAGGGTTAGAGACGAGATGTGGAAGGGAAGGCCACACCCGACCGAGGGGGACCTCGGAAACCCCCGAAGCAGTTGCCAGCAGACTTCCAGACAGTAGAGACGATATGTGGCAGGGAAGGCCACACCCGACCGAGGGGGACCTCGGAAACCCCCGAAGCAGTTGCCAGCAGACTTCCAGACAGCTAGAGACCAGATGTGGTAGGGAAAGCCACACCCGACCGAGGGGGCCCTCGGAAAGCCCCGATGGAGTAGACCCCAACATCAGGAGAACAAGAAAGACACAACGTGACGGTCATAACAGTGTGGTCAAAATATGAAGTTTATGTTCGGTCTCCAGCATCCTCTCACATGCTAACCTTTCGAACCCTTGCAATAAGGTGAGAGGTGAATATTTTTCTAAAGAAGTCTTCTTGTGTCTTCCTTCCTGCATCTTAATTCTTCTTGCGTCTTCCTTCCTTCATGCGTCTTAATTATGGTGTCGTTGTGATGCTGAATGAACGTGTAAATGACTATATAACATAACTTTAATTTGGTGCTTGTGCCAGGCGAGTTCTTCAAGGACTCAGAATGAACCTAGTTACAGTAAATTGCAGTTTTAAGCATCACAATACGACAGCAACGAAGAGGACAAAGAAGGATACTGGAATTGAAAGAAGTAAAACAAAAAAACAAAAAAAAAAAAAAAGAAAACCATCAACAGAAAAGAGAAAAGAAAGAAAAAAATTGTAAGTAGAGCGCACATTCATATAACTTCTATCTCTCTCTCTGTCATTTAATTTTGGGTCGTTAAAAAAAAGGATTTTAATTGATTATAATTGTGAAAGATTAGTTGTAATGACAAGGGCCTTTCTAGAAGCAGATTTGGAAATAATTTAAAAAAAAATGTGTGATTCCTAGATAAAAATTGAAATTACTGCTATGTGTAATAATGTATCGTAGTGAGGGAGGAAAAAAGAAGGGAACAAAGATGGCTATGGGACAGTTATTGTCCGTTTTTTGATTGACAGCTTATCGTAAACAATAAATTTTATGATAAATTTTATGAATGTTTTTTTTTATTTATCGCAAATAGGTCTTTGTGAGTAAAAAAAAAAAAAAAAAAAAAAAAAATTCGTTGTAACTTTTCATTGGTCCAGACAAGTGGTGATTGGAAATGAGAATTTTAATCCGAGAAATGTAATCCTGGGAGCATCAAAGGGATGCTCATGAATTTCGCACATTGCTGGTTTGAATAATGCGCATATACTTTTTCGATGTTTATGAAGTTGGGAGAATCGATATTTTCGGCGCTGGTAGAATCAGGCCGTCTTTTTCTGTGGAAGTTTTAGATACCAATTATTGAAGACATGGGTATCGTTTCAGATTTGTCGTGGTCCGAATGGATTGGAAATAGTCTTGCCGTGGAGGCAGAGTAACTAAGAGACAGATGTTTTTTGTGTCTGACGAGGAAGACAGGTATTTTGTGAGTTCCTCTTGGAGTGAAGCTTTGAGATTGTTATTGGGGAAGATATTTTGAACAGGGTTTTGGATGTAATTAAGAGATGCGCCAAATTTTGACAGAACCAAGTGTGGCGAAGATTCGCAGATTCGGAAATATTTTGAATTGGGAAATGTTGGCAGAATTTATAAAAGTTTGGGTTGTTTAGAAAAAAAAACCCGGGATATTTTGTGAAGAGAAAAAAAAAGAAGTAGAATGCTTGTAAGCTATTGAAAAAGTTGTATTATAAATCAGGCTTAATTTATGGTACTATAGACTGAAATTGAATAAACTAGGAAGCGGACCTATAGTTATCGTGTTAAGGTAAAGACAGAGAGGTAGATATGAGGTTAAAAAAAAGGGACATTGAATGAGCAATTTATTATAAAAAAAAAAGAAAAGAAAAAAAAGACAAAACAAACGTAACGGATCGTTGGAGAGATTATAGGAAGGACATAAAGAACACAAACAATTGTCTGGGTTTGCCAAAGAAAAGGAAGGGAAAGAAAAGAAAAAGAAAAAAAAGGGCGTGTTATTTTTATCGAATTCTTTTTTTATTTTTATTTTATTTTATTTTTATTTTTATTTTTATTTTTTTTTTGTGTATCATATGCTTTTGTTATTTTCTCTACTTTTGCAAGCCTCTGTTGTACAATTGCTTCGTTTGTGTGGAGTGGGGAGAGAGGAGAGGGATTCACTTAAAATGTTCACGAGTGAACATTTTGAAAAATAAGATGGCGAGGAGTGTAAAATACAGCTTGGCTCACAAAATGAGACAAGGTAAAAATTCTCACTGTGCCGTAAAAAAAGGTGATGCGCCGGAAGAGATTGACCTATTAACTGCATGATAGTTATTTCCGCTCGATGATGATCACACCCGACCGAGGGGGCACTCGGAAAACCCCCGATGCAGTTGCCAGCAGACTCCCAGAGGGTTAGAGACGAGATGTGGAAGGGAAGGCCACACCCGACCGAGGGGGACCTCGGAAACCCCCGATGCAGTTGCCAGCAGACTTCCAGACAGTAGAGACGATATGTAGCAGGGAAGGCCACACCCGACCGAGGGGGACCTCGGAAACCCCCGATGCAGTTGCCAGCAGACTTCCAGACAGCTAGAGACCAGATGTGGTAGGGAAAGCCACACCAGACCGAGGGGGCCCTCGGAAAACCCCGATGGAGGAGACCCCAACATCAGGAGAACAAGAACAACACAACGTGACGGTCATAACAGTGTGGTTAAAATATGAAGTTTATGATCGGTCTCCAGCATCCTCTCACATGCTAACCTTTCGAACCCTTGCAATAAAGTGAGAGGTGAATATTTTTCTAAAGAAGTCTTCTTGTGTCTTCCTTCCTGCATCTTAATTCTTCTTGCGTCTTCCTTCCTTCATGCGTCTTAATTATGGTGTCGTTGTGATGCTGAATGAACGTGTAAATGACTATATAACAATATATGTGTAATCATCATCATGTTGTGCCGCTAGCATGGATATCCCTGAACCTCTCTTGCCACTTCTCCCTATCATTCATAGCTTCTGGCAGGTCTTCAGGGATACATCCCGTATCCTCACATAGCTGCTGTATGTATGTATGTTCGAGCTGGTCGTCCTGCTTTTGCTTGGCCATATGCGGGGGTCCATAGGAGTACATCACTGATGAGTTCGTCCTTGCTTCTCCAGCAGTGTCTGCGTCGTCTAACTTGGATAGTTTTCGTGACGCGAGGCAGGTGGCCGTATAGTTGGTGTCTCGTGGGGTGTTGCTGCCAGGATTTGTTTAATATTGCTCGCAACATTCTAGCTTCTTCTTCAGCCGTTTAGTTAGCGTCCAAGTATTGTTAATGAAAGAAAACTCAACGGACAGTGTTATATAATTAAGGTAATGATGAATCATGTTAATCAGTTTTCGTTAATTATATTCTATTATTTAGTTTGTTAAGTCTTTAAACTACTCGGTCTCCTTTGGTTCAGGTGTTGTACACTAAGAAAACACACAGTGGCGGTACACTTGTATGACCAGGTGGAAAGGATATGACAATCATCAACTGTTATAATAAACTCCCACACAGGAAATGGTGTCGGACGTGCAGTTGGAGTGAATTTAGTGGGTGGATGACGTCTCGCCCGGAAGAGATGGTTCTGAGAATTTTAGGATTTTTAAAAAGACGAGATTTGAGGTTCGACCTTTGAAGGTAACGGTTGAGTTTTTCGGATCTGATGAGACCAGATCAGTTTTGATCTCGACAGGCAGAGATGAATTAAAATCTAAGATACTAACAGATGCACCGTGCGTAGGTTGGTGGTGTCAGCATAGTACGGTTAACATAGGCTTTAATGAATTGTGTCTCTCTCCGCGTGTCGTCAAGGGCTGAAGCCAGAAATTAATAAACTCGTTCGAATCCGAAACGAAAAAATCCGCCGGTATTATCAATATTATTGAGAACATCGTGAGAATACAACAATAGTTACTGTGCCATTATAAATTTATTTCGAAGAACCGTGTTTAGGCGAGACCAAAAAAAAAAAAAAAAAAAAAGAAAGAAAGAAAGAAATGAGTAAAGAAAGAAAGAAAGAAAGAAAGACTGCTTGTCTAAATAAATGTGCACATCTTGAACAAAGCCTTGTTGGCGATTAGCCTAATCTTCAATAATATCTATCTATCTATCCACACACACACACACACACGTATATATATATATATATATATATCCCCTATGTACTTTAAGGATTTAACAAAAGTTCAATTATTTCAACCAGAGTTTATCAGGGTTAAATTCAGTTTTCATTCTCCGAGATGGTTAAAGAGCCCAGACTGTCCTATTATATTACCCATCACTGGAGGAAGAATAATTGGATTTATAACTTCTCCAAGGATATTTGTGCTATGCGAAATGCTTCATCTACAATTTGAAGTTGGGTCATCATGTCCATTTCCTACGACGATAAACATAATACCACGGACGCATGTTGTATATTGACCTCCGACCCGGCCAAGCTGTCAAAAGAAGAAATGCACCTGTGTAAATAACTGGTGCATCCGGTCGAGGAATATCAAGATATGACCTTGACTGTCGAGGGGTTGAATTGAGTGCGAAATTGTGACGCTCTCAGGAAGAAGAGTGGACGTCAAATTATTATATAACCCCGGTGACAGGAAGTTCAAATCAGTTGGAGGTAAGACGCAGTAGTGAGAACCAGCACCCAGCAGAGGGGGCCCTCAGGACCCCTGATTGAGCAGTTGCAGTTGGAGTGAAGATGCTGGAATGAGAACCATGTCCCAGAGAGGCTGGGCCCCCAGGCCCTTGGTTGAGCAGCCCAGGAGAACGGGAAAGAAACGCTGTTATGGCCATAAGAGTTCGGGGGTCAATATGTTGCAGTCTTTGTTCGGTCTCCAACTCCCTCTCACACACAACCCTTTCAATAAAGTGAGAGGAATATTTTTCTAAAGAAGGGTCTTCGATCGTCTTCATTGCGTCGTTATGTTTCCGAATGCATGCATGCATATGTATTATGTGGCTATACAACACGCATAAATGTACATTCTATGATAAATTTAAAACCTTCAGCTGAGTTATTGATAATAATTCGGTGGTGTCCTCGTGGTGTAATGGTTAAAGCGATGGACTGCGGAATCGTTGTAAACAAGTTCGAATTCCAGTCACGCTATTATGTTCACTTTCAGAAAAATATCCTTGGGAAAGGTATGAACCCCCTTATCCTTCCAGCCATGTATTAAATAGTACCACTACTGTTCTTCTAGAAGGATGGCTTTGGCATTAAACAACCTACGAATGTTGATATGCCATTAAACATGTACATAGCCTTTGCAATATATACACTCTCTGATGATGGCACAAGATCGCCAGAAAGTACGAGGGAACTATTTAATTATGTAAGGCTCATTAACCAATTCCCGACGGATGTCATAAAATCGATACGGCAATTTGAAAGGATAAATACAAACATATGTAGACAAAAGATGTCTCAATTGTTTTATTATATATATATATATATATGAACACGCATCTCACTCTCTCTCTCTCTCTCTCTCTCTATATATATATATATATATATACTTTGGCTGCATTTCTTCATTAATACATATTTGCTTGAACATAATAGACATTTTTTGTCTACATATTTTTTTGTTAATCCTTTCGAATTGCCGTATTGATCTTATGATATTCGACGGGAATTGGTTGATAAACCTTCCATACTTAGTTATTTCCCAGGTACTTTCTGCCCAACTTTTGGCCATCATCAGGGGGTGATGTAACTTTTGTATGTACATTAAGTTTGAGTACTGTTGTATTGTGTAGCGTTTACTTTTCGAATTTGTTTCAATAAATTGCGTCAGTAGCCAAAGACATTTAAGTACATTTGCACTGGTTTCAAAATTAATTCCGTTAAGTTTTGGTTGTATATTCCTAATATGTAGTGCCTCGAGAATCTGTAGTTTTTTGCTTGTTATTTTGATGTTGTTGTGTTTTCGGTCAGAATTTTCTGAAATTCAGTTATTCGGCATGAATGTTTTTTTTAAATGCTCTGCTATGGAACTTGTATCAGAAAGGTGGATTGTAAGTCTTCTCGATAGGGTAGTTGGGGTTAAACCAACATATATATTATTATTTTCAGAGATACGATCCCCTAAAGGACACACACACACACACACACACACACACACACACACACACACACACACACACATACATATATATATACATAATTAAATGCAAATGTATGTAGAGAAATAGACAGACATATAAATCATAATGCGTTTTCCGAAATTAGAACAGAGTTGAATATTTGGTGTAGCCTTTCAGTTATCTACAAAAAAGTACGTAGCACTCATTGATCTATCTATCTATCTATCTATCTATCTATCTATCTATCTATCTAAGAATTAACAGCGTAAATATAACAACCAAAGCAAAAAAAAAAAAAAATAAATAAATAAATAAAAATAAAAAATAAAAAGGTTGGGGAGAACTTCTTTCCCCCAGCTCTGAGTATTTTCATATCTACCACCGGCTTCAGCTGGTTAATTTTTTCGCTTATGCCTGGTCTCTTTAAAATATACAACCTAACCCAGATATAAACATCTTCGTAGCCACCTAGAAAAGCAACATCTTCTCACCCATTAAGCTTACTTCATCCTCTTTTTGGTTTTTTTCCTTTCTTAATGCGATCACCCACTTTAAACAAGTTTCTCCCCATTTCCTTTTTTTTTTTTTTTTTTTTTTTTTTTTAACTCGTTCCTTCTTCATTTCCTGCTGCTACTATAAAAAAATAAAAAAAAAAACCAAGCAAAAAGTAAAAAAAATAAAAAAAAATAAAAAAACCCAAACAAACAAAAGAACAACCCCTTCAAAAAACCCCCCAAAAACAACAACAACAACTAGTAAACAAAAAAAAACAAAAAAAAAAAAACAACAAAAAAAAAACAAAGCAAACAAAACATTACCATCCTCCTAACTGAGACTTCAACCCTGTTTTTCCAGTTAATGCAATCTCGTCTAAACTGTTCGTTTATATCTTTCTGGTCTTTCATATTTTTGCTTATTTTTCCTTACGTAATTATATAATATTCAATATCCTTATTACACTTTTTAATCCGTTTTTATATTTGACATTATATGTATATATATATAATGCTAATACCCTAAGGAAAGGCATGAATCCAATAATTCTATCTCCTGGTATGAGTAAATAATAGAGCGGAATGGGCTTTTTAACCGGAGTAAAACAACAAGTCGAAGAGAAGAAAAAAACTGAATTGAAACCAGTTAAACTCCGTTTAAAAATGACCTTGTGTTCCATTCTGGGGTCGTTATATATATATATATATATATATATATATATATATATATATATATATATCATCATCATCATCTATATCTTACCCAGTCGGCTGTAGAATACACCGAATGTGCCTCTGCAGTGGGGGTACCCCCCAACGCGTATCCAGGATATGACACTAAACACTTAGATGGTGAGGTTCCCGTAATGCTGGAGATTTGGAGAATGCAGAGCACCCTCTCATTACCATTGCTCCTCGGTCCACTCAGGCCCGGAGTGGTAGCACTTGATAGGGCTCTATCTATGGATTAAATAGAACTAAAATGCGTACAAACTGAATTGTTAGAATTAGAACTGTTTGACTAAAGTGAATTGCTTGAAATAAAAATGTTTCTGACAATTAAACTATGTACTTACATTTAAACTGCGTACTTATGCTAAACTGAATTGTTTGAAATGGAACTGTTTTTAATATTGAAACAGTACTTACGCTAAACTGAATTGTTTAATATAGAACTGTTTTGACATTTAACTGTGTGTAAACAAAATCTATACTTATACTAAACGGATTTGGTTGAATTAGAACTGTTTGAATAAACTGAATTGCTTGAAATAGAAATGTGTTTGACAATTAAACTGTGTACTCATGTAAAATTGAATAGCTCGAAATAGAACTAATTATTTGTATAAAAATTGATTTGGCATTAAATAACCTACAAAGGATGATATGCCATAAAACCCAAACACTCAACCAACCAACCAACCAACATATATATCATTATCATCACTCTCCTCATTAAGCCAATGGCCCGGTCTTTACTTAGCGTCCGTACTAATCTGAAATAAATAAGTTCTTGTTGTTCAGCCAATACTGGCACGTCTGTGTGTAGGGGTCCGTAGAAGAATGCCGCTCATGATTTTGTCCTTGCTTCTCCAGCAGTGCTTCGCGTGTTTTGTTCGTTCTATTTGAATGGTTTTAGAGATGGAACGTAAGTGGGCATAAAGCTGCTGTTTTATGGAGTGTTGATTCCAGGATATATTCAAAACAGGATGTAGCATTCTTGTGTTGTTCCCATCTAGTTTTTTTCTCTATGCGTTTTGTTAGAGTCCATGTGGTACAACTATACAGTAGTACTGACCTAGCTGTTGCTTGGAAGAAATTTCGTTTGATTTTATTGGATAAAACAGACTTCCATATAATCAAAACTTGACGATAGCAATCCACGCCTTTGCTAGGCGTATGTTGGCTTCACTATCAGTTGAGGAGATACTGATGGCGAGGTATGTGAATGCGAACACTCTACTCATTAGGCAATAGTACTCATGGGCGACCCGAACGTTCCCTTTTTAATAGCTACAACACCGATGTGTAGGGAAGGGTGCTACTCCTTCCTTCTGATTTCTTCTTTTTACCCTTGTTACGTACATTATAATGCTGAGTATTAAGCAAGGAAATATCAAGTGCCATTTTTTAAGTCTTTGGTATGACTCGACCTAGGAGGGCCATTGGCGAACACTCTTGCCGGACTATATGATTTGTATTAACTATTCATTTTCAATAATAAGAATCATTTGATTGCATCGTTATATGGCATCGTGTATTCCGATCTAAAGCAAATGATTTATGTCCACAGATCTTACATATATAATATATACGTCTGATTTGTAAACATCAGTCAACAAAGTTAAATGGTTCCAAGTATTGTTGTTGTATATTGACCCTTGACCGAGCCGTCATTCAGAGATGCACCTGTGTAAATAAGCGGAAGAAGAAGCGGGGGCAGGTGGACGTTACGAAAGAATATAGGCAGATGCCGGCGGCCGTTGAGTTAGTTGTTAACAGGAAGGCCAGAGTGAGAACCAGCTTGCAGAGGGAGAACGCCCTCTGAGGGTTGTGTCCCTCTGCAACCCCTGGTTGAGCAACCCCAGCCAAGATGCAGAAGAAGTGCTAAGTGGGTTCTTGAAGATAACACAGCGTGCTATAGTCAAGAGAAGAATTTGGGTCAATATAGCAGTCAGTCTCTGTCTCCACCCATCTCTCGCACACCACAGAAACATCAACCCTTTCGATTGATTTGATTTGTTGATTTGTTGGGTTTTATGGCATATCAACCTTTGTAGGTTATTTAACGCCAAATACATTTTTATGTAAA
Source organism: Sepioteuthis lessoniana (assembly GCA_963585895.1). NCBI lineage: Eukaryota > Metazoa > Mollusca > Cephalopoda > Myopsida > Loliginidae > Sepioteuthis > Sepioteuthis lessoniana. The sequence continues at coordinate 24,186,289 of OY757945.1, read as the reverse complement.
TAATCTGTTCTATTTAAAACAATTCAGTTCAGTATAAATACAGTTTATTGTCAAAAACATTTCCATTTTAAACTATTCAAGCAGTTATATGTAAGAATTCAGTTAAGTGTAAATACAGTTTTAAAGTAAAAAAAAAAGTTCTATTTCAAATAATTCAGTTAAGCATGAGCACGCAGTTTAAATGTAAGTACGGTTTAATTTTCAAAAAACATTTTTTATTTCAAGCTATTCAGTTTACTCAAACAATTCAGATAGGTTCGTCTATCAGGTGCTACCACTCCGGGCCAGAGTGGACCTGGGAGCAATGGCAATGAAGGGGTACTCCACATTCCCCAAAGCTCCAGCACTGCTGGAACCTCACCATCAGATTGTTTAGTGTCATATCCAGGACACTCGTTGGTGGGGGTATTACCCCTCTGCAGAGGTGCAGTCAGTGTATTCTACAGCCCCAGCTGACTGGGCAACAACCGTTTCGAGAATAAAGTATGATATATATATATATATATATATATATTTTTTTTTTAATAAAGGCTCTACAACATTGTTACGTATTGCAATGCATCATTAATCATCATCATCATCATCATGTCGCGCTATCAGCACGGATATTCCTGACCGTCTCTCGCCACACCTCCCTGTCATCCATTGATTTTGGACGATCCTCAGCGCTACATCCCGATCGGCACAGAGCTGCTGCATGTAGGTTCGAACTGGACTTCCTGCCTTTGCTCGTCCATGTGCAGGGGTCCACAGGAGTAAATCCCCCGTCCCTACTTCTCCAGCAGTGTCCTGCGTGTCTGGTTTGTCTAATTTTGATAGTTTTCGTGATGGGTGGTAGGTGGCTGTATAGCTTCTGCTTTGTGGGATGTTGTTTCCAGGATTTGTTCAATATTGCTCGCAGCATTCTTGTGTAATGCGGTGCATCCATATAGCAGTATCGACAAGATCGTTGCTCGGAAGAAACTGCGCTTCAAATTCATTTAAACATCAGTCATTTGTTTACATACTGTTAAATGATCAAACAGTTCCATAATTTTCGGTACATCTTTATCAGGGTCATTTTGAATACTATTATGCATGGCCCACCTTATTGTATTCTACCAACCCCCTTCGGCAATCCTTTTTACATATGTTGTATTCAACCATTTATTCAGGTCTTACTGCGTCTGTTTTCGCTGGCCAAACTTAAGGAAATCTTTTAAACTTTATCATATTTACCCAACCCCTCCGCTCGGGCAGGATATGACACAAGGTCAATTTTTAAGCAGAGTTTAAAAGGTTGGAATTCAGAGTTTTTCTTCTCCTAGACTAGTTGCCTCACCAAGGCTGAAGAAATCAGTCTGTCCTACTATTTACTCTTAGCTGGAGGGAGAATAATTGGATTCATACCTTTCCTAAGGGTATTAGTGATTTGTGAAATGCAATCAGCCTCGTCCATGATTTGAACTCGTGTCGCCGTGTCCATTTCCTACGACGATAACCATTACACCACGGGCATCTCCAATCCTTTAAACTTTATAATCCAAATAGATTTCATGTAATATATTTCTCTTCATAACATTAATAGATTTCATGTTGGATTTAGCCCATACATTTCATTTACCCGTCTGGCTTTCTTGATTCTGTCTATTTTACCTTTGTATGCCTCCTCTTCCCCTGTTCATTACCCTGTAAATAAACTTAGTTTAGCATTTCAAACCATTGTTTTACTTGACTATTCTTAGTTTGTGTCAAATTTTTGTGTTATGATTGCTGGGGATCAGATATACTCCTGAACACTTACCCTAAAATTCGCTGTAGTCATAACACAGTTCTATTTGACCGATAGACTCTATCAGGTGCTACCACTCCGGGTCAGAGAGGACCTGGGAGTGATGACTGTTAAGGAATACTCTGCATTCATCAAAACTCCAGCATTACTGGAACCTCACCATCAGATTGTTTAATGTCATATCCAGGATACAAATAGGAGGGATGTCTTACCCCTGTGCTGAGATGCAGTCAATATGTTCTACAGCTTCAGCCGACTGGAATGTATACTCTTTGTTTACACCTAGAATTAGTATTAAGTTGTAGAAATTTCTTAAATGAAGAAGTTTCAGGATTACTAATTCTAATTAATACTATTTTTGCTGGTTACTTTTTGCACCACACTTTGGCATGATTTTTGTATGTGCACAAATTGGAAGAATAACAACACTTGCACGATAGCGTAACGGTTATTGTTGTATAGACCCGGCGAACCGGTTTCAAATTCTGGACGAGGTTCTTTTGTGTTTCACTTCGCGTTAATTTCCTCAGGAAAGGCATGAATTCACCCTATCTTTACGATCTAAATTGTCGGCTTTGTCTCCGAGAAGATAAACACTGCATTCATACTAGCTGTACTCCCCTATAAAATTGACCTCGTGTCCCATCCTGACCGAAGCGGAGGAGTTGGGTAAATACAGACTGGGCTCTTTTGCTATGGCACGGAAACCAGTTTAGGAGAAGGTAAACTCTAATTTCAGACCAGCTGTACTCAACTTTAAAATTGATCTTGTGTCATACCCTGCTCATGGTAGAGGTAGGGTTTTAGGTAAATACGTACTTATTAAGGCATATGTATCAAACTGTAAAAGTGTATTTATTAAGGGGAGGTCTCAGTGGTGTTGTTTGGTTTGGTTTGGTTTGTTTGGTTTTATGGCATATCAACCTTTGTAGGTTATTTAACGCCAAATCCATTTTTATGTAAATAATCTGTTCTATTGAAAACAGTTCAGTTTAGCAAAAGTACAAAGTTTAATTGTCAAAAACATTTTCATTTCAAACTATTCAAGCAGTTATATGTAATAATTCAGTTAAGTGTAAATACAGTTTTAATGTCGAAAAACAGTTCTATTTGAAATAATTCAGTTAAGCATAAGCACGCAGTTTAAGTGCAAGTACGGTTTAATTGTCAAAAACGTTTCTATTTCAAGCTATTCAGTTTACTCAATTCATTTTAGCATAAGTATGCTGTTAGTTCTATTTAATCCATAGATAGGGCCCTATCAGGTGTTACCACTCCGGGCCAGAGTGGACCTGGGAGCGACGGCAATGAAGGGGTACTCCGCATTCCCCAAAGCTCCAGCACTGCTGGAACCTCACCATCAGATTGTTTAGTGTCATATCCAGGACACTCGTTAGGGGGGGGGTCTTACCCCTCTGCAGAGGTGCAGTCAGTGTATTCTACAGCCCCAGCCGACTGGGCAATCAGTGGTGTTAGTGGCTAACGTGCTGGACTGTGACGTTCACTTTCGGACTAATGCCCCTTGGGAAAGTTATAAATGTCCTTATCTATGGATTAACGAATACCAGTACTTTTCTTCTACAAGGATGGCCTTGGCATTAAATAACCCACGATTCTTGATATGCCATTAAACAAAGAAACCAAACGAAAGCCAACTACTGTTCTATTACCGGCATGGCTCTGGCATTAAATTACCCACGAAAGTTGATATGCCATTAAAAAAATGAAACTAAAAGAAAGCAACCTATTGTTCTCCTACCGATGCATCTTTGGCATTAAATAACCCACGATTCTTGATATGCCATTAAACAAAGAAACCAAACGAAAGCCAACTACTGCTCTATTACCGGGATGGCTCTGGCATTAAATTACCCACGAACGTTGATATGCCATTAAAAATGAAACTAAACGAGAACAAACTGTTGTTCTTCTGCCGAGGTATCTTTGGCATTAAATAACCCAAGAACGTTGATATGCCATTAAGCAAAGAAATCAAACGTAAGCCAACTTCTGTTCTTCTACCATGATGGCTTTGGCATTGAATAACCCACTGACGTTGATATACTATTAGACAACGAAACTAAACCAAACCTATTTATCTACTGAGACAAAACAAAAACAAAGTTTTTGATAATTGATTGGTTGATTTTAAGGACGCATTAACCTACCTTGGGTTATTCATTGTCGAGAGGTTAGGGAATCGTGTTCATTATTGCATTTTTGTGTGGTTGTTTCTTAAGAGTTTTTTTTAACACGGTCCTATCGAATACGAATAATTTTTAAACAGATTTGATTGATCCATAGAGGGGACCCAAATAGGTACTAACACTTCGACTCAGAGTCGACCTGGGAGTAATGACAATGAAAGGGTACTATATATATATATAAATAAAAGGGTACTTTTTTACTTTCCAGGGTTGGAGCCTCACCATCTGATGCAGTTAACTGTCATACCCAGGTCACCCCTTTTTTAGTGGGGTGTCTCACCTCTCTACAGGGGATGCCGTCAACGTATTCTATACTCCATCGATAGGGCGTTGACTATTTTAGGAGTACCTTTAACACAGCTATTCTAGACACATGTTGGCTTCTTAGATAAGAATGTTTCGTCCTTCCTGAAAAGAAGACGCAGTATTCTATTCACCAGGAATAATCGTGGAATCTGATAAAATTTAACATGAGATAAAATTCTATTTCTCCGACACCAGATAAGGACGTAATATAATGCCACGTATTATCATCATAACAATTTAATTTCCCATTACTCAGTAATGAGACCAGATTGCAGGACCAATATATATATATATATATATATATATATATATATATATATATATATATATATATATATATATATTCCTTCTGTAATTATACGATAGTTGATATAATTTTATGCTTTTTTTTCAAATTTAGACTTTTTATTGCCGTTTTTAATCCTTGTCATTATATGGATGTGTATGTTTTTTTATGCTTGTGTATGTATGTATCTCATTACTCAGTAATGAGACCAGATTGCAGGACCAATATATATATATATATATATATATATATATATATATATATATATATATATATATATATTCCTTCTGTAATTATACGATATTTGATATAATTTTATGCTTTTTTTTCAAATTTAGACTTTTTATTGCCGTTTTTAATCCTTGTCATTATATGGGTGTGTATGTTTTTTTATGCTTGTGTATGTATGTATGTGTGTGTGTTTGTGTAAGAGAGAGAGAGAGAGAGAGAGAGAGAGAGAGAGAGAGGGAGAGGGAGAGAATATATATATATATGTGTGTGTGTGTGTGTGTAATAGTATGAATTTATATACACATGTGTGTATGAGTTTGTGAATTTATATACGTGTAGGTATGTACGTGTTTTTGTGAATATATATATATATATATATATATGTGCGTGTGTGTGTGTGTGTGTGTGTGTGTGTGTGTATGCGCACAGACATACACACACACATACACACACATAAATAACACACATATATGCGTGTGTGCGTGTATGCGTACGCACACACATATACACACACGCATATATAAGTTAGCATTGTATTTCATAAGTCAGTTCTTTTGCTCGCACTCATCGCTTTCTTTCTTTCTTTCTTTCTTTCTCATTATCTCCGACTCCGACTCCCAGGCTTCTTTCTACCATATTATTTCAATCCCTAACGTCCTACACTTTCCTCTCAGAACACATAATCTACCCGTCGATCCTTTGATTAGAGCCTCCATCCCAAATTCTCTGAACTCCACCGTTTTTCTTCCTTCATATTTTATCTTCCACGCTCCGTTTTCTTACTTCGTTTTTTCAAGTTCCCTCACTTCAACCATTTTTTTTTAATGGCAGACTCGTCTATTCTTTTTATCTGCGGGATATTTTCTTTAGTTTATTTTTTAACAGGCAACCAAATTTGACCCGCTTTTTTGTTTTGTTTATCATCTGCTTCCTTGCCTTTTGTTTCCATCAATCTACAACATCTTCAAACGTACCCTCTAACTCTCCCCCGAAAAAACCAAAAAAAAACCAAAAAACAAAACGAAAATCAAAATGGAGGCGTTTGTCAGTTCTCTTTTCGTCTTAATTCTTTTTTTTATTCAACTTTATTTCTTTCTTTCTCTTTCTTTTTACCACGCAGGAAATTCCTAATTAGCATTAGGGATATGCCCCAACAGTTTAAGACAAAGTTAAATAAAACCATTTTTGCTCAAGATAGAATTATAAGAAAAAAGTTAGCGTATGTTAATTATTATTACAAGATGTGTTTCAGCTATTACTTAGTAGTCCTGTCGACAGGACTTAGTTTATCCTCGACATAAAATTAAGACCCCCCCCCAAAAAAACGCCCCGGATTTCCCAGGCATGACAAACCAAACTGATATTGATGCACCAATCTTGGAGATCTGATCTCTTTGTTTAATGGCATATTAACCATCGTGGATTATTTAATGCCAACGCTCGTAGAAGAACTGCAGTGATACTATTCAACCATAGCTGAGGGAATGTTGGGATTCATGCTTTTCGCAACAGTATTAGTAAGTAATGTTGGCGACCTTAGTCGTGGGCGACCAGAAGGCTCCTTTTTCAATAGCTACTACACCGAGGTGTAGGGGAGAGCGCTACTCCTTTCCCTGGATTGCTCCAATTTACCCTTGATACTTACCTTATAATGCTGAGTGTTAAGCAAGGCGGTATCAAATACAATTTTTAAAATCTTTGGTATGACGCGACCTGGGATTGAACTCAGGTCTTCTAGACCATTGGCGAACATTTACGAAAGGGAAAATAATAGCGCGACTGGAATTCGAACGCGCTTACTACAATGTCTCAGTTCAACATTTAGCTACTACGCCACGGGGACTTTCCCATGTGAAATTATTCGAATTTGATTGGAATACTTAATGCCTGTAAATTACTTGTATTAAGAATAGTTACTTGAAGCTATAATTGTTTACTAAGGATTATTATTATTAGTTACTTGAAAGCATGTAACTGTGTGCCAATTATTTGTATTAAGAATAGTTACTTGAAGCTCTAATTGTTTACTAAGGATTATTATTATTAGTTACTTGAAAGCATATAATTGTGTGCCAATTATTTGTATTAAGAATAGTTACTTGAAGCTCTAATTGTTTACTAAGGATTATTATTATTAGATACTTGAAAGCATGTAACTGTAGGCCAATTATTTGTATTAAGAATAGTTACTTGAAGCTCTAATTGTTTACTAAGGATTATTATTATTAGTTACTTGAAAGCATATAATTGTGTGCCAATTATTTGTATTAAGAATAGTTACTTGAAGCTCTAATTGTTTACTAAGGATTATTATTATTAGTTACTTGAAAGCATATAACTGTGTGCCAATTATTTGTATTAAGAATAGTTACTTGAAGCGAGAATTGTTTACTAAGGATTATTATTATTAGTTGCTTGAAAGCAGAAAACTGTGTGCCAATTATTTGTATTAAGAAGAGTTACTTGAAGCTCTAATTGTTTACTAAGGATTATTATTATTAGTTACTTGAAAGCATATAATTGTGTGCCAATTATTTGTATTAAGAATAGTTACTTGAAGCTCTAATTGTTTACTAAGGATTATTATTATTAGTTACTTGAAAGCATATAACTGTGTGCCAATTATTTGTATTAAGAATAGTTACTTGAAGCGAGAATTGTTTACTAAGGATTATTATTATTAGTTGCTTGAAAGCAGAAAACTGTGTGCCAATTATTTGTATTAAGAAGAGTTACTTGAAGCTCTAATTGTTTACAAAGGATTATTATTATTAGTTACTTGGAGACATATAACTGTTTTCAAATTATTTGTCTAAAGCATAGTTGAAGCTCTAATTGTTTACTAAGGATTATTATCATTAGTTACTTGAAAGCATATAACTGTGTAGCAATTATTTGTATTAAGAATAGTTACTTGAAGATATAATTGTTTACTAATGATTATTATTATTAGTTACTTGACAGCATATAACTGTGTGCCAATTATATGTATTAAGAATAGTTACTTGCAGCTATAATTGTTTACTAAGGATTATTATGATTAGTTACTTGAAAGCATATAACTGTGTGCCAATTATTTATATTACAGTAATTTGTTACTTGAAACCATGTGCCAACAAATGACTATTATCAAATAGAAATAATTACTTGAAACCAAATCATCAGTATTCGATAGGAATGTTTGATATCAAATAATTACATGTGAAAAAATACTCTTAAGAAACAGAAACTCAAAAATATATATGAACCTACAATGAACACAATTTCCTAACATTTAGGCATAAAATAACCCAAAACATTTTTTCGTGCAATTAAAATCAATCTCCGTCTACTACTCTGACATAAGTACAGGATGATCTCCTTATCTGCGGTAATTAGGTATTAAAGTGTTATGCATGAATAATCTTGACATTTCAAATAATATTAACCGGAACGAGTTTATTGGATTAAAAGGGCATGAAGATATCGGATGGTGTAAGGACTTTTTTTTCGTTCTGATTAATTCTTACAGGGGATGCCAAAACACTATTTTTTCTGTAAGATCAATTGATAAAATCGGCAACAGATTTCTTTGCATACCGATTGCAGTTAAAACGTCCCATGTCCGACCACATCGAACAGTCTCCCTACTCCGATATGTTGACTGTGGCCGTAGGAAACGAACCTTGAAAGGTTGAGTAGCTGTTTTATAGATTTTCTCAAACCATTCTTTATAATTTGCAAACTGTTTAATGGCTTCATGTATTGCCTCACCTAGTCGACTTATTGTGCCCTCTCTGCAGAGGGGTAGGACTGCTCAACGAGTGTCCTGATATGACGCTAAACAATCTGATGGTGAGGTTCCAGTAATGCTGGAGCTTTGGGGAATGCGGAGTATCCCTTCATTGCCATCGCTCCCACGTCCACTCTAGCCCGGAGAGGTAGCATCTGATCTGATCTGTTGGTCAAATAGAACTAAACTGATCTGTTGGTCAAATAGAACTAAACTGTGTACTTATGCTAAACTTAATTACTTGAAATAGAACTGTTTTGACATTGAAACTGTACTTACACGAAACTGAATTGTTTGATATAGAACCTTTTTGACATTTAAGGGTGCGTGGACAAAAATTATACTTATACTAAATTGAATTGTTTGAATTAGAACTATTTGACTAAACTGAATAGATTGAAATAGAAATGTTTTACACATTTTATGATCGAAGGAATCTAAAGATTTTATATGATACAAGGATTTTTAAACAGTTTATGATACTAGGGTTTTTAAACATTTTATATGATGCTAGGGGTTTTAAACCTTTTATGATACTAGGGTGTTTAAAGACTTTATATAATACTAAGGCTTCTAAGCATTTTATGGTACTAGGGTTTTAAAGCATTTTATGGTACTAGGGTTTTTAAATATTTTTATGGTACTAGGGTTTTTAAACATTTTTGTGATACTAGGGTTTTTAAACATTTTTGTGATACTAGGGTTTTTAAACATTTTTATGGTACTAGGATTTTTAAACATTTTTATGATACTAGGGTTTTTTTAATGTTTTATATGATACTAGGGTTTTTAAACATTTTTATGATACTAGGGTTTTAAAACATTTTTTTGATACTAGGATTTTGAAATGTTTTATATGATACTAGGGTTTTTAAACATTTTTATGATACTCGGGTTTTTAAACGTTTTTGTGATACTAGGGTTTTGAAATGTTTTATATGATAATAGGGTTTTTAAACATTTTTATGATACTAGGGTTTTAAAACATCTTTATGATACTAGGGTTTTTTAACATTTGTATGGTACTGGGGTTTTTAAACATTTTTGTGATACTAGGGTTTTTAAACATTTTTATTGTACTAGGGTTTTTAAACATTTTTATGATACTAGGGTTTTTAAACATTTGTGTGGTACTGGGGTTTTTAAACATCTTTATGATACTAGGGTTTTTAAACATTTTTATTGTACTAGGGTTTTTAAACATTTTTATGATACTAGGGTTTTTAAACATTTTTGTGATACTAGGGTTTTGAAATGTTTTATATGATAATAGGGTTTTTAAACATTTTTATGATACTAGGGTTTTAAAACATCTTTATGATACTAGGGTTTTTTAACATTTGTATGGTACTGGGGTTTTTAAACATTTTTGTGATACTAGGGTTTTTAAACATTTTTATTGTACTAGGGTTTTTAAACATTTGTATGATACTAGGGTTTTTTAAATATTTTTATTGTACTAGGGTTTTTAAACATTTGTATGATACTAGGGTTTTTAAACATTTTTATGGTACTGGGGTTTTTAAACATTTTTGTGGTACTGGGGGTTTAAACATTTTTATGATACTAGGGTTTTTAAACACTTTTATTGTACTAGGGTTTTTAAACATTTTTTTGATAGTAGGGTTTTTAAAGATTTTTTTGATACTAGGGTTTTTAAATGTTTTATATGATACTAGGGTTTTTAAAATTTTTGGTAACGTGAGGCACAATTTGGTTGCTCCGAATGCTTTTATAATGAAGATGACGAACCCCTCTGGGCTGTGAGATACTAAGCTTGCCTGATATTCTCCGAGTGTTACTTGCCGGATTTGTCCCTATGGTTTGGAACACAGCCTCGGAATCCACGGAAATTTCACTTGGGTTTAAATAGGCTTACAACCTATTTGAACCCAAATGAAATTTCTTGAACCATTTATTTAGACTACAAGGATGGCTTTGGTATTAAAATAACACACTAAACCAAGAAACCGACCCTTACTAGATTTGTGTGACTTTTTTGTTTCCGAAATTGAAGATTCATTTTACGAATAAGTTTTGATAGCAAAATATTGCAAAAGCTTTGACTCACGTTAGTATTATCGAAAAGGTCATGTATACATACTAGCAAAATATTGCAAAACTTTTGACTCATCTTAGTATAATAGAAAAAGCTATTTATACCGACTAGTAAAATATTGCAAAACTTTTGACTCACCCTCGGATCAAGTATTCCAATCTGATAAAAAATAATTTGTACGCAGTTGTATGGTTTCAAGCTATTTCGTGCCCAGTCGTCTGGGGCTAAGGAATACACCGATTGTACTTATGCAGAGAGACAAGACACCCCCTCAAACGAGTGTCCTGATTATGACACTAAATTGCGTCTGATACTGAGGCTTCAGTCCTGGAGCTTTGGAAATGTGGAGTAACACTTCATTTCCATAAGTCCTAGGTCCATTCTGACTCTGAGTGGTAGGGTACCATCCATGGCTCAAATAGAACTGTTTGACCATTTAACTGTGTGCAAACAAATGACTGATACTAAACCGAATCGCTAGTGTTATATAGCAATACTTGGATCCATTTAAATGCGTGCAAACGAATGAGTAATGTTGAATAGAATTAGAAGTGTTGAATAGCAATACTTGAAACCCTTTAACTGCATGAGGAAAACAGAATAATCGATATTACATAGCAATACTTGTAACCATTTAACTGTGTGCAAAGAAATTAGCTCTAAAAAATAAAATTAGAAATTTCTAAAGTCAGTGCTATTTCGCTTTCACCATCCGTTAATAAATGTCCCGGGTTTTTCAAACAATCCCCTTTCTTAGGTAAATTTATTCTAAATAGTTGCAACATAACAAATTTTAATGAACTTCTGTTGCATATTTATACTTCCTTGAACGCTATGAATTAAATCTAAATTTATCCCAAATTCTATCCTCTTACATGAATAATACGTTTATATACATTTTCTTTTCGTTTCCTTCGACTTTTTCAAAAATAATCAATCAATGTTTGTATCATCTTCTGTTTTATCTTTATGAAATCCGAAAAATTTCAAACGTCATCCCACGTGCCAATTTCGTAAAAATATTTTCAAAAAAGACGCTGAATGTACAGTTACGAGTCTTCCTTTATATACTCTTTCTTTTCTCTTGTTATTTCGGCAAATATCCGTCGCTGTTTAAACGACAAGTTCTAAAAAAGGTTTTTAAAACCGAAACGTCTAACGTTGACTTTTATAATAAATAAATCAAATTTGAATTATTGTGTTTTTCTTCTTTCTTCATAGAAATACGTGAAACAATTTAACTGTATGCAAATAAATTATCTCTGGCTGGTTTAAAAATGTTAACTACCGATTATTTGTTTACAATTCATATGTACATAATGTATATGTATAAAGAAGATTTGGCATTAAATAACCTACAATGGTTGATATGCCATAAAACCCAACCAAACCAAATCATATATATCTAATATATATGTATAAAGAGGATTTGGCATTAAATAACCAACAATGGTTGATATGCCATTAAACCCAACCAAACCAAATCATATATATCTAATATATATGTATAAAGAGGATTTGGCATTAAATAACCGACAATGGTTGATATGCCATAAAACCCAACCCAACCAAATCATATATATATATATATATATATATATATATAAATAAAGGATTTGACATTAAATAACCTACAATGGTTGATATACCATCACCCCCCCCCAAATTTAATGTGTATATATATATATATATATATATATATATATGTATGTATGTGTGTGTGTGTGTGTGTGTGTGTGTGTGTGTGTGTGTGTGTGTAAAGAGGATTTGGTATTAAATAATCAAATGTGGTTGATAAAACCAAACCCAATCAAACCAAATCATACATATCAAATATATATCAATAAAGAGGATTTGACATAAAATAACCTATACATGTTGATATGCCATAAAACCTAACCAAACCAAATCCTATATATTTAATATATATGTATAAAAAGGATTTGGGATTAAATAACCTACACTGGTTGATATGCCATAAAGCAAACCAAACCAAATCAAATGCATTTAATATACATGTATGAAGAGGATTTGTCATTGAATAACCTACAAGGGTTGATACGCCATAAAACCCAATCAATCAGGCATTTTTTTTTTGCGTCAGTGGGATTGGATCTCGGGGACAAATGACACAATTTTTTCGAGGTGGCCAGTCTCTTATATTAGATGCTACCAACCGGGATACTTTTTCTGTGGGTAAAGTTTTTTTTAACAGACCCATGCGTCATTGATAGGCAAGTTTAGGATCTTAAACTGGCTAGGTACCGATTGTTTTCCGACAGATTTTTTTTTGAAAACTATCGCGTTTGAAATGTCTGGTGTTTTAGAGATTGAAACAGGGTCTTACGACGCCTAGATTGGTTCAAAGACTTCTGACCTTAGGAACGCTACCCGAGAGGTTGAACAGCTGTTTTAAGATGTTTCCCTTGCCATTCTCAGGCGAACCATATTTCAATTCTTTCAATTGGTATTAGTTTGTCCTCAATAGACAGGAAATTAATTTAAACTTACCAAATTTCCGATATATTTTTATAGTAAAATTATTTTCAGTGCATTTTTATAGTAAATCATTTCTAATGCATTTTCATAATATCATTTCTTATGTATTTTCAGAGTAAAATAAATTCTAATGCATTTTTGTAGCAAAATCATTTCTAATACTTTTTCATAGTAAAATCATTTCAAATATATTTTTATTGTGAAATCATTTGCAATGCATTTTCAGAGAAAAAACCGTTTCAAATGCATTTTATTAGTATAATCATTTTCATTGCATTTTCATAATAAAATCATTTCCAGTGCATTTTTATAGCAAAATCATTTCCAATGCATTTTATAGTAAAATCATTTCCAATGCATTTTTATAGTGAAATCATTTCCAATGCATTTTTATAGTAAAATCATTTCCAATACATTTTATAGTAAAATCATTTCCAATGCATTTTTATAGTGAAATCATTTCCAATGCATTTTATAGTAAAATCATTTCCAATACATTTTATAGTAAAATCATTTCCAATGCATTTTTATAGTGAAATCATTTCCAATGCATTTTATAGTAAAATCATTTCCCGTGCATTTTTTAGCAAAATCATTCTCAATGCATTTTTATGATAAAATCATTTCCAATACAGTTTTCATAGTAAAATCATTTTCTTTGTATTTCATGGTGAAATCATTTGCAAAGCAGTTCAATAAGCTTCCAGACGTTTTTGTACAGCCATGAAAATTCACTATGTTATTACTATACATTTTATGAGATGACTGACCAATTTTTATGATTTCAGTTTCAAATGAACAGCTACAGTAGCAATTGGCATACACCCTACTAAAGCCTGACTGTCACAGCAGGTGAATTTCAAAAATGCAATCTGGACGTGAGGAAGAACGATATGCAATAAAATTCTGTTTTAAACTTGAAAAAAATGCCACAGAAACGTATAGAATGCTTCAGACTGCTTTTCGACCATCTGGCATGAATCGAGCATCAGTTTTTGAGTGGCATAAGAGATTCAAGGAAGGCAGGGAGTCTGTGAGGGATGATGAGAGATATCGGAGGAGTAAGGAAGTCAATACATCAGAGTTGATTGGCCAAAGGGTTAGGGTTAGGGTTATTATGTTGAGGTTTTAAGGGAGTTCAGGAAGAGATTACTAGAGAAGAGGCCCCCACTCTTCAAATCGGGCCCGTGGCATTTCCAGCAGGACAATGCACCAGTCCACAACTCCATCCTTGTCACAGATTATTTGACCAAGATGGGCATCAAGACAGTTTCTCACCGTCCCTATAGTGCAGACCTTGCTCCTTGTGACTTTTGGTAATTCCCTAAGCTCAAAGGCTGTCGTTATTAGACAATTGAGGAGATGAAAGAGGCTGTGACAAAAGTCATTGACACGCTCACACAAGAAGACTTCCATTGGGCCTTCCAGAAGTTGTTGGAATGGTACAACAAATGCATTGCAGCCGGAGGAGATTACTTCGAAGGGGACTAGAGTTTCATGTGTGTACTATCAATAAAAGTGCCCACACGAAAAAAGTCTGGAAACTTATTTAATGATCCTCCTATATAGTAAAACTATTTCCAATGCATTTTTATAGTAGAATTATTTCTAATTGCATTTTTATTGTAAAATTATTTCCTATTGAATTCTTATTGTAAAGTTATTTCCAATTGCTTTTTTATAGTAAAATTATTTCCATCGCATTTTTATTGTAAAGCTATTTCCAATATATTTTTTATAGTAAAACTATTTCCAATTGCATTTTTATAGTAAAACTATTTCCAATTGCATTTTTATAGTAAAATTATTTCCAATTGTATTTTTATCGAAAACCACGGGGGTTCTAAGTCCTTAAATAAGCTCTCTGCTCAGCTAGTTTATTTCAAGAGCTGGTGGCTTTTTGAAGTAACCCACAAGATGTTGAACAGCTATGTCCAAGATTTTCCCTTTTCATTTCTTTGGGGCAGCACAATTTAAATTTTTTCATCTGGTATTGTGGATCGGAAATATTTTTAAAACAAGTTTAAATTGATACAAATGAATGAATTTTTTTTTCGATAAAACCAATTTCTCAGTTTTTGATAGTTCTTATTTTCTTAAATCGAAAATAGGAGTTTAAAAACAGGTCCCCTTCATTTAAAGGGGATCATTTTTGAACTCCTATTTTCAAAGGGTAAAAAAATAAAAGGAAATAAGGGATGGGGTATTGGTCTGATTGAGAGTTCTATAATATAAGTAGCTCATGTAGCTAATTCGGTGAAGCCGCTAGTGTGGATAACAAAACATCCCCAGACGTGAGTTCGAGTCTCAACGAACCTTTTATTATTGTCTCCAATACTTATTGAGCTGGGGAGAGTCCCTGTCGTTTTTGAATTACATATTTTCAAATAATCATAAAATTGAAAATGGTAAATGGTAGGGTAGTCTGGCTTCTTTAGCCTTCGTGCGGCAACCAATGTAGGAGAAGAAAAACACTGTATTCAAACCGTATTCACTTTGTACCGTGTATTTATTGGCAATGGGTACTCTACTTGAATTTTAACCATATCCTATCAGTGGTGGAGGGGTTGGGTAAATAGATGTATTGAAAAACATATTCTTTATTAAATTCTTCCTCTTGATGAAACAAATGAAGTTTGAAGGAATTGAAATATGTATTCTGAGAATCTTTTATGCTATGTAAATGTTTCGAAAAAAACATTTGACAAAATTCGTGGGACCATATACAAGAAAAGGCTAATAGCCTTCCTGCAATTAGAAATTTTGAAATCATGGAATCGATATGCGACCAATTTAATCTACTGTTTATTTACAGTCGTGTTTAGCTGACAAATGTTTATTTATTCAACATTGTCGATCAATTTCATTTATTAGTATATTTAATCGAAGTGATCATTTATTAAATAATGGAAGTGATCATTTAATAAATAATCGAAATGATCATTTATTAAATAATCGAAGTGATCATTTATTAAATAATCGAAGTGATCATTTAATAAATAATCGAAGTGATCATTTAATAAATAATCGAAGTGATCATTTATTAAATAATCGAAGTGATCATTTATTAAATAATCGAAGTGATCATTTAATAAATAATCGAAGTGATCATTTAATAAATAATCGAAGTGATCATTTATTAAATAATCGAAGTGATCATTTATTAAATAATGGAAGTGACCATTTAATAAATAATCGAAGTGATCATTTAATAAATAATCGAAGTGATCATTTATTAAATAATGGAAGTGATCATTTAATAAATAATCGAAGTGATCATTTATTAAATAATCGAAGTGATCATTTGATAAATAATCGAAGTGATCATTTAATAAATAATCGAAGTGATCATTTATTAAATATTGAACAGAGTAGGTTTATAACCTAAAATATCAAAATTCATGTGCAGTGCGTTATTGTATTTAATCAAACATATTTAAAGGAGAAAAGGTTGCCTAGATATATTGGCCGAATGAGTAGAGTGATCACCAATGGTCTGGAAGTCCGGCGTTCAATCCCAGGTCGAGTAATACCCAAGACTCAAAAAATGGTACTTGAAACCGTAAAGGGTAAAGTGGAGCAATCCAGCGAATGGAATAGAGCCCTACCCTATACCTCGGTGTAGTCACCCTCGACTAAGGTCAACAACAACTTTATTTATAGATATTGCCAACTTCATTGTTCGCATATATACAGTTTATACGTGAGGGCTGAATGACCCCAAAATTTTATCAAAAAAAGATTTTTATCATATATTACGTGTAATGAATGAGAGTTACCTTCGACTCATTCAAAATACACTCGTGAAAATTGGTATAGGAAAATTGTTCATTCCACGAGAATATATATATATGTATATACGTATGTGTGTGTGTGTGTTAGTTGCTTGGTTTGGTTTTATGGTATATCAACGTTTGCTGGTTACTTAACGCCAAATCCTGCTCACACAACACTTCATTGCCATCGCTCCCGGGTCCACTCTGGACAGGAGTGGTGGCACCTTTCTATGGGTCAAGTAGAACTAAACTGTGTACTTATGCTCAACTGAATTACTTGAAATGGGACTGTTTTCACATTTAAACTGCGTACTTATGCTAAACTAAATTGTTTGAAATAAAACTGTTTTTACATTTTACTCTGTGTATTGCCCAGTTGGCTGGGGCTGTAGAATTCACCGACTGCTTCTCTGCAGAGGGGTAAGAGCCCCAACAAGAATCCTGGATATGACACTAAACTATCTGATAATGAGATCCCGGGAATGCAGAGTATTCCTTCATTGTCATTACTCCTTGCTCCACTCTGGCCAGAAGTGGTAGCACCTGATAGGGTCCTATCTATGGGTCAAATAGGATAAAACAGTGTACTTATGATAAACTGAATTGTTTGAAATAGGACTTTTTGATATTTAAAATGCGTACTAAAGGAGGTGCCCGTAGTGTAATGGTTATCGTCGTAGGAAATGGACACGGTGACACGAGTTCAAATCCTGAACGAGACTGATTGCATTTCACATAGCACTAATACTCTTGGGAAAGATATGAATCCAATTATTCTCCCTCCAGCTATGGGTAAACAGTAGGGCAAATTAGGTTCTTCATCCTTGGTGAGGCAACTAGTCTAGGAGAAGGAAAACTCTGAAGTCAAACCTGTTAAACTCCGTTTAAAAATTGACCTTGTGTCATATCCTGCCAGAGTGGAGGGGTTGGGTAAATAAGAAAATGCGTACTTTTGCTAAACTGAATTGTTTGAAATTTAATTCGGCGTTAAATGACCCGAAATGGTTTGATACGCCGTAAAACAAAACAATCAACCAACCAAACTGCTTTTGTTGTATATTGACCTCCGACCCGGCCGAGCTGTCAAAATAGGAAATGCACCTGTGTAAATAACAGGTGTATCCGGTCTAGGAATATCAGGATATTATAACCTTGACCGTGGACAGGTTAAATGAGTGCGAAATTGTGACGCCCACAAAAAGAAGGTGGACGTTGAACTATTATATAACTCAGTGCACAGGAAATTCAATCAGTTGGAGATCAGACGAGTTGGAGATAAGATGCGGTAGAGAACACCAGTACCCAGAGAGGCTGGGCCCTAACGCCCCCGGTTGAGCAGCCCAGGAGAACGGGAAAGAAACGCGGTTATGGCCAATAGAGTGGGGGTCAATATGTTGCAGTTCTGTTCGGTCTCCAACTCCCTCTCACACACAACCCTTTCAAATAAAGTGAGAAGTATATTTTTTAAAAGACTGTGTCACTCGTCTTTATTGTGTCGTCGTTATGATTTTGGATGCAGATGTATATGTATTATGTGGCTATACAACACTTTCACACACACACACACACACACACACACATATATATATATATATATATATATATATATATATATATAATATATATGATTTGTAAACGAAATAGTTTGTAGCTAACATCATTTTTAACGAGCCCGAGTTCATATAACACAGTGAAATGGTTTCAAGTATTGCTATGTAATATTAATAATTATGTTTAACAGTCATTTGTTAGCACATAGTCAAATAACTTCAAGCAGAGGATATAATTTAATATTTCTATTTGACTCATTAATGGGACCCAAACAGGAATTACCACATAGGGTAAGAGTGGACCTGGGAGTAATAGCAATAAAAGGGTGCTCCACATTCCAAAAAGCTCCAGGACTGAAACCTCGCCGTCAGTTGGTTTAGTGTCACATCCAGGACAACCGCTCACTCCAACAGACTCGGCAGGGTATATATGAATTATCATGACGAGAAAATCCTACATGTGACATACAGAACACTGAACAGCTGTTTCGACCTTATTGAGATCTCATCAGCAGTGCATACCGTGATATCCACCAGTGGAGATCGAACCAACAACCACAGTCGAAACTCTACCACTGGGCCACCGGTTCATATCATAAATTCAAATATCACATTAATTCCTCCATATATATATATATATATATATGTATACATATATATATATATATATATATATATATATATATACATATATACATATATATACATATATATATGTAAATATATACATATATGTACCAATGGCGACTGTAACCTATTTTTGCTACTCATGACCCCCCCCCCGCACTCTGTCAACTTAGTTCCCAACCCGTGGTCCGTGGACCCAAAGTAAGTCATCATAGTTGCTATTGCGTGATTCTCCATTGTTTAGCACAGATTGACAAACCTACCTTGCATGGTGTTTTTTTTTTGTAAACAATCAAGATACTATATAATTTGTAGTCTTGTTAATACAGTAGATAAGATAATTTTTTTTCCTTTCAAAAGTATAGAAGAAAAGAGAAGATGTTCATTACTATGACGAAAAAAATATGTTGACTAGAATAAAGAAACTGATGACAATATACACAAACACAGCTCGTAGTTTCAATTTCGCTGAAAATAAAGATTATTTGTTGAAAATGTATTCAAATAAACAAATTTTAGTTACAGAATGTAATATATGCAACATTCATTAAAGAAATAGAGATCTGTTAGTGAAAAAACGAATTAAAACACGCCGTTTAACCAACATTTACCATAGCGATGATGATGACGTCGGCGACTGCTCTAATCTGTTATCCCCTCTGTCTCTCTCTCTCTTACTCTCTCTCTCTCTGTCCCTCTCCCTCTTCCCAATATATCTATCAACAGTCACACGTATTAAAATATATATATATATATATATATATGTTGATATGCCATAAAACCCAAAATATATATATATATATATATATTTTGGGTTTTATGGCATATCAACATATATATATATATATATATATAACTCTTCTTTCTTTGTGAGGCTTAGAAATTTTTGTAACTAGGAAAACCTGAATTAGTTTTCCTAGTTTTATAAGAAGTGGTAGTGTGTTGCCACAAGAAAAATGTTCAACTATGGTTCTTCTTTCTTGGTGAGACTTAAAAGCTTTTGAACAACCCTCGTATATATATATATATATATATATATATATATATATATATATATATATATATATATTTCACACGTGTGTATGTGTGTGTGATTGGTTGGATGCTTGCTTGGGTTTTATGGCATATCAACATTCGTAGGTTATTTAACGCCAAATCCATTTTTATACAAATAATCACTTCTATTTCAAACAATTCAGTTTAGCTAGAGTACACAGTTTAATTGTCAAAAACATTTCTATTTCAAGTTATTCGGTTTACTCAAACAGTTCTAATTCACACAATTCAGTTTAGTATAAGTATATTCTTTTGTTTACACACAGTTAAATGTCAAAACAGTTCTATTTCGAGCAATTTAGTTTAGCGTTGTACAGTTTCAATGTTAAAAACAGTTCTATCGAGCACTCCCAAAGAATTATATGAAATTCCTCATATATTCTATACACGAATAATCCACACCCATTGTCTTCAGACGCCAACAGGATATATATGTATATATGTATATATATATATATATTCCATTTTGAATTTATTTTACCAGTTACATAAAGTAAGTGATTCATCAGATGTAGATTCGAACAGAAAATTGAATTCTTTTTAACCGTCTAACAACGTTTCGGCCGATATATCCTTAGACCGAAGGATATATCAGCTGAAACGTTGTTAGACTCATAACGTTTCGGCCGATTATTTGTATTAAGAATAGTTACTTGAAGCTCTAATTGTTTACTAAGGATTATTATTATTAGTTACCTGAAAGCATATAACTGTGTGCCAATTATTTGTATTAAGAATAGTTACTTGAAGCTATAATTGTTTACTAAGGATTATTATTATTAGTTACTTGAAAGCATATAACTGTGTGCCAATTATTTGTATTAAGAATAGTTACTTGAAGCTCTAATTGTGTACTAAGGATTATTATTATTAGTTACTTGAAAGCATATAACTGTGTGCCAATTATTTGTATTAAGAATAGTTACTTGAAGCTATAATTGTTTGCTAAGGATTATTATTATTAGTTACTTGAAAGCATATAACTGTGTGCCAATTATTTGTATTAAAAATAGTTACTTGAAGATATGAAAATTTGCCCACTCGGCAGGGGCTGTAGAATACACCGACTGCTTCTCTGCAGATGGGTAAGATACCACCCACCCACCCAATGAGTCTCCTGAATACAACACTAAGCAATCTGATGGTGAGGTTCCAGTAATGCAGGAGCTTTGGGGAATGCGGAGTACCCCTTTATAGCAGTCGCTCCCAGGTCCACTCTGGCCCGGAGTGATAGCACCTGATAAAGGTAATATATATGGGCTTAATAGAACTAAACCATGCTTCCTTCACAATACTGATTTTTGCTTTTAAACTGCGTGTTTAGGCTAAATTGAATTGTTTAGAATAGAACTGTTTTGACATTTAAACTGCGTACTTATGCTAAACTGAATTGCTCAAAATAGATCTGTTTTGACGTCTAAACTGCGTACTTATGCTAAACTGAATTATCTGAAATAAAGCTCCTTTGACATTATCTCTGGGTATTGCCCTGTCGACAGGGGCAGTAGAATGCACTGACTGCACCTCTGCAGAGGTGTAAGACCCCCCCATGAGTGTCCTGGATATGTCACTAAACAGTCTGAAGGTGAGGTTCCAGTAATGCTGGGGCTTTTGGGAATATGGAGCACCCCTTCATTGCCATTGCTCCCAGGTCCACTCTGGTCAGGCGTGGTAGCACATAATAGGGCCCTATCTATGGGTTAAATAGAACTAACGGCAAACTTATGCTAAACTGAATTGTTTGACTAAACTGAATAGCTTGAAATAGAATTTTTTTTGACAATTAAATCGTTCTTACATTTAAACTGCGTACTTATGCTAAACTGAAACCCTGCTTACATTTAAACTGCGTGCTTATGCTAAACTGAATTGTTTGAAATTGAACTGTTTTTCACATGGAAACTGCAGTTACACTAAATTAATTGTTTAATGTGGGACTGTTTTGACATTTAACAGTGTTAACGAAATTTGTTCTTATACTGGGCTAAATTAGCTGAATTAAAACTGTTTGAATAGACTGAATAGTATGAAATCGAAATGATTTTGACAATTAAACTATGTACTCATGCTAAACTGAATTGTTTGAAATAGAACTGATAATTTATATAAAAATGGATTTGTATTTAAATAACCTACAAACGTTGATATGCCATAAAACCCAAACAACCAACCAACCATTAAATATATGATTGTTTACTAAGGATTATTATTAGTTACATGAAAGCATATAACTGTGTGCCAATTATTTGTATTAATAGTTACTTGAAGCTATGATTGTTTACTAATAATAACACTGGTTTACAAAGAAATTGAGCAAGCACAAAAATACCCGTTTTTACCTAATTTGAGGGTGCTGAATTCAAATTTGAAATCCGTTTTTACTCATCACCTCTAGTTTTTTAGATATGCATAGAGTGCATTTTGTGCATATATTGTACATAAAGGCGTACATGAATTCAGGGTTAATTTCAATATTGTGTGACTTATGGTTTATTTTTTAGTTATTATGCACTAAATGTAAGTGTTAGCATTACATTATATATATATATATATATATATCAAGACGGATTTTGACAGTTAAGGCAGCAGGTCTCAATCCACACTCTGGCAGTTATTGGAAGAGGTTGTCTCGCAGGCGGCACAGGAGGTTGGTGTCCCTCAACTATTGTGTTACACATCTTTTGGGTTACTAAATATTAGCATTACATTTTCAAATGCACATTTAGTT
>OY757945.1:24095921-24158421 GCA_963585895.1 Sepioteuthis lessoniana | reverse complement strand
GTTATCAATTTTTCTTTACAAACTGTCGGATAATAATCCATTATTTTCTTCCATATATATATGAATTTTTTCATTACACAACGTTTGAAAGCACGTGCGATACCCTGTCCCCATCAGCCGCCAACCAGGTTGATAACACAGTTTCGGTAGCTCAATTATTTTCTTCCACATATATATATATATATATATATATATATATATATATATATATATATATATATATACACTGGTGAATGAAAAATGTACCTGGGTTTTTGTTGTTAATTTCTTAAATTGTCACTTTAGAAGGCATGATTTGAGAGTTTTTGTTGTTTTTTTTCTCTTTTCAGTACCTAATAAATTAACTGCAGTTTTAATTAAAAATGTCACGAAAGAAAAAAAAAAAAGAATGAAAAACAGATTTATAGGAACAAGGCTGAAGGGGATGCCGTATAAACATATATTTGATATCGTAAATAGTGAAAACGTATCGAGATTCTGATCTGAGAAGTGGCCTACATTTTGCAAAATCCGGTTCTACCACCGAAAGAATTTAGCACTGCTTGTCCAAAACCAACTGCTCTCACAGGCTGAAAGAAAGTCCCGACAAACTTGTTGAGAGTTCAAAACTAGTGTTCGGAAAATTTTGCTCTCGAAAACTTATCACAAGAAAGCTTTTGTCCAGTCGGCTAGGTCTGTAGAATACACCGACTGTATATCTGCAGAGGGGTAAGACCCCCACTAACGAGTGTCCTGAATATGAGACAAAAAATCTGATGGTGAGGCTCCAGAAATGCTGAAGTTTTGGGGAATGTGGAGTACGCATTCATTGCCATAGCTCCCAGGTCCACTCTGGCCCGGAGTGGTAGCACCTGATAGGGTCCTATCTATGGGTTAAATAGAACTAAACTGCGTACTTATGCTAAACTGAATTGTTAGAATTAGAACTATTTTACAAAACTGAATAGCTTGAAATAGAAATATTTTGGACAATTAAACTGTAGCAGCCACAGATCTATTTCCTTTCGCGAATCAATGCCTAGCGATCCGGCTATAACCGACCAATCGCCAAGCAGAGCGCATTGATTCCTTCTCCTTCTCTAGAACTATTTTTTCTAGTCCTTTTGGCAGTCAGCCGACAAAGCAGATAGCACCTAGCTAGCGGCGATGGCAGACCTCTCCCGCCTTCACAGGAGAACACGCGGCTATTAGCTTCACACATGGAAGCACTAGCCTTGCGGGAAGTCACACGAGCAACTCGCTACTGTGACGCACACACATGTTCAGATAGCACCTAGCTAGCAGCCATGACAGACCTCTTTCGCATCTACTACTACTACGGATTCCACTTGGAACCCCTTCGCTGAAGAACACGCTGCTATTAGCTTAACATACAGAAGAACCAGCCTTGCGGTCAGTCACACGAGCTATTTGCTACAGTGACACACACTTCCTACAAACTCAAGGACCAACATACTAGCTGGCGACACCAAAAGGGACACTTTCTCACTCTTACTCTTTTACACCTGCTACCAAAATAAACCTTTCGTTGTTGTGTTTTCAAAAGAAGTTTCGTTATTATTTGTGTTGTCAAATAATTTATAGTGTTATGGAAACTAACATTTTCAAAACACTAAAAAACTGTGTACTTATGTTAAACGGAATTGTTTCGAATCGAACTGATTATTTGTATAAAAATGGATTTGGCATTAAATAACCTACAAAAGTTGATATGTTATAAAACCCAAAAAATCGACCAACAAGAAGGCTTGACAAAAATATGTGCTAAGAATCCAGAAAAAATATTTGCAATTTTTGAACAAATTGGTTTGGTTTCTTTGTTTCATGGCATCACAACCTTCTGGGTTATCTAATGCCAAAGCCATCCTTGTAGAAGAACAATAGTGATACTATGTAGCCCATAGCTAGGGGATAAGGGGGTTCATGCCTTTCTCATGGGTGTTAGTCCGAAAGTGAATGTAATAGCGCAAGTTGAGTTCGAACTCGCTTACTTCGAGGCCACCACTGAGCACGTTAGCCGTTGCGCCACGGAGTTTTGATGGTCTGATGAGTCGACGAGCGGGATGTGACCCATAGTCAGTTTTTTAAGCTTGTTTTAATTCAAAGGTTTCCTTCTCCTCAACTGGTTGCCTAACCAAGGCTAAAACAACCTACTCTGTCCAACTATTTATCAGCTGGTGTGGGCGAAGAGAACAGATGGATTCATGCCTTTTTCTAAGGGCATTAATGGGAAGTGAAACGCAATCAGCCGCGACCAGGATTTGAATTCGTGTCTCTGATTCCATTTCCCACGATAACCACAACGCAAAAAGCACCCCCCCAAAAAACACACAACCCCCCAACAAACAAGCAAACAAACAAACAAATAAACAAAAACTAAAAGCAAAACCCAAAACAACCCCCCTAAAAAAACAACAAACCAAAAACAAAAACAAATAGACAAGCAAAAAACAAATAACAAAAACGAAAAACAAAAAAAAAAAATTTCATCTAATGCAAATGTGTGTTCCATCAAATGAGGGAGTCCTTGTGGCGTTATGGCTAATATGCTGACCTGTGACAATGTAGTGAGCGAGTTCGAACTCCAGTCCCACTATTACATTCACTTTTGGACTAATGCCCTTAGGAAAATGTATAAACCTCTTTTCACT
This sequence comes from Sepioteuthis lessoniana, assembly GCA_963585895.1. Taxonomy (NCBI): domain Eukaryota; kingdom Metazoa; phylum Mollusca; class Cephalopoda; order Myopsida; family Loliginidae; genus Sepioteuthis; species Sepioteuthis lessoniana. Next base: position 24,155,770 of record OY757945.1, on the reverse strand, counting down.
CCACTTGCGGGTTGAATAGTACCATATCTGTTCTTCTACAAACATTGGTATTCCATTAAATTTAGAAACCAACCAAATTTTAAGATTTTGTTGGGTTTCTTTGTTTAATGTCTTATTAACCTTTATGCTTTATTTTTTTTATACGAAAGTCATCCTTGTAAAACAATGGTGAAATTTTAACTTATATTTATGCCTAGACTTAGGGCATTAGCCCGAAAGTGAACGTTATAGAGCAAATACTGTTCAAACTCACAGTCAAGAACCTTAACCAATACGCCTGTGTGACTTGCCCGAATATTCAACTATTAACTGAGTCAGCCGACCATTGTCAAGGGCGACCAGAACTCTCCTTTTTCGATAGCTACTACACCGAGGTGATCGGGAGTGTTCTTTTTCCTGGATTGCACCGCTTTACACTTGATCTGTATTTTAAAATGCAGAGTGTTAAGCAAGAAGGCATCAAATATCATTTTTGAGTCTTCGGTATGATATGACCAGGGATTGAACCCTGATCTCCTGTACCTATGGCGAACACTAGCAATTATGCCAATGGGCCGGTACAATTGTTAAATGGTCATATACAAGTATTAAGTGGTCATGAATTGTCCAATTTTTTTGTAAACAACACTTGTCATAAGTTGTCTTAATCAATTTCATTATATATATATATATATATAAGTAAAGTTAGCGACCATAGTCGAGGGTGACCCGAAGGCTCCCTTTTCGATAGCTACTACACCAAGGTGTAGAGGAGGGCGCTACATTCCCTGGATTGCTCCACTTTACCCTTGAACCGTACCTTATAATGCTGAGTGTTAAGCAAGGTGGTATCAAGTTCCATTTTTAAAGTCTTTGGTATGACTCGACCTGGGATTGAACCCAGGTCTCCCGGGCCATTGGCGAACACTCTAACCGCTGGGCCAATATATATAGTATAGAAAAAATGAAAGAAATTCTGGAATTTTACAAGCCTGAATATCAATGACTTATCCATTGTCGCCATATTGGCATTTCTTTTTCAATATACCCAAGAAAAAAAATTGAATTAGATTTTTCTACTATTTTTGAATATTTCATATATCTCTTGCTTTTTGGGAATTTTAGAATATTTTTATTCGATTTTTATATTCTCTCTCTCTCTCTCTCTCTCTCTCTCTCTCTCTCTCTCTCTCTCTCCACCTCCATATATATCTGTATCACTCCTCACCGTCCCTGTCTTCTGATTGTCGCAAAAAATATCAAGTGTCCCTTTTATTATTATTTTTTTGTTTTTTTAAATAATATCACATTTTTTTCTTATTTTCTCTGTTACCGTTACAACATCAACAACAATAACAACAACAACTACTACTACTACAAATAAAAATACAAATACTAATACTACTACTAACATCAGGACATACGAAAGGTGAGATATTACGGAAATATTTTTAAAAAGAATAATACCATATAACTTAATATTTAAAAAAAATATCTATCAATTCGAGTGTTCGCCAATGGCTCGGAACACCGGGTTTCAATCCCTGGCCGAGTCATACCAAAAACTTAAAAAATGGTACTTGATACCTTCTTGTTTAACACTCAGCACAATAAAGTACGTATCAAGGGCAAAATGAAGCAATCTAGGGAAAGGAGTAACGCCCTCTCCTACACCTGAAAAAGGAGCCTTCGAGTCGCTCTCGACTACGGTCGCCAACTTTACTTATATATATATATATATATATATATATATACACACATATAAATATATATAAATATAATTATTTATATATAAAAGATATAGATTATTTATATATATATATATATATATATATATAGTAAAGTTGGTGACCGTAGTGGAGGGCGATCCGAAGGCTCCCTTTTCAATAACTTCTACACCGAGGTGTAGAGGAGGACGCTACTCCTTTTCCTGGATTGCTCCACTTTACCCTTGATACATACCTTATTGTGCTGAGTGTTAAGCAAAGAGGTATCAAGTACCATTTTTTAATTCTTTAGTATGACTCGACCGGAGATTGAACCTCGGTCTCCCATGCCGTTGGCGAACACTCAACTCATTCAATCAATTTAAAAAGGATGTTAAAGTTAAATACATATAAATGTTTTCCTCGAATTATATATATATATATATATATATATATATATATATATATATATATATGTGTGTGTGTGTGTGTGTGTGTGTGTGTGTGTGTGTATAATTCGAGGAAAACAGTCCAGTGTTTAGACTTGTTTTGTAATCTTATGCTATCTACTACATGACCCCTATCAATCCCATAATTCATTATTCTCTAACTTAAACTTGAAACAATTTTTAATGACCTTTATTTTGTAGAGCTGCGGTATCCACTCATATGTTTAAATAAAATCCTGAGTCGAATGAAAACATGCAGTCATTGTTTCGCTTAGACTCATTACTTCCGGTGAAATCACTTTTCAGCAGGCTTCTTGTCTTCTTCCGGATTTCTACACTGTCAGATCCTTTGTGATGTTGGAATTTGACGCCATTGAAAACCGGTGCTTTTCAGTCGAGACGACGGAAATTACTCCTCAACACATCGGGCAGTTTCATCGGAAATCTATTCATCACCTTTTCGCATTTAACTGTGGTTTTGGGCGCCATTTTGTTGCATCAGGACAAAGTTATTTTCCATTTTTGCTCGAGTCATTTCATTCGAAACGGTTTTAACCCCTGATATGTTTCAAATTTTTTCGGCCATTGTTTTCATCTTTTAATTAAATTTTGCCTGGAGTGTGTGTGGGGGTAGGGGCAGGGAAATCCTTGTGGCGTAATGGTAAAAGTGTCGGACTCTTGGCTTCGGTGTAAGCCAGATCGAAGTCCAGACGCTTTATTACTTTCATAGCGATATTTCGTTCCCTTTCGGGCTTTGGGAAAGGCATGAAATCCCTTATTCCTGAAGCTATGGGTTAAATAGAATTATTGTAGTTCAACAAAGATATCTTTGGCATTAAATAACCCACAAAGGTTGATATATCTTTAAAAAAGAAACAAAAAAAAATTTGGATCGCCCATATGATAGATTTATTTGAATTATCATCACAATCGAAAGAATTTTCTTCCTAATTTTCAACGAATATCTATTAAAGAAAATTTGGTTGGGTTTCTTTGTAGAATGCCAAAGCCATTCTCCTAGAAGAACAGTAGTGGCACAGTTTAACCCATAGATGGGAGGATAAGGGGATTCATACCTTTCCCAAGGGTACTATTTACCAACCCCTCCGCTCGGGCAGGATATGACACAAGGTCAATTTTTAAGCGGAGTTTAACAGGTTTGAATTCAGAGTTTTCCTTCTCCTAGACTAGTTGCCTCATCAAGGCTGAAGAACCTAGTCCGTCCTACTATTTACCCATAGCTGGAGGGAGAATAAGGGGGTTCATACCTTTCCCAAGGGTATTTGCCCGAAAGTGAACGTAATAGCGCGACTGGAGTACGAACTCGCGTACAACGATTCCGCAGTTCATCGCTTTAACCATTACACCACAAGGACACCCTACCTTTCCCAAGGGTATTTGCTCGAAAGCGAACGTAATAGCGCGACCGGAGTACAAACTAATTTACTACGATTTCCCGTTCCATCGCTTTAACCATTAAGCCACGGGGACACGGCGATTGGTTTTATGGCACATCAATCATTGTAACTCATTTAATGCTAATATATATATATATATATATATATATATATATATATATATATATATATATATATATATATATATATATAAGTAAGTAAGTAAAGTTAGCGACCATAGTCGAGGGTGACCCGAAGGCTCCCTTTTCGATAGCTACTACACCAAGGTGTAGGGGAGGGCGCTACTCCATTCCCTGGATTGCTCCACTTTACCCTTGAACCGTACCTTATAATGCTGAGTGTTAATCAAGGTGGTATCAAGTTCCATTTTTAAAGTCTTTGGTATGACTCGAACTGGGATTGAACCCAGGTCTCCCGGGCCATTGGCGAACACTCTAACCGCTGGGCCAATATATTTACTAATCTAATATCTACCAGTATTCACGGTACCAGAAAAAAACAAAAAACAAAAAACAAAAAAACCCTGGCCAGGAACAAGAGATAAAAATTTAAGTTAATTTAAGTTAATTCTATATATATATATATATATATATATATATATGATTTCTAAACAGATTTTGTAGATAACATTTTTAACAGGTTTTTTTTTTTTGCGTTTGCCCTTTTTTTCCTCGTTTCCTTTCTCTTTTCCACTTTTCCTTTTTTTCCTCTTTTTGTTTGTCTTTTTTGTTCTCTTTTTCTTCCTCTTTTCTTTTTTCTTCCTCTTTCGCCTTTTCTCTCTTTTGTTTTTTCTTCCTCTTTCGTTTTTTCTTCTCTTTTTCTTTTTTCTTCCTCTTTTGTTTTTCTTCCTGATTTGTTTTTTTTTTTCCTCTTTCGCTTTTTTTCTTCATGTTTTGCTTTTCTTCATGTTTTGCTTTTCTTCCTGTTTTGTTTTTTCTTCCACTTTCGCTTTTTCTTCCTCTTTTGTTTTTCTTGCTCTTTTGTTTTTTTTTCCTCTTTCGCCTTTTCTTCCTCTTTTGTTCTTCTTCCTCTTTCGCGTTTTCTTCTTTTTTTGGTTTTTCTTCCTGTTTTGTTTTTTCTTCCTGTTTTTTTCCCTCTTTCGCTTTTTTTCTTCCTCTTTTGTTTTTTCTTCCTGTTTTTTTTTCTTCCTCTTTTGTTTTTTCTTCCTCTTTTGTTTTTTCTTCCTCTTTCGCCTTTTCTTCTTTTTTTGTTTTTTCTTCCTCTTTTGTTTTTCTTCCTGATTTGTTTTTTTTTCCTTCTTTCGCTTTTTTTCTTCATGTTTTGTTTTTTATTCCTCTTTTGCTTTTTCTTCCTCTTTTGTTTTTTCTTTCTCTTTTGTTTTTTCTTCCTCTTTTGCTTTTTCTTCCACTTTCGCTTTTTCTTCCTCTTTCGCTTTTACTTCTTTTGTTTTTTCTTCCTCCTTTTTTCTTCCTCTTTTGTTTTTCTTTCTCTTTCGCTTTTTCTTCCTCTTTTGTTTTATCTTCCTCTTTTATTTTTTCTTCCTCTTTTGCTTTTTCTTCCTCTTTTGTTTTTTCTTCCTCCTTTTTTTCTTCCTCTTTTGCTTTTTCTTTCTCTTTCGCTTTTCTTCCGCTTTTGTTTTTCTTCCTTTTTCGCTTTTTCTTCCTCCTTTTTTTCTTCCTGATTTGTTTTTTCTTCCTCCTTTTTTTTCTTCCTCTTTTGTTTTTTCTTTCTCTTTCGCTTTTTTTCCTCTTTTTTTTTCTTCCGCTTTCGCTTTTTTTTCCCCTCTTTTGTTTTTTCTTGCTCTTTTGTTTTTTCTTCTTCTTTCGCTTTTTCTTCCTCTTTTGTTTTTTCTTCCTCCTTTTTCTTCCTCCTTTTTTCTTCCTCCTTTGTTTTTTTCTTCCTCTTTTGTTTTTTCTTCCTCATTTGTTTTTTCTTTCTCTTTTATTTTTTTCCTCTTTCGCTTTTTCTTCCTCATTTGTTTTTTCTTCCCCCTCTTTTTCCTCAGTTCATCTGTTTTTTCTCTTATTCTCTATCTCTGTCTTTCTTCTTTCCTTTTGTTCTCGCTTTGTTTGTCCTTTTTTTCTTTTTTTAAATTTCTTTCTCTCTTTTTCTTCTATTCGTTTATCATTAATCTTTATTTCTCGCTTTCTTTCTCTTTTCGCTTTCTCTTATTTGTCGGTTGATTTGACCCTTTTCTTTCCTCTTTTATTTTTTCTACTTGTTTTATTCGTTTGTTGTTTTACTTTCTCATTCCTTTCTCTTTTTCTTATCTTCCTCTTCTTTTTCCTGTTTTCGTTTGTCTTTTTTCCTTTTTCTTTCTTTTTTCTTTTTTCTTCTTTTCGATTGTCGTTTTTTCCTTTCTCATTTCCTTTTTTCTTTTCTTTTTCTCACATTTTTTCATCCGTCATGATATGTCTTACTTTTCCTTTTCACGGTGTATTGTATTTTTTCGTTAACCCTTGTATTACCAACGCAGTCATGTTAAACACATTCTAGTCACTGTGCCAAATAACGCATATCACATTATTGATACTCTCGATTAAGGTGTCGAGACGAAAATTTTGTCATCTGAAAACGGTAAAAAAGAGCATACACTTAGTTCTTATGTTCATGAATGTGGTAATGATTCAGGCCGGTCTTCTCCACGAGTTTCTAAACTGTATTTCATTGGTTTGGAATAAATTGCCCGCATCTTATTGAAAAAAAAATATCGAAGATCCTAAAAAAGAACTCTAAAAACGATCAACTCCAAAATACATGTCTGCTCTTCAATATGCCAGATATCTTACCGCTAAAACTCAGTACGCAAATTGCCCAATTGGCTGAGGCTGTAGAATACACCGACTGCATCTCTGTAGTAGGGGTGAGCCCTTCCCCATAACTAGTGTCCTGGATATGACACTAAACAATCTGATGGTAAGGCTCCAGTAATGCAGGAACTTTGGGGAATGCGGAGTACCCCTTCACTGTTATCGCTCCCAGGTCCACTCTGGTCGGAGTGGTAGCGCCTGATAGGGTCATATCTGTGTGTCAAATAGAGCTAAACTGCGTACTTATGCTAAACTGAATTACTTGAAATAAAACTGTTCTGATATTTAAACTTCGTACTTCTGCTAAACTGAATTGCTTGAAATAGAATTGTTTTTAAATTTAATCAGCGTACTTATGCTTAATTGAGTTGTTTGAAATAGAACTGTTTTGACATAGAAACTGTACTTATGCTAAACCGAATTGTTTGAATAAGAATTGTTTGACTAAATGGAATAGCTTGAAATAGAAATGTTTTTGACAATTAAACTCTGTACTCATGCTAAACTGAATTGTTTACAATAGAACTGATGATTATTATAAAAATGGATTTGGCATTAAATAACCTACAAAAACCGAAACAAACAAACATCAAAACAAAATGTTCTAATCACTTGTTTCAGTGTAAATTACCTTTCTAAAACTCAAAATGCAAACTTTCTCATCACTATTTTCAATCTAAGTTATCTGTCACTCCACCTGTCTTTCAAAAGACCAGACTTCCACTTGACGCATATACATACATTTTGCAGAGAACAAAAAAGACAGAAATCACTTAGTGTAAGATCTGGTAAATATGGTGGATGGGGTATTACAGACCAGCCTAAGTCCAGTATTTTTTCCTGCATGATTCTTGCTGAATATGGCCTTGTGCTATCAAGGAAAAGCACCACTTTGCAGCTAAGTATCTGACTGCGGTTAAAAAGCTCAAAATTGATATCATCGCAGTGATTAGACCATACACACCCAGCATAACTAGTGTGTCATGGTGATCCGCCTTTGGAATTAGTTGCAGAGAACCTCAACTGCCTTTAGCGTTGAACATTATTCTAAAAGATCCATTTTCCATCACTTGTTATGATATTTTTGAAAAACAGGTCATTTCTCTGCATTGAAGGAAGATTTGTTGTTATGTATTATAGAGTAGCAAGTACCCCTTCAGCATTTTACCAGATGGTGTGGCACATAGCCTTAAATAGTCAACGATTAAGGACTTCAACATTTGATTCGGACTGATCTTACTTCGTTTGGCTATACAGCATTTTGACCCTCCTCTATTCCTCGTAAGCTGTCTTGTTACTTGTTTGCGATTGTAATTGTTTGTTTTGTGTTTATTTGTTTGTATCCATTAGCATTGGATACTGGAGCTGAATAAATATATTAAGCACTCGACAATAGAACAGATTGGCGATGAAGATTCGAGAAATCGCAACTGAAACATATTGGCGACAAGGATTCCAGAAACCGCAACTGAGACAGCAGATTACCGATGAAGATTCGAGAAATCGCAACTGAAGCAACAGAATAACGAGGAAGATTCGAGAAATCGTAACTGAAACAACAGATTACCGATGAAGATTCGAGAAATCGCAACTGAAGCAACAGATTACCGATGAAGATTCGAGAAATCGTAACTGAAGCAACAGATTACCGATGAAGATTCGAGAAATCGTAACTGAAGCAACAGATTACCGATGAAGATTCGAGAAATCGCAACTGAAGCAACAGAATAACGACGAAGATAAATCGCAACTGAAAGAGATTGGCGACAAGGATTCGAGAAATCGCAACTGAGACAGCCGATTAGCGACGAAGATTCGAGAAATCGCAACTAAAACATATTGGCGAGAAGGATTCGAGAAACCGCTACTGAAATTCGAGAAATCGCAACTGAAGCAACAGATCAGCCACGAAGATTTGAGAAATCACTACTGAAACAACAGATTAACGACGAAGATTCGAGAAATCGCAACTGAAGCAACAATTTAGCAGTGATTGCAGCAAGGGACGAACAAGCCCGCAGAAAAATTTAGTGGAAGTACAATTTGACAGGTACTACTCACTTACAAAAATGGAGGATTTAAAAAATTGCATGCTGGAATCTTTAAAACAGCAAGAAATTATATGCAAATAGAAAATGGAAGAAATTGAAAACCAACGTCAAGAAGACGTGGAAAAAATTGTAAACTAACGTCAAGAAGAAGTGGGAAAAAAATTAAGAACCAACGTTAAGAAGACTTATAAAAGCAGCGAAAAGAATTCGTGTGACAAGAAAAAGGGTTTTCAAAATTACAAGAAACTTTCTTAAAAAGAGAAAATAAGCTAGACAGGTCTAATTGTAATATAATGGCCGAGGGATTTCGTTTTATATATCTTGCCTTTGGGTTTAGTAAGGCTGGAAACCTTTCGGCTCAGCACATGGTTTAGTTAGGTGTTAACGCGTGCGCGGGGAGGATGTGTCATTCACAGATGTCAAAATAAAAATCCCAGATAGAAAATTGTGACGTAGGGATGTGAATGACGTCATGCACCGGAAGCGCGCGCGGAGGATTTGGGGTATTTATAAGAAAGTCAGAGAGTTGAGTCCTGCCTCGGAAGAAGACGGTTGACTTTCGCTTGCTCGTCGTGACCTTGTGTCTGGTACGCAAGTGATGGGGGTAGGCAGATAGAAAAGTCATCATAGAAAGATTGTGCATCTCTCTTCCTTATGTCGAAACCTTTAACTCGACGGTAATAAAAGGTTTCGTACCCGAACTAAGAAGTCGTAAGTGTTTTTCGTGTTTCGGATTGGGTTGGGTTGGGTTTTATGGCATATCAACCATTGTAGGTTATTTAATGTCAAATCCATTTTTATGTAAATAATCTGTTCTATTTAAAACAATTCAGTTTAGCATAAGTACACAGTTTAATTGTCAAAAACATTTCCATTTCAAACTATTCAAGCAGTTATATGTAACAATTCAGTTAAGTGTAAATATAGTTTTAATGTCAAAAACAGTTCCATTTCAAATAATTCCGTTAAGCATAAGCACGCAGTTTAAATGTAAGTACAGTTTAATTGTCAAAATCATTTCTATTTCAAGCTATTCAGTTTACTCAAACAATTCAGTTTAGCATAAGTATGCTGTTAGCTCTATTTAACCCATAGATAGGGCCCTATCAGGTGCTACCACTCCGGGCCAGAGTGGACCTGGGAGCGATGGCAATGAAGGGGTACTCCACATTCCCCAAAGCTCCAGCATTGCTGGAACCTCACCATCAGACTGTTTAGTGTCATATCCAGAACACTCGTTAGGGGGGGTCTTACCCCTCTGCAGAGAAGCAGTCGGTGTATTCTACAGCCCCAGCCGACTGGGCAATCGTGTTTCGGGATTCTTATGTTCTATGTATATATGTTATGAACATTCTATGTACGTTTCACATATCCGTATCTGGATATGGTGCATAATATTTTTTCTCAGGATTCCGTAATGAAATTGTTGATGTCCTTAATCCTATTTTAAAGCTATAAGCCAGGCCATCTAGTAGAGAACTAAATGGGTGCTAGCTACTCTACAACATTATGGGTATACGATCATCCTTACTCATGCTTCTCACTAAGAATATAAGGTTGCCAAACACCCAACCTGCTCACTTTTACGATCTTTTTCCAGTGGCAGCAGATTTTGGTTCAGGATATGTTGAGGTCAAGTGGTCATTTTCAAGTACTTTCGCACAGATTGCAGTCCACTGATTCTCTTAAAGCATATTGATGAGCTTCCTAGTCTGCGTTCATCTCTCAATGACCAGTTTCGGACTTGGTGATCAGTAATGACGCTTTGTCCATAAACACTAGAAATGCTTATAGCTGTTTCTGTTGCATTTTTATTATTTTAAAACTCCGACAGCAGTACATGTCGCATATTTACCTTCAGTTCTTCTATTTTAGAGGTGAGAGACCATAGATTGAATCCTGATGTGCACTTTTCACTACTGAAATAAGAATGACCAGTGAAGGAACCCTTTAATCAGGTTATTTCCGGTTCCGTTTAAAACTTTAGAATTTTGAAATGCGTTGTTACAAATTGTTAAAAAAACCCAGAAATTATTTACAACCGAACTCAATTGATAGATTGATAGTCATGAACAGACTAGGTTTGGTTTGGTTTCTTTGTTTAATGGCATATCAACTCTTTTTAGGTTATTTAATGCCAAAGCCATTCTCCTAGAAGAACAGTAGTGGTACTATTTAACCCATAGCTGGGAGGATAAGGCGGTTCATACCTTTCCCAAGGGTATTTGTCCGAAAGTGAACGTAATAGCGCGACTGGAGTACGAACTCGCGTACTACGATTCCGCAGTCCATCGCTTTAACCATTACACCACGAGGGTTTCTCAAAATAGATGCAACCCGTAAATATGAAAATGTTTTTTTACTGAGACAAGCGCAACACGTCCAGTAAAAATGCATCCTTTCAGTTGGAGATATCTAATCAATGTTTTTTTTTTCAATTGTTATGATAGCAACTTCCAGGACATGCAAACTTGTTTTTTTTTTTAGTTTCTTGTTTCAGTAATAAATCATTATCATGTTAATGGGTTGCATCTATTTTGAGACAATTTGAATGGTTTTGTCTCCAAATAAGAAGTGACGCAAAATATATTTTCCTCTCTTATTCAAGGCCTTGTGATTGAGGATTATTAGTTGTTATAGAATACTATTTTCAAATCTGAAACAAAAAAGAACACAACATTATTATTATTAGTAGAGTTATTAGCAGTCACATGGGTCTCATGTATATTAAGATACCCTCTCTCTCTCTCTACCTCCCTCTCTCTCTCTCTCTCTCTCACTCTCACTCTATATATTTAGATTGTATTTTCTGTGTTGTTGACACGAAGGCCCTCACATACCAATGTGACAGAATCATTGATGCTAAATGAGCCGGTATATATATATATATATATATATGAAAGGTTGAAAGTTTAAGTATAGGAAGTCTAAAAGTAGATGCAGCCCATTAATATTATAATCCATATTACATCAAGTCATCTTTCATCTGAGTCTTATAAAAGCAATCATATCACTCCAGAAGGGTCAAACCAGATGACAAGGGCAAAAATTGCTGGCTTTATCCTGCAGTGCACATGAAAGACCAAGTTTTGGGAACGTCTTCGAAGGGACTTTTACGGTCTCCTTCCGACAGAATCTCTCACCGCATCCACATTGTCAGGACAACTTGCAGTTAACTTCCTGCCAGATCTGGGATTTTCTGCCTCTCTTGCTGGAGTTGTTTAAAGACCCTGTGGCTGGAAATTTGTGTAGCCAACGATAAATTTGGCTTTTCTGGTGATAATTCTTAAGATTAAACTTCCTGCAAAATTTTGAATGATTTTCTCTCCTTATAAGTAGTGACGCAAAATATTGTTTTCCCTCTTGTCTAAGGCATTGTGATCAAGGATTAATAATTGCTATAGTATACTATTTTTAAATCTGAAACAAAAAAGAACACAATATTATTATTAGTAGAGTTATTAGCAGTCACATGGGTCTCATGTATATTGAGATACCCCCCTCTCTGTATATATTTAGATTGTATTTTCTATGTTGTTGACACGAAGGCCCTCACATACCAATGTGACAGAATCATTGATGCTAAATGCTGTCGCTAAAGACCCTCCCCCGCACAAAAAAGAGAAGAAAATGCTTGTATTAGAAAACATGACAGATTTGCGCTTGATCATTATTTTTATATACTTTTAGTGGTTTACGCCTGACTTGCCCTGGCCGTGGCCAGGGATGGGCAGACCTCGACTAAATTGACTGGGAATGTCGGATAGCAGTCTCCTTTGCATGCCACAACCTCAAAACGAGGTCCTCGCATTTTTTTTTTCAAATATCCGTGTCTCCTTCCGATGCCATACGCTATGCGAGGAATGTCATTGGCCATCAAAAAGGAACGAGTACTGCGCATGTCATAGTCGTAATCAACCATGACCTGAGCACGCATGCACGAAAACAGGTGTTTAGAATTTTTTTTATCTTTATTTCGAAAGAACAGGAAATTCCACTTTAGTTTCACGAGCCATCTGAATTCCAGTGAGTGGAGGTGTGACTGTACACATATTAGACACGTGTACACAAAAAGAGACCATACATATGTTGACCCGAAAACAACAATTCGTCCGTCAAATATTGATATCAACTGACACACTATATTGTGTTAACTTGTAAATCATTAAGGTATAATCTCCTTATAATACCCTTATATACTATAGGATTTACACTCCTATATATTTAAAATGGCCGTGATACAAGAAAGTTCTAGAAAATAGGTAACTGATTCACTTGTTCCCGAAACAAAGATGGTAGACGTCGGTAAACTAATTAGTTTCGAGAACCTCTTGGTCAGGAAAGTCATGTGATTTATGCTCTCAACTACGTCCGCACCTTTGATTTTGTCCCGCACAAAATAAACGGTGTGTTTGGAGCCGATCATATGACAAGGATTCGCCATATATACTATCGACTTCCAATAACTCACTCTCTTACATTTTGACTTCCAGAGACAGTTTGGTTTTGCCAGCTAGTGACACACAGCTCAATGCACGCAACATAGAGGCGTATATACTCTGCGACCTTTTTCTCTCCTATTCTGCCTTTTCGGCTGGATTTGTTCCAGTCTCGAACACTGCCTCAGACATTTCGTCAAATCCCGAAAGAGACAAACGACCAACATGGGAGAAAACACGTCCTTTCTAGAATACATTGCTATATTTTTGTGTATTGATACCTCACGTGAAATACTTAGTCAACATACATTTATAGTCTACAGGGCACTTTTAATATTTAGTCTTTCACCATTATATTCGTGTTAGTTACATACACACACACACACACACATACAGAGGAATATTTAACAGACTATATTAGAATCAATGGCGACTCTAGCCTATTTTGGCTACACGTGCCCCCCCCACCCTCTGTCAACTTCAGTTGCCAACCCGTGGTCCGTGGACCCAAAGTAAGTCATCATAGTTGCTATTGCGTGATTCTCCATTGTATAGCACAGATTGACAAACCTACCTTGCATGGTGTTTTTTTTTGTAAACAATCAAGATACTATATAATTTGTAGTCTTGTTAATACAGTAGCTAAGATAATTTTTTTCCTTTCAAAAGTATAGAAGAAAAGAGAAGATGTTCATGACTATGACGAGAAAAATATGTTTATTAGAATAAAGAAACTGATGACAATATACACAGACACAGCTAGTAGTTTCAATTTCGCTTAAAATAAAGATTATTTGTTGAAAATGTATTCAAATAAACAAATTTTAGTTACAGAATGTAATATATGCAACATTCATTAAAGAAATAGAGATCTGTTAGTGAAAAAACGAATTAAAACACGCCGTTTAACCAACATTTACCATAGCGATGATGATGACGTCGGGGACGGCTATAATCTGCTACCCCCCTCTCTCTCTCGGTCCCTCCGCCTCTTCCCAAGACAGCTGTCAACAGTCAGAATGTGCTAAGATTTTTGAGCACGGTGTTTGGGTTGCTCTTGCTATTGGCTACAGCCAAAAGCGGATTTCTAACATTACTGTTATTATAAGCGTTTAGTGCTCGGCACGGATTTGCGCGTGTTCAACATTATAGCCGATTTTATGGGATGTTCAATGAATCTGACGGTGGCCGGACAAAGACCATCCGTTCAAAACAGCATCATTGTGTTATTCCCAGATATATTTATGAACTTTTGGCTACTTAGTTATCGAAACTTGAATAGATACGTAATTTAATTGAGATCAGACTAAGTATGTTTGCTTGAAATTAATGGATGATTTTTAATCCATTTTGAATAACATTGACTGAGTTATTGGTCGTGCCGGGCACGAGTAGCACTCGTCCCGTCTCCGCCCCTGATTAGAATATTCGTAATGTTTTGTAATGTTTCCTTTTTATGTACTTGTTGATATATAAATTTATTTCTATTTGTACTGCTTTGTTTTGAATGTTCTTTTGTCCGCGTCGTTTTACATTGTTTATTTTTCAGTAATGAGCCACCATAAATTGTAGGTGCAACATTATTCAGTAAACAACCCCACAGTACATACGGATATTAAAATAAACACACATATATATATAGAGAGAGAGAGAGAAAGAGAGAGGAGGATAAATAGATATTAAGAGGCTTTAATAGATAGATAGATAGATAGATAGATAGAAACAGACAGATGAATAACTTTTTCTTTACATGTCTGTTGATATCTATCTATTGATAGACAGCTATCAACATGCATATAAAGAGAAAGAGAACGAGAGAGAGAGAGAGAGAGAGAGAGAGAGAGAGAGAGAGAGAGAGAGAGAGAGAGGTGAGATGGATCGATAGATAGATAGAGAGATAGATAGATAGAAACAGACTGAGATAGATAACAGCAAACTCAGATAAACAGATATAGAAAGAGAAAGAGAAAGAGAAAAAGAGAGAAGTGAGATAGATAGATGAAAACCGACTGAGATAGATAACAACAGTCTTAGATAAGTAGATAGATAGATAGATAGATAGATATCAACAGACATGTAAAGAGAAAGAGAGAAAGGTGTGAAAGAGGTGTGGATAGAATGAGATAGATAGATAGATAGATAGAAACCGACTGATATAGATAACAACAGTCTTAGATAGATAGATAGATAGATAGATATCAACAGACATGTAAAGAGAAAGAGAGAAAGGTGTGAAAGAGGTGTGGATAGAATGAGATAGATAGATAGATAGAAACCGACTGATATAGATAACAACAGTCTTAGATAAGTAGATAGATAGATTGATAGATATCAACAGACATGTAAAGAGAAAGAGAGAAAGGTGTGAAAGAGGTGTGGATAGAATGAGATAGATAGATAGATAGAAACCGACTGAGATAGATAACGGCAGACTTAGATAAGTCAATAGATGGTTGGAGGTGCCCGTAGTGTAATGGTTATCGTCGTAGGAAATGGACACGACGACTCGAGTTCAAATCCTGGACGAGACTGATTGCAGTTCACATAGTACTAATACCCTTGGGAAAGGTATGAATCCAATTATTCTCCCTCCAGCTATGGGTAAATAGTAGGACAGACTCGGTTCTTCTGGCTTGGTGAGGCAACTAGTCTAGGAGAAGGAAAACTCTGAATTCAAACCTGTTCAACTCCGCTTAAAAATTGACCTTGTGTCATATCCTGCCCAAGCGGAGGGGTTGGTAAATATGATAAGTCAATAGATAGATAGATGGATATCAACAGACATATAAAGAGAAAGAGAGAAAGGTGTGAGAGAGGTGTGGATTGATGAGATAGATAGAGAGAGAGAGAGAGATGGAGAGAGAGAGAGAGGTTGATTGAAAAAGATACATACAGTGATGTGTGTATGTGTGTGTGCGTCTTAGTGTGAAAGCAATCTACATTTTTTTGACACCAGTGTATACTACATTGGGGTTGGTAAATATAATCACCACCACCATTTTAATAATTATAGAATAATTAATCATTGTAGAAGAACATTGCTGGAAGGGTAAGGGGGTCCACACCTTTTCCAAGTTTGAAAGTGAGCGTTAGAGCGCGACTAGAGTTCGAACTCGTTCACTACAATGTTGGAGTCCAGCACATTAGCCCCTACACCATGGGAACTCCCTCCGTATGCAAAATTGTTGGGGCCATTCTTCGTTACATCTTTTGCGTATATATAAAAAAGTAAAATTAAAGTTGGCAACCATAGTCGAGGGCGACCCGAAAGCTCCCTTTTCAATAGCTACTACACCGAGGTGTAGGGGAGGGCGCTACACCTTCCCATGGATTGCTCCACTTTACCCTTGATACGTACCTTATAATTCTGAGTGTTAAGCAAGGAGGTATCAAGTACCATTTTAAAAGTCTTTGGTATGACCAGTTTCCCGGGCTATTGGCGAACACTCTATCCACTAGACCATTGAGTCGATATATATATATATATATATATATATATATATATATATATATATATTATAAGAGTGTTCGTTGTCACTAAATCACTTTGTGGGTATTGTCGAACCAAGTGCAATATAATATGGAGAGTGCTCAATATCTAGGATAGAGTTATTATATAATAATAATAATAATAATAATAATAATAAATAAATATATATAATATATATGGAAAATACTCTGCAACCCTGGGTTTCATGAAGTTTTTTGCAAAACAACAATCATCAGGCAGTAGGGTTGCAAAATATTTTCCATGGACTAAATATATATATCTATCTAATATATCCAGACTGTGGCTTGAAATTTGTGTTGCCAACGATGAATTTGGCTTTTCTGGTGATAATTGTTCAGTTAAACTTCCTGCAAAATTTTGCTTGCACAGTTTTGAATGATTTTATCTGCAAATAAGTAATGACGCAAAATATTTTTCCTCTCTTGTCCAAGACATTGTGATCAAGGATTATTAGTTGTTATATCATACTATTTTCAAATCTGAAATAAAAGAGAACTCAACATTATTATTTGAGTTATTAGCAGTCAAATGGGTCCCATATATATTGAGACACCATGTATTTCTTGGGTACCTCACGTGGTTAAATGAATAGAAAAATAGACTATTGGCAGTGAGTTCGTTTCTCACTGGTCGCTTTATTCTTCCAGCCTTTTCCCACATCTTAGCTAGGCTTAGTAAATAACTATTCAAGCTTGGGTTATAATTCTTATTTATCATACACACACACACACACACACACACATATATATATATGTATAATTTGGTTTTATTTATTACTAAATCACCGATCCAAAGCATCCTAGCGTAAACAGTGCAAGACTCCGTCACTTAAAAGACGTTTGTCAAATCGGATATCAAATTGTATATTAAGAAAAAAATAAAATGTCCACATTTTTAAAATGACAGTGACCTTTCTCAAAATTCTAGAATGTATACTTTAAATTGCTTGACGTTCTGAGGTCAAGTTTTTTGTGAGTCATTTATTTTTAAAATAAAAAAAAAATAGAAATAGCATAAATATTTCAAAATATTCTTTTAAAATTTTTTTCACCTTCTTCCAAAGAGGTCATAATGTGGCTTTGAAATAGCCGGCTGTATAAAGAGGTTAGGAAATGGCTTTTCCATATTACATTCAAGTCTCCTCGAAAGCACCGGTTCCCACTTGATCACTGCAGTTAAGAAAGGATAAGACAATTTAGTGCGTCATAGGGGACTGCTAAAATAGCTGCAGCAGGTACGGCTAGCAATTTGAAACCTGTGTACTAAGGCGCAACGGATATAAGCATTTGGTAGAAAAGTGCTTCTTAGCGAAATTATCTGGAGGTTGCAGGTTCAATCCCGACGACAAGGAATACTTTACAAAGTATGGTCAACAGAAGTAGAACAATCTACCCCGGTAGATTAAATAAAGGGTTCAGTTCAAGGTTCTCAGTAGGCTTTCGAGTTCGACATAAAACTCCTGAAGAAGGCCGAAGAACATATCGGTTGATACATTGTGAGGATAATAATGAAGGTGAAGACAATTTTAAGTAATAAAATGACCGTTTCATTTATGGCAGTGTTTCTCAACCTTTTCTTCCTTATGGCCAACCTTTGGTGTAAAAAATGGCTGGTCTACATTAGCGCAAACAGAAATTTCATGTAACAGGAAGTATATTTACTTTATAAAAACAAAATGTTGTAGAAAATATAAATCCTGACTGATACTATTTACCAACCCCTCAACTCGGGCAGGATATGACACAAGGTCAATTTTTTTAAGCAGAGTTTAACAGGTTTGAATTCAGAGTTTTCCTTCTCCTAGACCAGTTGCCTAACCAAGGATGAAGAACCTAGTCTGTCCTACTATTTACCCATAGCTGGAGGGAGGATAATTGGATTCATACCTTCCCCAAGGGTATTAATGCTATGTGAAATGCAATCAGTCTCGTCCAGGATTTGAACTCGTGTCGCCGTGTTCATTTCCTACGACGATAACGATTACACCACGGGCACCTCCCACCTGACTGATGACTTGCACTGCTTCTGGTCAAGTTAAAATTCCCAAATCTTGGTTCATTTTCAAACATGTCTCCTCTATTTTCAATCTGAAATAAACCTCATTTCTTTCTGAGTACAACATTTGCTGTGGAAATAACCAAGGCGGTGGTTGGTTGATCGGTTGGTTGGTTGGTTAGGTTTTATGGCATATCAACCTTTGTAGGTTATTTAATGCAAAATCCATTTTTATACAAATAATCAGTTCTATTTCGAGCAATTCAATTTAGGATGAGTACACAGTTTAATTGTCAAAAATATTTCTATCTCAAGCTATTCAGTTTATTCAAACAGTTCTAATTCAACCTATTCAGTTTAGTATAAGTATAGATTTTATTTACACACAGTTAAATGTCAAAACA
Organism: Sepioteuthis lessoniana; assembly: GCA_963585895.1. Taxonomy (NCBI): domain Eukaryota; kingdom Metazoa; phylum Mollusca; class Cephalopoda; order Myopsida; family Loliginidae; genus Sepioteuthis; species Sepioteuthis lessoniana. Next base: position 24,137,047 of record OY757945.1, on the reverse strand, counting down.
GTTCTACTTATGCTAAACTATTTTTAAAAAATAGTTTAACGTAAGTACAGTTTCAATGTCAAACATAGTTCCATTCCAAACAATTCAATTTAGCATACAAAAACAGTACCATTTCAAAGAATTCAGTTTAACATAAGTTCGCAGTTTAAATGTAAGTACACAGTTTTATGGTAAAAAAAACATTTCTAGTTCAAGCTATTTAGTTTAGTCAAAAATTCTAATTCAAACAATTCAGTTTAGTATAAGTATAGTTTTTGTCCATACAGAGTTAAATGTCAAAACAGCTCTATTTCAGTCAATTCAATTTAGTGTAAGTACGGAGTTTACATGTCAAAAACAGTTCTATTTCAAGCAATCCAGTTTAGCAAAACTACGCAGTTTGAATATCAAAAATTCTATTTAAAGTAATTTAGTTTAGCATAAGTACGCAGATTAGTTCTATTTAACCCATATCATAGGGCCTTATCAAGTGCTACCACTCTGGACCAGAGTGGACATGGCATTGATCGCAGTGAAGGGGTACTCCACATTCCCAAAAGCTCCAGAATCACGGGAACCTCACCGTCAGATTGTTTAGTGTCATATCAGGACACTCGTTGGGGAGAGGTCTTACCATTCTGCAGTTCCTGCCGACTGGGCAACAAGGTGGTGTAAAAGCCAAATAAGAATGTAACAACCTTTTCCAAGAGCAAAGGAAGATTTTACTTTCAGCCATTCAATTAATTCCTTCCCTTTTAATTCTCCCCATCAACTGCCAACCCATTTTAGAAATGTCTCCGGCTCACGTGGGTCTAAGGTCCCTCGTTGAGAATCTCTAATGTAACTCATGCTCAAATTGAACATTGGCCGAAAACGTCGTTTCTTATATTGCATTTTTGTAGATATTTTTCTTCTTTTCATTTATTACGCTTTTTCAAATCTTTTTTTTTTCTCACTAAGTTGTGACTAGTCTGGCACAAGGCCCAAGCATAGGAGAAACCGATCAACAATCTTGTTAACTATCATGCATTGCTAAGTGATAGAATTATTTTATAAGTTTAATATGATGAAAATGATCGGAAGAATGGGGATAGGAAACTGTTCATACTGTCCGAAAATACAAAAAAAATTTTCTTTCTTTCTTTCTTTGTTGTTCCATCTTTCTTCGCATTTATTGTTTTTTTTTCTCTTATCTTGCCTCTTCTTTCTTTCTTTCTTTCTTTCTTTCTTTCTTTCTTTCTTTCTTTCTTTCTTTCTTTGCATTTATTGCTTTTCTTTCTCTTATCTTACCTCTTCTTTCTTTCTTTCTTTCTTTCTTTCTTTGCATTTATTGCTTTTCTTTCTCTTATCTTACCTCTTCTCCTTTCTTTCTTTCTTTCTTTGCATTTATTGCTTTTCTTTCTCTTATCTTAACTCTTGTACTTTCTTTCTTTCTTTCTTTCTTTCTTTCTTTGCATTTATTGCACTTCTTTCTCTTATCTTACCTCTTCTTTCTTTCTTTCTTTCTTTCTTTCTTTCTTTCTTTCTTTCTTTCTTCGCATTTATTGCTTTTCTTTCTCTTATCTTACCTCTTGTTCTTTCTTTCTTTCTTTCTTTCTTTCTTTCTTTCTTTCTTTCTTTGCATTTATTGCTTTCATACTCTTATCTTACCTCTTGTTCTTTCTTTCCTTCCTTCTTTCTTTCCTTCCTTCTTTCTTTCTTTCTTTCTTTCTTTCTTTCTTTGCATTTATTGCTTTTCTTTCTCTTATCTTACCTCTTGTTTTTTCTTTCTTTCTTTCTGTCTTTCTTTCTTTTTTTTCTTTCTTTGCTTTTATTGCTTTTCTTTCTCTTATCTTACCTCTTGTTCTTTCTTTCTTTCTTTCTTTCTTTCTTTGCATTTATTGTTTTTCTTTCTCTTATCTTACCTCTTCTTTCTTTCTTTCTTTCTTTCTTTCTTTCTTTCTTTCTTTCTTTCTTCGCATTTATTGCTTTTCTTTTTCTTATCTTACCTCCTGTTCTTTCTTTCTTTCTTTCTTTCTTTCTTTCTTTCTTTTTTTTCTTTCTTTCTTTCTTTCTTTCTTTCTTTGCATTTATTGCTTTTCTTTCTCTTATCTTACCACTTGTTCTTTCTTTCTTTCTATCTTTCTTTCTTTCTTCCTTTCTTTCTTTCTTTATATTTATTGCTTTTCTTTCTCTTATCTTACTTCTTGTTCTTTCTTTCTTTCTATCTTTCTTTCTTTCTTTCTTTCTTTCTTTCTTTGCATTTATTGCTTTCATTCTCTTATCTTACCTCTTGTTCTTTCTTTCCTTCCTTCTTTCTTTCCTTCCTTCTCTCTTTCTTTCTTTCTTTCTTTCTTTGCATTTATTGCTTTTCTTTCTCTTATCTTACCTCTTGTTTTTTCTTTCTTTCTTTCTGTCTTTCTTTCTTTTTTTCTTTCTTTGCTTTTATTGCTTTTCTTTCTCTTATCTTACCTCTTCTTTCTTTCTTTCTTTCTTTCTTTCTTTCTTTCTTTCTTTCTTTCTTTCTTTCTTTCTTTGCATTTATTGCTTTTCTTTCTCTTATCTTACCTCTTGTTCTTTCTTTCTTTCTTTCTTTCTTTCTTTCTTTCTTTCTTTCTTTCTTTCTTTCTTTCTTTCTTTCTTTCTTTTCCCGTTGTTCTTTCTTCTCTTTTTACCTCCATTTGTTTGTTTGTTTGTTTGTTTGTTACATTCCAAGATTTCATTCTTTCCCGCCAAACCCACATTCCTTTCCGCCACTTTTTTTACATAAATTTCTTCCAATTGTCCGAAATAGCGTTTCCTTTTGGTTTCTCAGCTTATAAAGATGTATGAGAACTTCCAGACCACAATGAAAAGCAATTTTCTTCAATGTCCAACAATTTAATACTTTCCAAATAAATACATTGTTTGTATTCGCTAATGGTGGAAGAATAGCAAGCAATTTGTTTTACATTTTACCAGTTTCCTTCTAATTCTCAACTTTCTCCTTTCTATTATTCATTACTTGTTGATGTTGGGAGTAATAAGAAGAACAAGAAGAAGAAAAGGAAAAAAAAAGGAAGAAGAACAAGAAGGAGGAAAAAAGAAAAAAAGGAAGAAAAACAAGAAGAAGGAAAGGAGTTAAAAGGAAGAAGAAAAAGAAGAAGAAAAGGATGAAAAAGAAAGAAGAAAAAGAAGAAAGAAAGGAGAAAAAGGAAGAAGAAAAAAGGAAGAAGAAAAATAGGAAAGAAAGGAGAAAAAAAAAGGAAGAATAAAAAGAAGAAGGAAAGGAGAAAAAATGAAGAATAAAAAGAAGGAAAGGAGAAAAAGGAAGAAGAATAAAAAGGAGAAAAAAAGAAGAAGAACAATATGAAGGAAATGAGGAAAAGAAGGAAGAAGAAAAAGAAGGAAAGAAGAAAAAAAGCAAGACGAAAAAGAAGAACGAAAGGAGAAAAAATGAAGAAGAAAAAGAAGAAAGAAAAGAAAAGAAAGAGGAATAATGTAAAATAGAAGAAGTCCGCGAAGAAAACAAAGAAAAAGAAGAAAAATAGAAGACCCTAAAGAAGAAAAAGAAAAACAGTAAAAGAGAGGAAAATGATGAAGAAGGAAAAGGAAAAGAAAATTTTAAGAAAGAAAAGAAGAAAAAGGTGGAGGGTAAAAGAGAATACAGTGAAGAAGAAAAAAGAAGGAAAAAGAAGAGAGTAGAAAACTATAATGAGAAAAAACGAAGAGGATAAAGGAAAAGAAAATCTTGAAGAAAAAAATAAAACAAAAGGAAAATTGAAAGACAAGACATTGAAAAAAAAGACGAAGAAGAAAGAAAAATAAGAAAAGAGGGTAAAGCTGAAGGAGGCCACGAGGGAAAAAATGACGATGAGGATGATAATATAAGAATGTTGGGTAATGACTTTCTACATTTCTCGAAAATCTTCGAACAAACCTGGAGGGTCTCCGTCTGACTGACGAGCCGGTTGATTGCCAGGCAGCTGATTCATATTTTAATTGGCGAATGTCGGGCAGCTAATGGCGCCGGTGAATTTTCGTTTATTCCGAAGGAACTACAACGGCTTGGAATGCGGTGATCATTTTCTCACTGATATTTCCGGTGATTTAATGTCATCGCCGTTAAGTAATGGTTAATGAACTTGTCTCGAAGTCCTTTACTAGTAAAGTCTGTCTCGATCCTTCTTGGAGTATCATTACGTTGGCCTTGTAAAAACGGCTTCTTGGGGTCTAAAAGTGCACATTGAACCCTCAGCATTGTTAAGGTTTGGATCAAAGTCCAAAATTGTAGGGCTCTAATTCAGGAAACAGCTTTGTAAACCGGAAGTCAGACGCCTGTGGAAATTATGATTGACAAGTTGAATAGACATCGGCCATTCTCTTCTGGTGTGGGTATCTGGTGTAATATAATTGTGGAGGGATCTCGTTTTATATATCTTGCCCTTCGGTTTAGTTAGGCTGAGAACCTTTCGCTTAGCGCATGGGTTAGTTAGGTGCACACATTGAGTGCAGGTTTTCACGCGCGTGCGGGGTGGATGTGACAATCAGAGATGTCACAATAAAAACCCCAGATAGGAAATTGGGCCGGGGACGTCAATGACGTCATGCCCGGAAGCGCCGAGGATTTTGGAATTTGAAAAAAAAACAGTTATTTGAGATTTAAACTCCGAACGAGTGAGTTGAGATTCGAGTCTAGAGGAAGGTAGTCGATTTTTGGGGTCTACGAAATGTGCCGCGCGTTTATTGAAGAAATTGTCTCTCTCTCTCCTAATAGCGAAAAACCTTAAACTCAAAAAGGTAAATAAAGGTTTCGTACCTGAACCAATTTCGAGTGTTTTCGGATTCCCTATGTCTATTTCACATACTCATATCTGTAACACTGGTACCAAGATGAAACAGAGTTTTATGAGACAGCGGCACTCTGATTGGGTGATACTGGATCTGGCATGTATGGATTTATTTGACATGGAGTCATTTTAGTGGGGCGTGGGGAGCTCGTATGAATTGAGAATAATGTGTGGCCCTCAAAAAATGCTTGACCCCCTCAACATTCCTTTTTTGGGGAGCCTCAGGCGCCAAGCGATAAACTTAGCCCTTTTAAGCAGGATTAATGGTTCATAAGTCGTTTATTTTTATAAAGGTCGGATTTGGAAACAAAAAAAATCGTACTCTAAAAATAGACCAAACCAGATTGACCGACGCCAACTCCCAATTCAAAAACCTTTTAGAGTAACGAACAAATTGAGAAACAAGAAAGACTTAGAGAAGGAAAAAGAAAAGAGTTAAAGAGAATAGGGAATAGAGGTTAAGAAAAAGATCTCGCGGACAAGCGTTTGGTCAGAGAGGAAAGGTGAGTAGGAGAGACGAGAGCGCAAGAAACATAAGAACGAAAGGTCCATTAGAATCTTTTACTCCTTTTTAAATAGAAGCACCAGTACCATCATGGATCAATGTTCACTTTGAAATCCTGATCAGAATCCTTCACTTCTTTCAAAATAGAAGCATCGCTATCATGATGGACTGCTGTTAACTATGGAATGCTAATTTGATTTTTTTACTCTTTTCTAAATGGAAACATCAATATCGTCTTGGGCAACAATCTTCCCTCAATAGAAGCATCTATATAATCATGGACAGTTGTTACAATGGACAACCAATAGACAAGACAAGATACTAGGGAAGGTGATTCACTGGGAATTGTACAAAAAGTTTAAATTTGACCATACGAATAAATGGTATATGTTTAACCCAGAACCCGTCCTAGAAACTGAGACGCTCAAACTCTTCTGAGACTTTGAGCTACAAACAGATTTGGAAACAAATTTGGAAATCTCGGCCAGACGACCAGACCTAGTGATAATCAACAAAAAAAAAAAAAAGAGAACCTGCCGAATAGTGGACTTTGCCGTCCTGGCTGACCACAGAGTGAAAATAGAAGAAAGTGAAAAGTGAGATAAGTACCGAGACCTTGGTAAATGAAAGTGACTGTGATACTACTTGTAATCGGTGCACTCGGTATAGTCACCAAAGGATTGGTACCGAGCCAGGGGGACTTGGAAATAAGAGGACGACTGGAGACCATCCACACAACAGCATTACTTAGATCAGTCAGAATACAGAGAGGAGTCCTATGGACTTTAGGATACTTGCTGTCACTCAAACTCCACGGAAAGACAATTAACTAATGCTGGTATGAAAAACTCTGAAAGGAATAAAATAATAACAATTATTTTTTCAAGATGATATTTTAATAACAAAATGCTATTAATGAATGTAAGCAAACATGAGATATAACAGTGTTGGATTTTCGAGGAAAATAAAGAATGGAACGATATGGTTAAGTTTGAACTTTTTTAGAGCAATAGAAAAGATAATGTTCACGACACGAGTTCAAATCCTGAACGAGACTGATAGCATTTCACATAGCACTAATACCCTTGGGAAAGGTATGAATCCAAATATTCTCCCTCCAGCTATGGGTATATAGTAGGACAGACTAGGTTCTTCAGCCTTGGTGAGGCAACTTGTCTACGAGAAGGACAACTCTGAATTCAAACCTGTTAAACTCCGCTTAAAAATTGACCTTGTGTCATATCCTGCCCGAGCGGAGGGGTTGGGTAAATAGGATAGAAAAAGATAATGTTAGTCATTTTCAGAGAATATTAGAGATCATCAAATTTATGCATACGTAAAAAGACCGGGCCATTGACCAAATGAATAGAGTGTTCGCCTATGGTCCGGGAGATCCGGGTTCAATCTCAGGTCAAGTCATACCAAAGACTCAAAAAATAGTACTTGATTCCGCCCTACTTAACATCCTGCACAGTAAGGATCAAGGGTAAAGTGGAGCAATCTAGGGAATGGAGTAACGCCCTCCCCTACACCTCACTGTAGTAGCTATTGAGAAGGGAGCCTTCGGTTCACCCTCGATTAAGGTTGCCAACTTTACTTTTTACTTTTACTATATTTAAAGGGACTAATATTTTGTGTGTTATTTTTCAGACTGTTGTCTTCATCTTTATTGTTGTTAGTAGTAACACGACGTTTCGGTCGCTATATCCTTCAACCTTCTTCATGTGTCTCTTGTTTATCTTGGTATAGAAATGATTTAACCAGGGAAATAATTTACCTGGGTAAATCATCTCCACAGGGTGTCAGTATTTTAGATCTTTTGAACAAGAAGTGAACAATTTATTTGATTAAGAACTGATATCAGTTTTTTCTGAAACACCCTGTAGATTGTAGAAATATAGTTGATACATTACAGAAGTTATATATATTGTTGCTGGTTCAAAGAGAAAAAGAAATATTCTAAAATCAATGGATCCACGAAGAGATTTATATTTAAAAAAAAAAATTTCTTAGTGGATCTACTCATTAATATATATATATATATATATATATATATATATATATATATATATAGTATTCTTGGTCCAGTTAAACCGGAGTTGGGAGTAATTCCATCAGGACAAGAAATTATTCATGAATGAATATTTAAATTTTCCTGGTAAAGAGCTCAATGTAACAATAATACAGAGCAATAAATTCTTTAAGAAAAAACAACGAAACTGATCACAAAGGATTATAAATTTATTTCCATCCTGTTACGAATATGAAGAAGTCCTGTTAATTTTTTTTTTCGTGTTTTTGGAAATTTCAAAAATGCATAACAGGGTGGAAATAGATTTATAATCCTTTGTGATCGGTTTCGTTGTTTTTTCTTAAAGTATATATATATATATATATATATATACTTTTCTTGCGGCATTGCATAGATTTTTTATTTTATTTTGTGGCCCATGAAAGTTCCGAAAGCGCTCTGGGTAATTTTATTTAATTCATGTACCAATTTCAACCTGAAACAAAGACACTTATCAGGAAACTTGAAAGGATCTTAATAAAATTATATAGAGAAAATGTGTCTTTATTATTCAATCAGTCTTAAATGAAGGACTGCTACTCAACCACACACACACACACACACACGTATATATATATATATATATATATAAAGAAAAATTGATAACAAGGTAATCCAAGTAGAAGAGATTTATTGAGAAGCAAAGTCGACACTATAGCGTTTCGATTCTAATGAACCATCATCAGGACTATGAGGGATGATATTAGTGATGTTAAATTAACGATGGATGTTTAAAAGAACAAAATGTAAAAACATAGGGAAAATTTGTATAACAAGAAAAAGATGGCCGTTTACTTAGTGAATCAGCGTTTGTTGCTTTAAATTACGTCATTTGACTTATTAGAAATATTGTGTAGAATTTATGTTCCGTTTGTTTATCGAGAAAGATTTCGAATCAAAAGGAGGAAGAAAAAGAAAGACAAAAAGAAAAGGAGAAAGTATAAAATTATGATATATGTGGAATATATTGACTAAAGATGGAATATATTGTAGCTATTTAAAATGGATTTGCTCAAGTGGAAATATTATAAAAGCTCGGACGAGTATTTAAGGAATTACAGAGTGAAATAACAGCGGCTTCGAAAATTCGTCTTAGTCTTTTGTTATGAATATAAATGAGCACCTTTGCAGAACTGAAATCGAAGTTGTGATTAGATTAAGAAATGTGTTGAAATAGTGCATTGTTTAAGTTACCAATTCTTATGTCTCTTTTGTGTCCTTTCAAGCGAACGTGAAGGTTCCGAGATGTTTCACCAATTCATTTTAATTTACAATTCTTACAAGGGATACAATAAACATGGGCGTCTGAAAATATGTTGCGTTGAGGGCTAGAGTGTATTAATTCGCGGATCGTTTCAGAGGGTAAAGAGGTGGTTTTGATATTGAGTTTATCTAAATTATTTATTATGCTGTGAGAAAAAGAATTATTTGGCAAAGTTATGAATCTATGGGGGGGGGGGACTTGTTTTGTAAGATTGTGAGTGGACATTAGTTCAAGGTTAATTCTGATTGTGGATTTTGAGGGCCTTAGATTTAGCAAAGTGAATAAAAGATTTGGGGTATAGAAGGTTAAAAAAGGACTTTTCTATGTGGTTGAATTCATCATTTAAATAGTTCGAGGAACAAATACGTTGAGCTCTGAGATAAAAAAAACAAACCCTATTATGATACCTCTTTTGGTGTTGTTGTTGTGATGTGAATAAAAATTAATGTGGTCGTTTTTACAGTTGGGTTTACGGTAAACCTTGAATTCTAGTTTGTTAATATTCCTAATAAGTAAGATGTCCAGAAAAGGTAGAGTGTTATTAGATTCAAGTTCGTATGTGAACTTTATAGAAGGTTCTACATTGTTCAGTCTGTCAGTGATGTAAATATATTTAGATATATGTCATCAATCATGGACGCTGACCAAACATATAGAGAAAAAGCTAGACGGGAACGACAAAAGAATGTTACGAGGTATACTGAACAAATCCTGGAAGCAAGATTCCACAAAACACCAGTTGTACGGTCACCTACCTCTCCTCTCTCTAAATAAGACGAATAAGGCATGCAGGACACTGCTAGAGAAGCAAGAACGAAACCATCAGAGACGTTCTCCTATGGACGCTGTCACATGGACGTGCCAGTGTTGGACGACTAAGAACATATGTACAACAGCTTTGTATGGACACGAGATGTCGTGTGAAGGACTTGTCGGAAGCGATGTATGATAGAGATGATTAGCGAAAGAGGGTCAGGGAAATCTATGCTGCACGACTTAATGATATATATATATATATATATATATATATAATCTGTTATAAAATGTTATTTATAATCATATAATCTTTCTGAAAAATAAGGTATCTTCTTATTTTATAAAACTGATCTTTCAGTTTTACATTCAATTCTTTTTATTGATTGATCGATTTTAACGACACGTTAACTCGTTGTTAGGATTATCTTATGCCAAGACATAACCTATATTTTTTACGTAGCTGTTTTTTCGGAGATTTTTTTGTACACAGTCATATGAAATACGAATAATTTTTCTAGCCGATCTATTCAAAACATAGATAGGATCCTAACAGGTACAACCATTACAGATCAGAGTGCACCAGAAAGTTAAATTTTTTGGTAGGGTGGTGTCATTGTCAAGTTCTCTTTCATTTCCTTTGGTGGTTGTATATATTGTTATAAAATCACCAAATTCTCGAATAAAAATAGAAATCAGAATGTTATTAAGAGTTGAAATTTGCGCAATTTTTTTTCGAGTACTGAATTGTTTTTTCCTGGAACACAGTCCTTGAATATGCCGGAAAAAACGGCAAATGTTCTGACGGGAAAAAATGTAAAAAACAAGGACAAAAAAAAAAAAAGTTTAATGAAGCGATGTTATAACCTTTTTGCATTAATGAGTGTAGATTTCAGGAAAAGATGGGATGGTTGAAACGAAATTTCGAAAGGATGTCACAGCAAAATGAACTATAGTTTAAAGGATATAGACGATGAAACGACTAGGATAAGCTGATAGCCAGACAGCTTGCCAAGTAACTAGATATATAGATAGATATATAGATAGATAGATATGAACAGACAAAGATAGATAATCTGATAGATAAGAACAGACTGATATAGGTTATTGGATAGATATGAACAGACTGATTATATATATATATATATATATATATATATATATATGAATCCTCTTTATACATATATATTAAATATGATGTAGGATTTGGTTTGGTTTGGTTTTATGGCAAATCAACCATTATAGGTTATTTAATGCCAAATCCTCTTTATAGATATATATTGAAAATATAGGATTTAGTTTGGATGGGTTTTATGGCATATCAACCATTATATGTTATTTAATGCCAAATCCTCTTTATACATATATATTGAATATATAGGATTTAGTTTATATGGGTTTTATGGCAAATCAACCATTGTAGGTTATTTAATGCCAAATCCTGTTTATACATATATATTGAATATATAGGATTTAGTTTGGATGGGTTTTATGGCATATCAACCATTGTAAGTTATTTAACACAACACCCTCTTTATACATATATATATATATTAAATATATGACTTACAAGCAGATTTTTTAGATAACATTTTTAAACGAGCCTCTATTCCTTTTTTGCACACAGTTAATTGGTTTAACTTATTTCTAACAGTTAAATGTAAAATCTGTTCAATTTCAAACTATTCAGTTTAGCATAAGTACACAGTTTCTTGTTTATAGTCGTTTGCTTAAAAACAGTTTTTGTTTACACACAGTTTAATGCAAAAACAGATCTATTTCAAACAATTCAGTTTAGCATGTCAGCAAAGTTAAATGGCTCCAAGTATTGCTATTTATCACGAACATTTCAATTAAACATCAGTCATTTGTTTACATACAGTTAAATGATCAAACAGTTCTCTTTTAGACAATTTATTTTAGCATAAGTACAGATTTAGTTTACATACAGATAAATGTAAAAAGTATTTTCTCCCAAACAATTCAGTTTAGTATAAGTACACAGTTTAAGTGTCAAACAGTTCTATTTGACCCATAGATAGGACCCTATCATGTGCTATCACTCTGGGCTAGAGTGAACCTGGGAGTGATGGCATTGAAGGACTACTCTGCGTTCCCCAAACTCCAGCATTACTGAAGCCTCACTGACAGTTTTTTGTGTCATATCTGGGACAGTCGTCCAGGGAGTTTTACTTCTCTGCAGAGATGCAGTAAGTATATTCCACAGTCCAAGCCGACAGGGCTTTGTCCGTTATATATATATATATATATGTGTGTGTGTGTGTGTGTGTGCGTGAGTGTGTGTGTGTGTGGGGGGCAAGATTTTCGCTTTTAAATGTCAGATTAAATAAAACAGACACTTCGTATCTACCTATATTATTGTGAATCCGTTTAAGTTTACCTATGAGTCCTCGATATCTGGATGAAATGAATTTATAAAGGCACTATATTTTTTTCTAGGTACTTTCAGTCCCAGCTGAAGCCATCTTCGAGGAAATGAACATTAAAGTGACAAAAACAATGACGTAACATATCCATTTATTTCGAGATCTCGAGGAAGAACCAGTGGGAGAGGAATTTATGTACTAGAAGAAGAACTTTGCTGAAGATTAAAGGAAAAAATTGTGGGAAAATGTTAAAGGCATTACAGAAAACGGCTACTTCATTCAAAATTGATCTTGTTAAACGAAGGTTTGTTTATCTTTTAAAAAAGAGCTTCAGGAATTATACATATATATATATATATATATATATGCAAATTTCATAAACATAATAGACATTTTATGCCTACATATTTTCTTCTGGATCAATACTCGAACATCAAAATAATAAACAAAAACTTCAGATTCTCGAAGCACTATATATTAGAAACCTGCAACCAGCACTTAATAGAATTAATTTTCAAGCCAGTGCTAATGTACTTAAATGTCTTTAGCTACTGGCACTATTTACAGAATTACATTTAAAAGCAAACGCCATAATTTTCAACGGCAAAGACGTCCTTACACCGTAGTAATTTGCTAAAACAAAAGTTACATCACTTTTGTAATAGATTCTCCCCTGATGATGGCCCAAAGTCGGGCAGAAAGTACTAGGGATACATACAACTATGGACAATACCTAAATCAATTCCCCCCGAATACGATAAAAGTAATACGGGAATTCGAACGGATCCAGAAGAAAATATGTAGGCATAAAATGTCTATTATGTTTAATGAAATTTGCATTAACGAAGAAATGCTGCCTAAATATACACATATATATATATATATGTGCGTGTGTATGTGTATGTGTGTGTGTGTATATATATATGTGTGTGTGTGTGTATATATATATATATATGTGTGTGTGTGTGTGTATATATATATATATATATATAATGCAATTAGAAGAAAACTCAAACCTGATTAAATTGTCATTATGAATTTATTTCAGCGAAGAATATCATTATATTCTTCATCTCATCTCACTTGGACGAGACTGATTGCATTTCACATAGCACTAATACCCTTGGGAAAGGTATGAATCCAAATATTCTCCCTCCAGCTATGGGTAAATAGTAGGGCAGACTAGGTTTTTCAGCCTTGGTGAGGCAACTAGTCTAGTAGAAGGAAAACTCTGAATTCAAACCTGTTAAACTCCGCTTAAAAATTGACCTTGTGTCATATCCTGCCCGAGCGGAGGGGTGGGTTGGGTGAATATGATACTCTTCATCTCATCAGATGACTTCATACGTTTAATTTGAGTTTGAAAAACAGCAAATATGGATTACCGTCTATATATATATATATATATGTGTGTGTGTGTGTGTGTGTGTGTGTGTATTAAAAAGAACTAAATTTAAAATTTCTAGCGAAAGTAAAGGGAGTTAAAACAATAAACTATTAAAAAAATTAAGAAACCAAGAAAAGGGTGTTCCAGTAAATTAGCCTATCCCACTTTGAACATATGCTAGATTTTTCGTAGCAGGTGGGATTTTTTTTTTTAGTAATGTAAGCTTGTAAACTAAACTATTATTTTCATATATTTTTCTGTTTACTCCTTTTACATGTGTTAAATCCCTCAGTTAATCGTGCCATCCTCCTCCGATAAAAACAACCTTTCGCACCCACCATGTGCCTTTAATTAATCCCAAAACGGTCAAAGGGAATTAACTACCTAACAAATTAAAAAAAGACCTAATTGCGAATTGATATCTAAAATTCCAAGAATCTCCTTCTGTACATAAAACCCCCGGTCATATAACACTTGTAATTACTGAAATAATAGGTAGAGTGTTTGCTAATGATCCGGAAGACCTGGTTTCAATCCCTAGTCACGTCATATGGTATCAATTACTATGTAAAAATGGTACGTATGATAAGGTACGTATCGAGAGTAAAGTGGAGCAATCCAGAGAAAGGAGTAGCGCCCTCTCCTACACCTCAGTGTGGTAGCTATTGAAAAGGGAGTCTACTGGTCACCCTCGACCACGGTCGCCAACTTTACTTATTTCCAATAAATATCATCCAAAATCAATATTCTTGTTATTATCTAGAGTTGGAACATCGGTGGCCCCCAATCAGGACAACTTAAATTTACTTTTATGTCCACATTTAAACACAATCTCGTTTCGTTCATTAAGTAGTTGTCAGGGACCCTTAAAATTAACTATACTAATTTTTTCATCGATACACAAGCTACATCTGCCATTGAAGCTATTTGTGGTTGAAGACTTTTCCACTTTACTTGAAGGGTTAACCTTGATCTTTAAGGTCCCAAAAATATTTAGATAGAGCGGTTTGGTTTCTAAGTAGCGGATTAGAGAAAGAATATCTGTGGTTATACAGTCCTTGCTTCCAATTCCCAGTGGAGATATCTTTATAAACCCTCTCCCAATCATTATTATGTTCCATGGGGGAAATGCACGCTTGGTATACGACGTTCTTCGAGTTGCCTCGTCCGCCCAAAGAGGCATCCCCCTTTTCTTCTACTATTACAGGACACCTCATCTGGTCCCTCACTATTCCTATCTAATTCGTTTAGTAACTTCCTGTTGTGGTTATTTAAGATACTATGCATATTGTTTGTAAAAGAGTTACTAATTTTTACTATTAAAAGTTTTTCTTAATGGATTGTCCCTATTAAAGTGCCTATCCAGGAGGTTTAGGAAGTATTCACTTATGTTAATGTTGGTAAGTTTACAGAATGGTGGGTTAAACCAGATTATTCTTCTATTTCTATTTTTACCAAGTCTATTTGAGTAATTATTATTGGTGTCACCTACCTCGACGAATCCCATTACCACTACTTTGTCCTTTAGAGCCGGGGTTCATCGGGTTCACATAGTCCAGTCTACCTTGGAATCCGTTGTTTTTGAGGGCTTCATCATATATCCTTTTGCTATCCTCAAATTTTTTTTTACATGCGGATAGTCTATTTATCCTTTGGTTCACGGCATTTGGAATCTGTTTCAATATCGATCTTGGGTGGTTAGAGTCAATATTTATATAGGTGGGGATGGAATTGCTCTAACTATAATGATATGCAATAAAATTCTGTTTTAAACTTGGAAAAAATGCCGCAGAAACGTGTGGAATGGTTCACACTGCTTTTGGAGCATCTTGCATGAATCACGCATCAGTTTTTGAGTGGCAAAAGAGATTCAAGGAAGGCAGGGAGTCTGTGAGGGATGATGAGAGGTGTGGGAGGATTAAGGAAGTCACTACACCAGGGTTGATTGGCCAAAGGGTTAGGGTTAGTGTTACTATGTTGAGGTTTTAAAGGAGTTCAGAAAGAGATTCCGTTGGAAGAGGCCACCACTTTTCAAATCGGCTCAGTGGCATTTCCCCTAGGTCAATGTACCAGTCCACAACTCCATCCTTGTCACAGACTATTTGACCAAGATGGGCATCAAGACAGTTGCTCACCCTCCCTATAGTCCAGACCTTGCTCCCAATGACTTTTTGTTATTCTCTAAGCTCAGAGGCTGTCGTTATGAGAGAATTGAGGAGATGAAAGAGGCTGTGACGAAGGTCATTGACACGCTCACACAAGAGGACTTCCATGGGGCCTTCTAGAAGTTGTTGGAACGGTACAACAAGTGCATTGCAGCCGGAGGAGCTTACTTCAAAAGGGACTAGAGTTTCATGTGTGTACTATCAATAAAAATGCCCTTACGAAAAAAGTCTGGAAAATTATCTAATGATCCTCGTATGTATATATATATATATATATATCAGTCTATTAGTGGATAGACTTATATATATATATATATATATCTTTCTCCACACACACACACACACACACACACACACATATATATATATAGGAAAAAATAAATAGAAAAGTGGTTAAATCAAAACAGAAAACGGATTCAAATAGATATTTCGTCTTTATTTCTGTTGACAGTGTTTTGGTTTATCCACCTTTCCCTTTTATTTTTTCACATCTTGTCTGATTTTTACAATCTTCTATTTCTACCCCCACCCACATATATATGTATATATATATATATATATATATATAGATATCAACAAGTGAGGATATAAGAAATTATCATTAGAATTATTAAGTCTTCTTAAAAGTTTACAGAGACCTCTTTTAAATACTTTTTTGCTGTTTTTGTCTTTTAAAAAACTTAGAAAATGTGCTGGAAACTTTCGCACAACCCTCACAATAATTGATTCTGTCATTTTAATGTCTATTCTCTTCTTCGCTCCACAAATCACCCTCATCAACAAGCAAGGGAGCATGCGTTAAACTTGCCAGTCTGACGCCATCTTGTCTCCCTCCATTCTCTAAATAAATGCACACTTCTATCTGCCCCCCTTCTGTTTTACCCAGCGGTAATTGGCCTAAAACAACAATGTATGTCGATCACGTGCTATCAATAAAGACACGCACATTACGAGTAATGGTTCATAAAAATCCAGCCTCAACCTGATAAAAAAAAAGACAGTAGATGAGCTGAGTCAAACAAAAACACAAAACAAAACAAAACCACACAAAAAATAGTCCTGCACAAATAGAGGGACTTAATTAAGATCATTTTGTAATATCAAAATCGGCCTCATTAGTTTAATTATCATCGGAAGGAATTGGTAATTTACATTGGCTATCGTGCTCCCACTCTTTCTTCCTCTCTCTTTCTCTCTCTCTCTCTCTCTACCTTGCTCTCCCTTTCTCTTTCTCTTTCTCTCTCTTCCTCTCACGATTTCTCCTCTCTCATTCTCTCTTTCCCCCTTTTTTCTCTCTCTTCCTCTCTGTCTGTCTTTCTCCTCTTTATTTTTCTTCCCCTCCCTCTTTCTTTCTTTCTTTCTTTCTTTCTCTCTCTTCCTCTCACGATTTCTCCTCTCTCTTTCTCGCTTTCCCTCTTTCTCCTTCTCTTTCTTTCTCTCTTCCTCTCTCTTCCACTCTTTCCTTCTCTTTGTTTCTCTCTCTGTTTTATTCCTTCTCTCTCTATCTCTCTGTTTCTCTCCCTGTCTTTTTCCTTCTCTCGCTTTCTCTTTCTTTCTCTCTCTTTTTTTTTCGCTCTTACTCTCTTTCTTCCCTCCTCTCTCTTCCTCTCTCTCTCTTTCTCATTCACTTTTCCCTCTCTTTCTCTTTCTGTCTTTCTCACTCTCTGTCTCTGTCTCTCTCTTTTACACTCTCTCTTCCTCGCTCACTTACACACACACACACACACACACACACACACACACTCTCTCTCTCTCTCTGTTCGTCTAATTCACATTATCTCTCACTGGTCCCGTTACCTAATTCACTCATGGTGCCGCCAACCATATATATATTTACCCAATCTTTTTGCATGGGAAGGAAACGACACAAGGTCAGTTTCTAAGCGGAGCTTATTTGGTTTAAATTCAGAGTTTTTCTTCTCCTAGACTGGTTTCCTGGCTACAGCTAAAGAACCCAATCTGCCCTGTTATTCTACCCATAGCTGAAGGAAGATTAGTTTGATTTATACTTTTCTCAACGGAATTCGACAAGGTTTTAAACCCGGGCGGCCGATTTCATTTCCCCTACGAGCGTCTCCCACTTATCTTTCGTTTAAACTAGGAATTAAGCCGCGGCCCTTTCAGTAATACATGTTTAATCAATTAAACGTTTAACCTTTTCAAATAAACAGTTTGGGCATTCACGGTGACGTAGTGGCTAAAGTGCTGGACTGCGGCCTTGAAGTAAGCGAGTTCGAATTCCAGTCGTGCTGTTACGTACATTTTAGGAAAGGTAACTGCTGGAGAACGAGCTCATAAGTGATGTACTCCTATGGACCCTAACATATGGCCGGGCAAAAGCAGGACGACCAGCACGAACATACATCCAGCAGCTATGTGAGGATACAGGGTGTGGCTTTGAAGACCTGCCGGAGGCGATGAACGATAGGGAGAAGTGGCGAGAGAGAGGGTCAGGGATATCCGTGCTAGTGGCACGACATGATGATGATGAACCCCCTAATCCTCCCAGCTATGGTTTAAATAGTATCACCACTGTTCTTCTACAAAGATGGCTTTGGCATTAAATAACACACGAAGGTTGATATGCCATTAAACAAAGAAACCACACCAAACCTAATGAACAGTTACGTGATGTCGGCTGAATCTCGATTCTTTCATCGAATGTTAAACGGAAAACCGATGGTCAGGAAATGGGTAACTCACACACACACAAGCAAAAAAAGAAAAAGAATGAATTTAATGAAGCGACGTAATGATCATTCTGCATTAATGCGTCTAGATTCCAGGAAAAGATAAAACTGTTTAAACAAAATTTAGAGAGGATGTCTCCGTAAAATGAAGTTCATTTTAAAGGAGATAGACGATAAACTGACTGGGATAGGCTGATAGCCAAACAACTTGTAAAGTAACTAGATAGATAGATAGATATGAGTAAAAGATAGCTAGCTAGCTAGCTAGCTAAACAGAAATAGATCGATAGATAGATATATGAATAGACGAAGGTAGATAATCTGATAGATATGAACAGACTGATAGATTATTGGATAGATATTTATAAACAGGCAGGCACTGATCAATTGATAGATATGTGGATAGTTGGTTGGTTGTTTGGGTTTTATGGCATATCAACCTTTGTAGGTTATTTAACGCCAAATCCATTTTTATGTAAATAGTTCTGTTTCAAACAATTCAGATTAGCATGTGCACAGTTTAATTGTGAAAAGTATTTCTATTTCAAGCTATTCAGTTTAGTCAAGCAGTTTTAATTCAACTAATTCAGGTTAGTATAAGTACAGATTTTGTCTACACACAGTTAAATGCCAAAACAGTTCTATTTTAAACAATTCAGTTTAGTGTAAATACAGTGTCAATGTAAAAAAACCCAGTTCTACTTCAAATAATTCAGTTTAGCATAAGCACCCAGTTTAAATGTAAGTACGGTTTAAGTTTCAAAAACATTTCTATTTCAAGCTATTCAGTTTAGTCAAACAATTCAGTTTAGTATAAGTATGTAGTTAGTTCTATATAACCCATAGATAGGGCCTTATCAGGTGCTACCACACCGGGCCTTAGTGAACCTGGGAGTAATGGCAATGAAGGGGTGCTCTGTATTCCCCAAAGACATCATCATCAGACTGCATAGTGTCATATCCAGGACACTCATTGAGGTGGGGTCTTACCCCTCTGCAGAGGTGCCGTCAGTGTATTCTACAGCCACAACCGACTGGGCAAGATATATGAATAGACTGAGATAGATAGATAGATAGATAGATAGGAGGTTTCCGTGGTGTAATGATTATCGTCGTAGGAAATGGACACGGCGACACGAGTTCAAATCCTGGACGAGACTGACTTGTATTTCACATTGTACTAATACCCTTGGTAAAGGTATGAATCCTATTATTCTCCCTCCAGCTATGGGTAAAATAGTAGGGCAGACTAGGTTCTTCAGCCTTGGTGAGGCAACTAGTCTAGGAGAAGGAAAACTCTGAATTCAGACCTGTTAAACTCCACTTAAAAACTGACCTTGTGTCATATCCTGCCCGAGTGGAGGGGTCGGGATAGATAGATAGATAGATATATGAGCAGGCGAAGATAGATAATCTGATGGAAATGATCAGACTGAGATAGATTATTGGATAAATATGAACAGACATATAAGTAAATATATATTAGTTTTTATATATATTTAATAGCATGGAAGCTTGTCTGCGACCACAGGTTTCATGCCGTCTTATCACGACAATCAGAGAAAGAAAGATATAGGAGAAATCGAAAAAATAAAAAAATACAGTCAAAAGAATGTTAGAATTGTTTACAACTCTTTATGTGTGCGTGTGTGACAACCAACACTGTTATAATATAATATAATATATACATATATATATATATATATAGACAGATAGATAGACAGGCAGAGAGAGAGAGAGAGAGACGTGGGTGAAGGAATGAGAAACAGAAGAAATTGATGAATAAAGAGAAAGAAGAGAAGAATGCTGATTTTGAGAATATATTTTGGAAGTTTATTTTTTTAAAGAAACAATGACGTGATATATCATAAATAATTAGATCTCCCAAAAGTCTACAAATAATTCAATTTTACTGTCCGTGACACAACTGAGGTTGTTTTTCGTGAGTCATTTAATGACAAATTCTGTTAATATCTCCATACGTGCATATATAAGGAAGAAAATATTGGAAAGGAAACCGACAGAATAGCGAAAATAGAAAAAAACAAAGTCATCCAAAAAAATTCATTACGAAAGATAGTCAACGTTAAGGCTTTTCATTTTTAATGAACCTTCATCAGAATTTTAAGGTGATGAAACAAGTGTTCATAGAACAAAAACGTCCGTCGTTGTTCTATCAACAATTTTCGCCTGGATTCAGGGATCCATTTAAATTAAAACTAGGTGTAGTCTTCTTGTCTGGATTGAGGGATCCATTTAAATTAAAACCAGGTCTAGTCTTCTTGTCTGGATTAAGGGATCCATTTGAATTAAAACTAGGTCGAGTCTTCTTCCTTGGATTGAGGGATCCATTTAAGTTAAAACCAGGTCTAGTCTTCTTCCCTGGATTGGGGGATCCATTTGAATTAAAACTAGGTGTAGTCTTCTTCCCTGGATTGAGGGATTAATTTAAATTAAAACTAGGTGTAGTCTCCTTGCCTGGATTAAGGGATCCATTTAAATTAAAACTAGGTGTAGTCTTCTTGTCTGGATTAAGGGATCCATTTAAGTTAAAACCAGGTCTAGTCTTCTTGTCTGGATTAAGGGATCCATTTAAGTTAAAACCAGGTCTAGTCTTCTTGTCTGGATTAAGGGATCCATTTGAATTAAAACTAGGTCGAGTTTTCTTCCTTGGATTGAGGGATCCATTAAAGTTAAAACCAGGTCTAGTCTTCTTCCCTGGATTGGGGGATCCATTTGAATTAAAACTAGGTGTAGTCTTCTTCCCTGGATTGGGGGATTCATTTAAATTAAAACTAGGTGTAGTCTTCTTGCCTGGATTAAGGGATCCATTTAAATTAAAACTAGGTGTAGTCTTCTTGTCTGGATTAAGGGATCCATTTAAGATAAAACCAGGTCTAGTCTTCTTGTCTGGATTAAGGGATCCATTTGAATTAAAACTAGGTCGAGTCTTCTTCCTTGAATTGAAGGATCCATTTAAGTTAAAACCAGGTCTAGTCTTCTTCCCTGGATTGGGGGATCCATTTGAATTAAAACTAGGTCAAGTCTTCTTCCCTGGATTGGGGGATTCATTAAAATTAAAACTAGGTGTAGTCTTCTTGCCTGGATTAAGGGATCCATTTAAATCAAAACTAGGTGTAGTCTTCTTGTCTGGATTAAGGGATCGTTTTAAGTTAAAACCAGGTCTAGTCTTCTTGTCTGGATTAAGGGATCCATTTGAATTAAAACTAGGTCGGGTCTTCTTCCTTGGATTGAGGGATCCATTTAAGTTAAAACCAGGTCTAGTCTTCTTCCCTGGATTGGGGGATCCATTTAAGTTAAAAGTAGGTGTAGTCTTCTTGTCTGGATCGAGGGATCCATTTGAATTAAAACTAGGTGTAGCCTTCTTGCCAGGATTAAGGGATCCATTTAAATTAAAACTAGATATAGTCTTCTTGTCTGGATTGAGGGATCCATTTAAGTTAAAACTTGGTGTAGTCTTCTTGTCTGAATTGAGGGATCCATTTGAATTAAAACCAGGTCTAGTCTTCTTGTCTTGATTGAGGTAATCATTTTTATGTCAAAATTCCAGAAAATGTTGTGGATTTCGTTTTCATGGACAGATTTTGGTTTGTGCATTTATCACTAGGGTCAAACTTAAATCTCTTGCATAATTCCCAGTGGATTAACATCCCACCTATTCCTTCCACCACTCCAAAGAAAGAAAAGACAATTATCAACAGTATACTGATTTACACTCAACAATCTCTTGCACAATTCCCAGTGGATCACCATTCCACCCATTTCTTCAATTATTCTAATTTCGTAACTGAAATAACTGTCATAAACTTTATTTTGAATATTTTCACTCCCATATTTCTAAATTGGTTTTGATTGGTTGTGTTTTAAAAAATATCAACTCTTGTGGGTTATTTAATGCCAAATCATGTCTATTCATGTACATTAAATACATATGGTTTGTAAACGAATAGTTTGTACGTACTATTTTAAAATGAACCACAGCTTATTTGATAAATGGTTTCAGTATTATTATTCAACTTTTTTGGAGGTGCCCGTGGTGTAATGGTTATCGTCGTTGGAAATGGAAACGGCGACACGAGTTCAAATCCTAGACGAGACTGATTGATTTTCACATTGCTCTAATACCCTTGGGAAAAGTATGAATCCAATTATTCTCCCTCCAGCTATGGGTAAATAGTAGGACAGACTGGGTTCTTCAGCCTTGGTGAGGCAACTAGTCTCGGAGAAGATATTTATATGTATGTGTGACGGTTATAATAACCGAAGCGTTCAACGTTGACTTTCAAAATTTCATCAAATTTGGATTATTTTCCCCCTACTTTTCTTCGTACTGTCGGATCTAATTTCCTTATTGAAAAGAATCCGACAATATGGAGAAAAATTGAAAAACAAAGTAGTCCAAAGGTTGTTTAATGAAATACAAAACAAAGGAGGAGATTATATATCGCTTTGTAATCCGTAATATCTCTTGATGGTTTCATTTGTTTTAACATCGTTGCCTTACACTGTCACATGATAATTTTTGAAATATGAACGCTGTTTTATTTATCAAAAAGTTGGTGTCCCCTTTCTCTCTATGTATAATCTCCTCCTTTGTTTTGTATTTCATCAAACATCTTTCGGTGATCTAACGACACTCGATAACATCTTTCTTAAGTTCTGATGATGGTTTATCAAAACGGAAATGTTATATTAAATTCTTCTCCTCGAATTACTTTGTTTTTCGATTTTTCTGCATATATATATATATATATATATATATATATATACTACTCTGTCACCAACGTCCCTATCGGCTATCTTTTTTGGCTGGTCCTCTACTCGGCATCCAGTGTCCGTACCGAGCTGATGTAAGTTTTTGCTAGTCTGTCAACACTGGTGTGTCCATTGGTAGGAGTCCACAGAAACATCGTCAATGAGTTCGTCCGAGCTTCTACCGTAGTGTCTTGTTCGTCTTACTTGGATGGTTTGTGAGGTGGAAGGTAAGTGGCTATACATCTGTTTTGTAGGCTGCTGCTTCCAGAATTTGTTTAAAAAAGGACATAGCATCCACAGTTCCCATCTAGCTTTTCTTTCAAGCATTTCCTTAAAGTCCAAGAGGTGCAATTCTTCAGCAGTACTGACATAACTACAATTTAGAAGAATTCCGGTGTTATTTTATCCGAGAGATCAGATTTCCGTATGATTGATATCCTGTCAATAGCAGTGTACTTTAGCCAGATACGGATATGTGAGATACGGATATGTTCGTAACATATATACATAGAACATAGGAATCTCGAAACACGAAAAACATTTACGACTTCTTAGTTCAGGTACGAAACTTTTTATTACCTTTGAGTTTAAAGGTTCTTCGACATGAGGAGAGAGATACTCATTCTTTCTATTCTGGCTTTTCCATCTAACCCCCCCCATCTCGTGCGCACTCGTCGCAAGGCCTCCGCGAGCAAGCGAAGGTCAACCGTCTTCTTCTGAGGCAGGACTCAACTCAACTCCACTAACTGACTTTTTCAAAATCCCCAAAATCCCCCGCACACTTCCGGTACGTGATGTCACCCGCACCCTGTAGCCCCGTTTCCCATCTGGACTATCTCTGAGTGACATCTCTGAGTGACACGTCCGCTCCACGCGCGCGCGTGAACACCTGCTTTAATGCTGCACCTAAGTAACCCATGCACTGAGCCGAAAGGTTCTCAGCCTAACTAAACCCAAAGGCATAAAACAAAATCCCTCGGGCATTATATTACAGCAGGCCATGCATTTCCAAAGCATATTCTGACATCACTGACTTTAGATGAGATATTGCTACCGAAGTATGTGATCTACTCATTTCAGAGGTTTTTCATCTAATACGGTATGACTTTCATTTTGTTTAAAACACATGAACTGTTTTTTTTTATCTGAGTTCATATTGTAACCGATACACATGGCTGCCTGCAACAGGCCATGCTGCATGTGATGGGTAGATGTATTTGTAAAAAGCGTTAGATCATCAGCGTAGTTAGCTCCTGTAATAGTTTCTGCGGGTTATCGTCGGCGCCTCGCTTTTTTAGTTATATATATATATATATATATATATATATATATATACATTTGTTTTTGTTTTTGTTTTTGTTTTTCATTTTTATATAAAAGGATTTTCTTTTTTCTTTGTGTTTTTTTTATTATATATATTCTATATATAAAAGGATCGTTTAGCTCTGCACGTTGAGTGTTGATGTATTCTTGATCCCAAATTAATTATACATCAATAGCCGTTGACAGTGAGCACTCAATTGGATACTCCTACCCCTTGGATATCCTCCGAGGATCATATAAGAATATATATATATATATATATATATATATATGAAGAAAAGTAGAAAAAATTAATCCAGATTTGATGAATTTATTATGAAAGTCGACGTTGAGCGTTTCGGTTATAATAACCTTCTTCAGGATTTTAAATTCATGAAAATTATTGTTAAAATACAGATGGATGTTTGATGAAAAAGCACGAGAAAAGAAAGTGTGGATAAAAAAGAAAGATTCATGTAGATATATACAGCATTCTAATTTTTAAAAATATTATTACATTGTTGTCACGTGGACTGATGTTTGAAATTTGTTGGGTTTCTTAGGGATATTACGGAAGATGATAAAAACAATGATAAAATATTTTTGAAAAAAAAATAAGATGAAATAAAAGAAAAGAAAAGAAGAGAAAATGAATATGAATGTATTGTTCAAGAGGATAAATTCAAAATTTTTTCTCCAAAATTTTCAATCTATGGGTCAAATAGAACTGTTTGACATTTAAACTGATCGCAAACAAATGACTTAAGCTAAACTGAATTGCTTGAAATAGAACTGTTTGATCATTTAAGTGTGTGTAAACAAACGACTGATGTTTAATTGAATTGTTAGTTATACATAGCAATACTTGGAACAATTTAACTGTGTACTAATAAATCATTGATAGCAAATTAAATTGTTCGTATTAGATAGAAATACATGAAACCATCTAACTGCCCCCCCCAAAAAAAAATGAGCTCTGGTTCGTCTAAAAATGTGCTATAATCAAACGGGTGACATCTCCACTCTAGACGGAACCCCTCTTAAACTAGTAGACAAATTCACTTACCTAGGAAGCAGCGTCGCATCAACCGAAAAGGACATCGACACGAGGTTAACGAAAGTATGAACAGCTATCAATAGGCTATCGATTATATGGAAATCAGAACTAACCGATAAAATGAAACGCGGTTAGGAGGTGCGCGTGGTGAAATGGTTATCGTCGTAGGAAATGAACACGGCGACACGAGTTCAAATCCTGGTCGAGACTGATTGCATTTCACATAGCACTAATACCCTTGGGAAAGGTATGAATCCAATAATTCTCCCTCCAGCTATGGGTAAATAGTAGGACAAACTGAGTTCTTCAGCCTTGGTGAGGCAACTAGTCTAGTAGAAGGAAAACTCTGAATTCAAACCTGTTAAACTCCGTTTAAAAAAACTGACCTTGTGTCATATCCTGCCCGAGCGGAGGGGTTGGGTAAATAGGATAAAATGAAACGCAGTTTCTTCCAGGCAGCGGTCGCATCGATACTGCTATATGGATGCACTACATGGACTCTAACAAAACGGCTGGAGAAGAAGCTAGACGGCAATTACACAAGAATGCTGCGAGCAATCTTGAACATGTCCTGGCGGCAACACCCCACAAGACACCAACTGTACGACCAAAAAACTATTCAAGTTAGACGAACCAGACATGCAGGACTCTGCTGGAGAAGCAGGGACGAACTCATAAGTGATGTACTCTTGTGGACCCCCACACATGGCCGTGCAAAAGCTGGACGACCAGCACGAACATACATTCAGCAACTATGTGAGGATACGGGATGTTGTCCAGAAGACCTGCCTGAGGCGATGAACGATAGGGAAAAGTGGCGAGAGAGGGTCAGGGATATCCGTGCTACCAGCACGACATGATGATGATGGTGATATATATATATATATATATATATATATATATATATATATATATATATATATATATAAACATGTTTTGGCATTAAATAAAACAATGGTTGACATGCCATAAAAAAACCCAACGCTACCAACCAACCAACTAACCAGATATACAAGGTCTGTTCATAAAGTATTGAGAATGACACTTTATTTACCAAGAAGAAACAAACAAAACATCAATTTCCATTCAAACAGTCCCTTGGCACAGTACACATTTATTCCAGTGAGTTTTCCATTCGTCGAAGCACCCTTTGATATGATGTTGAGGAAGGGCCGTCGCATTCCTTTTAATGTCCTTCACATTCAGCTATGTAAAACTGGCGACCTTAGTCGAGGGTGACCCAAAGGATATTTTTTCATTGGCTTGTAGAGAAGGGTGCTACTCCTTACCCTGGATTGTTCCACTTCACCCTTATAATGCTGAGTGCTAAGCAAGGCGGTATCAAGTACCATTTTTTGAGTCTTTGGTATGACTCAGAATGGGATTGAATCCCAGGTCTCCCGGGGCTCTGGCGAACACTCTTACCGCTAGGCTAAAGGACTGGTCATATACATAATGTTGAAATTAAGAAAAACCTAAAGTAGAAAGTCGGTGTTTCTTATCACAACCCGTAAACACATGTTCATAATTTTTATTTGCAACATCTTGTTTATATTTTCTGTATATTTTTCTGAATACATTTCTCTTTTAATATTCTAAATAAAGCTCTTTTTAAAAATTTAATTATCCATAAATTATACTTTGAATTAAAATCTTGTTTTTTAAATTTTACCTAATCTTGTTTTTCACCGAAAACATTTCATTTAAAAATGTTGAAATATTTATGTCAAAGTTGTAAAAATATTCAACGATATGTATATATATATATATATATATATATATATATATATATATATATATATATATATGTGTGTGTGTGTGTGCACACCCGCGCGTGAGTATGCGTGTGTGTGTGTGTGTGTGTGCACACCCGCGCGTGAGTATGCGTGTGTGTGTGTATAGTTGGGCAGCAGTCCTTCATTTAAACATGTTTGATTAAGTAATAAAGACACATTTTGTCTTTATAATTTTATTAGGACCCTTTCAAGTTTCTTAATAAGTGTTTTTGTTTTAGGTTGGAGTTGGTAGATGAATTTCATGAAATTGTCCCGAGCGTTTTCAGACCTTTCATCGGCAATGTTGTACAAAACCTAAAAACATTTTCAAAAAATAATCTTTACACTTGGAAATAACTCCTGATGATGGCCTTAGAAAGGTCCGGAAACACTCGGGACTATTTCGTTAAATTCATCGACTAACTCCAACCTAAAACCAAAACACCTATTAGGAAACTTGAAAGGATCCTAATAAAATTATATAGACAAAATGTATCTTTATTATTTAATCAAATATGGTTATATATATATGTATATATATATAATTTTTTCTTGGTTCAACGAGAGAAAAGTAAATAACTTCAAATGAATCTTTCAATATGAGTTTGCGGGCCTATCCATTTTAGTATATATATATATATATATATATATATATATATATATATATAAAGTTGCCCGACTGTAGTCGATGGTAACCCGAAGGCTCCCTTTTCAATAGCTACTACTGTGTAGGGTAGGGTGCTATTTCTTTCCCTAGATTGTTCCTCTTACCCTTGATCTGTATCTTATAATGATGAGTGTTTAGCAAGGAGGTTTTAACTAACAGTTTTTGTGTTTTTGATATGACTCGACCTGGGATTGAACTCCGGTCTTCCGGACCATTGGCAACCACTCATATAAGTATAATTTTTATTGCTTCAATGAGAGAAATGTAAATATTTTAGAATGAATTTGCAGACCTATTCATTTCAATGTATATATATATATATATATATATATATATATATATATATATATATATATATATATATATATATATATATATATATATATATATATATATATATATATATATATATATATATATATATATATATATATATATATATATATATATATAAGTCAGTTTCGATATACGTATTTACCTAACCTACAACGCAACGGATAAGATGTGACACAAGATCAATTTTTTTTAGAAGAGCACAGTTTGCTTGAATTCAGAATTTCTTTCCCGCTAGATGAACCAAGGTTAATAAACCCAATCCATCTTACTACTTGCACATAGCTGGAGGAAGGGAAGAAAGGGAGATTGATTCATGCCTTTAACAAAAGTACCAATTCGAAGTGAAGAGCAGACAACCACGTCCAGACTTGAACTCGAACTACCGGTTCGATTTCATTTAACGCTCAGCGTCCGTCGATATATATTGAAACTACCTTCATACTTTTTTCTTCAATTTGACACCAATTCGTCAACGAGTCTAGATATCTGGCTAGACATCTAGACATTATCCCCTTAATTATATAAGCTGTTTATGTGATGTTAAAATAAGAAAATTTTAAATTTTATACCATTATTTAAAAAAAAAAATTATAAATAATATTTTTATTTAATTTGATTATGTCTAAATTATACGTAGCCTTTTAAAGATCTTGTCGGGAGTAAGGTTTTAGTCTTGGCTTATATTGCCAGATGGTGTTGAAGTTAGTGCCAGTGTTCTCTTGATGACGTAAGCAAGATTTTTTGAATAAATGTTATTTAAACAGCAGCTCGAATATCATGTTCACTGACCTTGCAATTCGTTCTTTTTATTTTCAACCAAAGAAAGTTAAAATCCTCCTTTCTGTGTGAGAGTATATATATATATATATATATATATATATATATATATATATATATATATATATTAATAGAGTTCTCTCTTTCTTTCCTACTTTTTTTTACATCCAATGGGGGGGGG
Source organism: Sepioteuthis lessoniana (assembly GCA_963585895.1). NCBI lineage: Eukaryota > Metazoa > Mollusca > Cephalopoda > Myopsida > Loliginidae > Sepioteuthis > Sepioteuthis lessoniana. Next base: position 24,108,167 of record OY757945.1, on the reverse strand, counting down.
GGGAATGAATTTAAAAGTCAAGACAAACCACAAGTATTTCGTTGGAAAGGACAAGTTTCTAGAAACAGGATATTTTGTTCTTGTCTTTTTTCCGTTTATTACGTTCAATTGCAAAAATAGTAACAAATTAAGATGATTGAAAAATCCACTTTTTGCCTAACTATTTTCTGGGAAGGTGGGGAGCAGTTAAGTGCTATTAGAATACATGTTATAAACAGAGGCATAGAAAATCGTATCACTTACAGTTGAAAATATAACCGAGCGATTTAAGATTTTCTTTTTCTTTATTTTTTCTAAGAAAAAAAAGTACTTTTAGAAACTTTTAAGAAAAAAATATTTCATTCGATATTTTAACAAATTTATTCTGCATAAATAATTTGGCATTTTAACGATATGTAATACATATTTAATAGATATAGATATGATATAGAAGGAATACGTAAAAATATTTTGGAATTTATTGGACTTTTTTTACCAAGTTGAATATTTTAATATTTTAACGATATATAATAGAAATACAATATAGAATGAATACACTGAAAATTGATTAAAAGCAATCAATTGAAGTATTAAATATTTCACTAATATATATATATATATATATATATATATATATATATATATATATATATATATATATATATAGCGTTTCGGTTCTGCTGTACCATCATCAGGATTGTGTGGGGTTTTATTAGTGATGTTAAGTGTAGATGGATGTATAAAAAGTGTAAAAATATATAAAAATTTGGAAAAGTTGTACAACAAGAAAAGTTGGCTGTTTTTTTTATACATCCATCTACACTTAACATCACAAATAAAACCCCTCACAGTCCTGATGATGGTTCAGCAGTACCGAAACGCTATAGTGTCGACTGACTTTGTTTCTCTATAAATCCCTACTTTCTATTTGGATTACTTGTTGTCAATTTTTCTTCACAAATTGTCGGATTACTATCCATTACGAGATAGAGCTCATTTTTTACACGCAGTTAAAGTGTTTCAAGAATTCCTATATACCAATCATAATTTACCATCAGTCATTTGTTTGTGCACAGTTTTTTCTATTTGACCTATAGGTAAGACCCATAGATAGGTACTACCACTCCGGGCCAGAGTGGATCTGGTATCAATAGCATTGGAGGAGTACTCCACATTCCCCAAATCTCCAGGCTTGAGGCTCGCCGTCAGATGGTTTAATGTCCAATATCAGGATATCAGGACACTCATTGCAGGGGAGGGGTCTGAGATGTGGTTGATGTTTTCTATATCCCTAGCCGACTGGGCTGATGATAACTTCAGTTAATTAATCAGTTGTTTTAGAATAGTTTTTCATTGTGCGATATTTTTTTTCTTCGGAGGCCCGTAAGAGAATAAATATAAAAAGCGTCACATGGGAGATAAAACTTAACCTAGAGTTTATTGACCGTTTTTGATAATCTATACTTTAGGAGAAAAAGGAGTTACAAGTCATGACATAACCGATTAAAAGTACGGGCTTTTGTTTATGCGTACTTTATATCTACATAATAACTGTTGGTTAATGAAATACTTTACTTAAAATTACGTAAAAAACTTTGTTGTTTTAATTAAAGGCCTTTTTTTAGTGTCAGCGATCAGCTTAATTTTGTTTATAACTTTCTAGGTGATCATAAAAAGAAAAAGAATTATGTCACTCAAGCGTATTTAATCAATCAAATACATAATTATTCCATTATCAATACTATGTGTCAGTAGTTGGATTTTATTATATTTGGAATATCCAAGTAAAACACTGTAGGCTACATCAAGGTCTAGACTACATTGTTTATTCAAGGTATTGCAATCATTTTGATTGTATTATAATAGTATAGAAAAGTATAGATAAGCTAGTCCAGTCATATTGGGCAGTAGAATATATCCGATTGCATTTCTGCTCAGGGGTAAGACCTCTCCCTCCAATGATACTTCTAGATATGACACTAAACCATCTGATGGTGAGGCCTCAATCCTAGAGCTTTGTAGAATGTGAAGTATCCTTTCATTACCATTATTCCCCGGTCCACACTCTGACTGGGAGTGGTAGCACCTGTTAGGGGCCCCATCAATGGATGAAATAAATCAGTTTGACCATTTATTAGTGTACAAACAAACAACTGATGTTAAATTGAATTGTGAGTGTTACAAAGCAATTCTTGAAATCATTTAACTGTGTGCAAGCAAATGTTAAACACAAACAATTCGTTTACAAATATATATGATTTGGCATTGAATAACTTACAACGGTTGATATCCCATGAAAAAAACAACCAAACCAAATCATATATATATTTAGTATAAGTGTATTAAGAGGATTTGGCATTGAATAACCTACAACGGTTGATACGCGATAAAAAAAACAACCAAACCAAATCTTATATATTTAATATAAGTGTATTAAGAGGATTTGGCCTTGAATAACCTACAACAGTTGATATGCCATTAAGCCCAACAAACCAACCAACCTATGAATAAGCGTTTGAATGTTTTCACTCTAGATGTTTGGGGTATCCTCGTGGTGTAATGGTTAAAACTATGGACTGCGGGTTCGTACTCCAGTCGCGCTATTACGTTTACTTTCGGGCAAATACCCTTGGGAAAGGTATGAACCCCCATTATCCTCCCAGCTATGGGTTAAATAGTACCGTTACTATTCTTCTCGGAGAATAGCTTTGGCATTAAATAACCTACAAAGGTTGATATACCATCAAACAAAGAAACCTTTCATAGTACCACTACTGTTCGTCTAGGAGAATGGTTTTGACATTAAATAACCTACAAAGGTTGATATGCCATTAAACAAAGAGACCAAGCCAATCATTAGATGTTAAAGAAATGCTTTTGAGGGGGTGTAATGGTTAATGTGCTAGTCTGCAAGACCGTAGTCAGCAAGTTTGAATTCCAGTAGTGCAGTTACGTTCACTTTCGAACTAATACCCTTTGGAAAGGCATGAATCCCCTTATCCCTCCATCTATGGGTTAAATAGTACCACTACTTATCCTCAACAAGAGTGGCTTTGATATTAAATAACCTACGAAGGTTGATATGCCATTTAAAGCAATGAAACAGTAAATATTTCTATTGACAATCATAGCTAAAAATTAAGGGTCGTTCATTACATGCAATATATGATAAAAATACCTTTTTCTGGCTAAAAATTAGTGGTCATTCATTACACACAAATATATGATAAAAAACACTTTTGTTCTTGCTAAAAATAAGGGTCGTTCATTGCTCGCAATATATATTAAAACACCCTTTTTTTTGCTTAAAAATTAGGGGTCGTTCACTACACGCAATATATGATAAAAACACCTTTTTTCTGGTTAGAAATCTGAGGTCGATCATAACTCGAAATATATATAACAACATAAACTTTTTGTGTTTAAAAATTAGGGATCATTCATTACACGCAATATATGATAAAATACTTTTTTATGGCAAAAAACTTAGGGGTTTTCCATTACACGAACAAATTGCTGTACAACCACTTACCGCCCATCTCAGAAACCATCCAAGTAAGACGAACACGACATACTGGTGGAGAAGTAAGAACGAACTCATAAGTGACGTTCTTCTATTAAGTCCTACACATGGACTTGACAGTATTGGGCGACCAGCAAGAGCTTATTTACATAAGCTCTGTGCGGACACTGGATGTAGTTTGGAAGACCTACCGGGAGGTAGGGACGGACAGAGAGAGAGAGACAGACAGAGAGAGACAGAGAGAGAGTGGGGGGAAATCTGTGCTGTCAGAGTGACTTGATGATGATGATGATGATATATGTATATGATCCCCCCCCTACCCTGGGGGTTGAGCTCTCTTGTGAAGAATTACCGGTGTCCACTCGCGTAATGCAAAGCTCTTCTAATGAATTGAGCTCTTCGGTAGCCGTTTAGAGCATATGTAAAACAAAAGAAAAATAAACATACACGTTAAAATCCCTTCGCTTAACGTCTAGGCTGTTGATGCTTCTGCGGTAAGATATCCGAGTTTCGGTCCCTACTTGAAGCGTCTCGTGTTTCTAGCCACACTGATGTGTTGAGATATAACGAAATAGTACGTCTGTAGATGTCACTATATATATATATATATATATATATATATATATATATATATATATATATATATATATATATATATGTGTGTGTGTGTGTGTGTGTGTGTGTGTGTGTGCGTGTGTGATTTCTAAAGATGTTTTCTAACCACACAAGGTAATATTTTATGTAATATCTCAACGTTTTCAATTGCATCATTTTTAAGCCTATTTTTGGTTGTTTACTTTGTTTTTAATGGCATATAAACCTTCGTGGGTTATACAATGCCAAGTCCTTCCTCGTATAAGAACCAAAGAGTAACTATTTATCACATTGTTGGAGGATTATGAAGGTTCACATTTTTCCCAAGGGCATTAATCCAAATGTGAATGTCATAGAGCGACATGATTTCGAACTTGCTTATTATGATAACGTTGTCCAGCTCGTTAACCATCACACCAAAAAAAAAAAGACTCCACCCAGTAAATTAAGGTAAGAGAATGTAAATAAATAATTAGTAATGAGAGATCAAAGTTTACTGCCTTGTGGTTAAATGTATTGCTTTAATAAATGTTTTGTTATGCAGTGATGTTTTTAATAGGTTTGGTTTCTTTGATTAATGGCATATCAACCTTAATGGGTTATTTAATGCTAGATTCATCCTTGTAGAAGAGCAGCAGTGATACTATCACCTTATCCCGTCATAGCTGAGGGGATAAAGTGATTCTTATTGTTCCCAAAGGTATTTGTTGAAAAGTGAATGTAATAGAGTGACTGGATTTTGAACTCGTTTACTTCAAGGCTGTAGTCCAACACTTTAGCCACAACGTCACGGACAGTCCCCTTATACAATTTGATCAGAAAAATTTCTACCCATTTGTTATTGAAGAAATCTTGGAGAAAACCAAACCCCCCAAAAAACAAACAAACAAAAGACCCCACCAGTTTGTATAAATCTGGTAAAATGAAATTGTGTACTTATGCTTAACTTAATTGTTTGAAACTTATCTGTTTTTGAGATTGGAACTGTACTTACGCTAAGCTGAACTGTTTGAAATAGAACTGTTTTTGACTTTGAACAAGTATACTTATGCCTAGCTGAATTGTTTAAAATAGAACTGTTTATGTGTATAAAATGGATTTGGCATTAAATAACCTACAATGGTTGATGTGTCATACAACCCAACCAAACCAAATTTTATATATTCGATATAAATGTATAAAGACGTTTTGGCATTAAAAAACCTATTATAGTTTTGACATAAAACCAAACCAAACCAAACCAAACCAAATCATATATATTTAATATATATGTAAGAAGAGGATTTAGCATTGAATAACCTACAATGGTTGATACGCAAGCCAGAATCTAATAAACCTGTTCGTGTCTGAAACGACAGAGTCCGTTTGTGTTTGTACAGTATCTGTATCACTGTTCTTATAGACATCACCAAATTATACAACCATATTTTTTTTTATTTGGCGACCGTAGTCGAGGGCGACCAGAAGGCTCCCTTTTCAATTGCTACAACACTGAGGTTAAGGGGGAGAGCGCTACTCCTTTCCCTGGATTGCTCCACTTTACCCTTGATACGTACCTTATATTGCTGAGTGTTAAGCAAGGAGGTATCAAGTACCATTTTTAAAGTCTTTGGTATGACGTAAACTGGGATTGAACCTATGTCTCTCGGACCACTGGCGAACAAATTGATTATTATTGAATAAAAATGATCACTTGAAACCATATAGTTATCCTTGTTAAAGAACTACAGTGAGACTATTTAATCAAGGGCTAGGGATATAAAAGGGGCTTCATTACCTTTTCAAAGGGTATTAGTCCGAAATTGAACACAATGGCACGACTGAAATTCGTTCTTGCTTACTACACAGACGAGCGCATTAATCTTTTCCCGGTGAATATTTACTCCAGCCATTTTTTTTGTATTAATTAAAAATTTTCTGATACAATTCAAGTCGATTTTCATGTTTACTTGTTTTTATTTTTATTTATTTATTTATTTGCTTTTGCACTTAAAAATACCTTTTATTATATTGAGAAAATCCTAATAAAAAAATCTCAAATTCATTTCAACGTGCATATCCGATGAAACCAACGAAGCATATAAAAAAAAGGTTGAATAGGAATTTCCTGAAAAATCAATTTTATTGTCAACGGATAAGTTTTTGTTATTGGGCAGCGGGCGTGTCTCTCTTCGTTTTGTTGTTTCACTTCAGTTATTTAAATTCGAGGGGTGATTCAGGGGTTTGATATTTTTAACACGCGACAAACATTATTATTATTTCTTGTTCGTTATGTCTCTTGTGGCATCTCCCCTTTTTAACTATATTCTCACATAAACCTTGAAAAAAGAATCTTTGCACAGAATATATTCACTATTGATACAATATCTTTATAAAGATCAAATTCTGTTAAGTAATTTATCTGATAGTTCCCAAAAACCTGTCTTAAATTCTTTTTCTTTCCATCATTTCCGAAAAAATCTTTACATTTTTTTACACAATTGTTGTTTTTGATTTGATAAGACAATTTGATTAAAAATTTCATAACTCTGTAATATTTCGTTTTATATATCTTGTCTGAGGCTGAGAACCTTTCGGCTCAGCACATGGGTTAGTTAGGTGCAAACTTGAGTGCAGGTGTTAACGCGCACGCGGGGAGTATGTGTCTTTCACAGATGTCAAAATAAAAATCCCAGATAGAAAATTGTGACTTGGGGATGTGAATGACATCATGCACCGGAAGCGCGCGCGGAGGATTTGGGGGATTTTGAAGAAAGTCAGTGAGTTGAGAACTAGACTCCGAACGGGAAAAGTCGACTTTCGGGGCTCGCTGAGGCCAAACGAATTTGTGCGCTACGGGCGCCGCACGTGATGGGGGGGGGCAGATGGAAAAGTCATCATAGAAAGATTGTGTATCTCTCTTCCTTATGTCGAAACCTTTAACTCAAAGGTAATAAAAGGTTTCGTACCTGAACAAAGAAGTCGTTACGTGTTTTTCGTGTTTCAGGATTCCTATGTTCTATGTATATATGTTATGAACATTCTATGTATGTTTCACATATTCATGTATGGGTATGTTACGACTCCAATTATTTAGTAGACTATTACCGGGCCATTGGCCTAATGTGTAGGGTGTTTGCCGATGGTTCATACCAAAGACTCAAAAAATGGTGCTTGATGCTGCCTTGCTTAACACTCAGCATTATAATGTAAGGATCAAGAGTAAAGTGGAGCAATCCAGGGAAAGGAGTAGCATCCTCCCCTACACCTCGGTAGTATCTACCGAAAAAGAGCCTTCGGGTTACCCTCGACTAAGGTCGATATTATTCTAGTATAGCCCCCACTAGCACCGAAAAGTCAATGTTTTTTCCGTCTTTTTCTCTAAAACAATTATTTTCATTCATTTATTCAAATATCTATTTGTTTGTTAGGCCTTGATAAATTTCATCACACCAACACCCTTCCAAAAAAAAAAAAAAAAGACCCAGTTGGCTGAGGCTGCAGAATACACCGACTGCACCTCTGCAGAGGGGTAAGACTTCCCCCAGCGAGTGTCCTGATTATGACATTAAACAATCTGATTGTGAGGTTCCAGTAATGCTGAAGCTTTAGGGAATGTGGAGCACCCCTTCATTGCCATCAGTCGGATAAGGTCATATCTATGGGTTAAATAGAACTAAACTGCGTATTTATGCTAAACTGAATTGATTGAGAAGTGAATGACCATGACCAGAAAATCCGATGAACACTTACGCACGACATACGGAAACACTGGACCGCTGTTTATACCTTATTAGGTCTCATTAGCAGTATATACCGTGATCTCCTTTACTGGAAATCGAACCAGCGACCACAGATTGCAGAGCCGAAACTCTACGACTGAGTCATCAGCCCGTATCACACACAAGTGACACCAAATTAACTAATCATGGTAATTGCGCGGCCAATTAACCTGAATGTGTCTTGCAAGTTACATCCGTACTCTTTACAAAGGACAAGGCCACCTCCAGAGCCACGTCTTCCCAAGAGGATTGGAAATACGCATCCGTGTAATTATTATGACCTCAAGGGCAAGGATATAGATATACATTTTTTTTCCAAGTAAAGGAATTATATTGTGAATTGAAATAAGACCAGAAAATCCAGCGAACACTTACACACGACACACAGAAACATTGGACGGCTGTTTCGACCTTATTAGGGCTCATCAGCAGTGTATACCGTGATCTCCGGCACTTATAAAAAAAAGCAAGAAAATGTACGTCTATATCCTTGACTTTGAGGTTATAATAATTACGCAGATGCGTTTATCTGCAACCTGTAGTCTCTATAAACAGCTGTCCAGTGTTTCCGTATATCGTGCGTAAGTGTTTGACGGATTTTCTGGTCATGGTAATTCAGTACACAATATAATTCCTCTACTTATAAAAAAATGAAGTGATTGAACTAGAACTGTTTGACTTAACTGAATAGCTTGAAATAGAAATGTCTTTGACGATTAGACAGTACTTACATTTAAACAGCGAGCTAATGCTAAACTGAATTGTTTGAAATGAAACTGTTTTTGACATTGAAACTGTACTTACACTAAACTGAATTTTTTAATATAGAACTGTTTTGATATTTAACTGTGTGTAAACAAAATCTATACTTATACTAAACTGAATTGTTTAAATTAGAACTATTTGACTAAACTGAATAGCTTGAAATAGAAATGTTTTTGACAATTAAACTGTATACTCATGCTTAGCTGAATTGTTTATTTGTATAAAATGGATCTGGCATTAAATAACCGACAAAGGTTGATATGCCATAAACCCAAACAGCCACGCTAATCTCACCCTGTTATTTTTTTTCTCTTTTTATTTGTTTTGTTAGTCTTTGTAGTCTTTCAAATTACAATATTACTTTCCAATGTCAGTGTCTAGTCACTGACTAGACTACAATATCTTATATGAGGTCTTAGGATTTTATATATTTGATTCAATACACGATGACAACATTTATTAGGTTGATAGGTTTATAAAAAAAACGATTCAATGCAGATAATCTGAGCAAAAGCTCTTGGTTTAATGATCATAAAGGTGAGAAACGAACAGTCACTAAGTGCTCTGAACTCTATATCTTCGCTATCTTAACTTGGGTCCCTCTCTCTCTTTCTCTCTCTCTGACTTACTTTCTTTCCTTCTCTCTCTCTCTATTTCTTTCTTTCCTTCTCTCTCTCTCTCTCTCTCTATTTCTTTCTTTCCTTCTCTCTCTTTCTTTCTTTATTTCTTTCTCTCTCTCTATTTCTTTCTTTCCTTCTCTTTCTCTCTATTTCTTTCTTTCCTTCTCTCTCTATATATTTCTTTCTTTCCTTCTGTCTGTCTGTCTGCCTGTCTCTCTTACTTTCTTTCCTTCTCTTTCTCTCTCTTACTTTCTTCTCCCCCCCTCTCTCACTTTCTTTCCTTCTCTCTCTCTTATTTTCTTCCCACTCTCTCTAAAGTGACTAATGCGGAAAAAAGAAAAGAAAAAGACATCTAAATTACTGACAGAACCATCAAATACTTAAAAAAAAAAAATCCTCAGTATTTCTATAGAGCAAGTCTTTAAACCAGAATAAAATAGCTGAAGCCTTGTACCTAGGTTTCGCCGAAAGGATCTTCATGAGGTTTTCCTGAATATCCCTTCAGTGAAACCTATGTAATATATATATATATATATATATATATATAAGTAGGTTTTTCTCTTTTAAACAAATAAGATGAAATAGCACACACATATACGCACACATCCCCCCCTCTCTCTCTCTATATATATATATATATATATATCAGCATCATGGCATGCTTCTAGCACGGATTTCCACGACTCTCTTGCACCATTCGTCTCTATCATCCATCGCTTCCGGTAGCTCTTCTAGACTTTATTCTGTATCGGTACAGAGCTGTTGTAGATAAGTTCTTGTTAGTCGTCCAACTCGTGCACGTCCGTTTGAAGGGGTCCATTGGAGAACGTCGCTAATGAGTTCGTTCTTAATTCTCCAATCGGTGTCCAGCATGTCTTGCTCGTTTTATTTGGATAGTTTTAGAGATGAGAGGTGGGTGGCCGTACAGCTGTTTTGTAGCATTGTTGTGCAATTCCTGTCTAGTTTTTCACAGTCCGATTAGTCAGCGTCCATGTGGTGCATCCATATAGTAAAACTGACACGATCACTGCTGATGTATCCATAGACAGACTATTTCGTTGCATCACAACTCTTCAGTATGACTTGACACGCGAGATTCCCGAAGCTGGGATCGAAACCTGGCTGACTTATACGCCGGCCGTAGATTCTATCGCATAGTCACGCTGAAACTAGCGTAAGCGAAGGGATTTTTAACGCAAATGTATCATTTTTTGTTTTGTTAACATATATCTGCTTCACGGCTACCGAGAGCTCAGTTCATTGGAAAAGTTTTGCCTTACGCGAGTGGCAAGGGTTAATTCCTTCGCTAAAGAGGTCACCCTCAAGGGATTGGGTGGTATATATTGTCATCCACAGACAGACTGCTTCGTTGTATCACAACTCTTCAGTGTGGCTAGACACGGGAGATTCTCGAAGCTGAGTTCGAAACCCTGCTGAGTTATACGCCAGCCGTAGATTCTACCGCAGAGTCACGAGGAAACTATATGTACAGACCTGAGATGTAGACCAGAGAGTAATGGTCATGGAGGGATTCTCCGCATTCCCCAAAGTTTTAGGATTAGATCTTTATTAACCGATTGTTTGGTGTCATACTTTGAACACTTGTTGTGAGGGGTACAGAGATGGAGCCGGAGTTTTAGCTGTTAAAAAAGGAAGTAAAACTAGTAATAAAATGTTTGCAATAATTGAGGAATTAAACAGACCGATGTCTGAAAAGAAAGACAGACCAACAAATAAAATGTCTAAGAAATCTAGCTGAATGACAATCAGAGAAATGTGTGAAAAGACAGGCGAAAGGAGATATGAGTAAAATACAAAGGCAGACAAGAGTAACAGAGAGAGAGAGAGAGAGAGAGAGAGAGAGAGAGAGAGAGAGACAGTGAGACAGAGAGAGAGAGAGGGAGAGAGGTGGGGGTAAAAAAAAAGAAAAAAGTCGTACTAAGCTTAGTAAACACCCTTAAAGAGACAGGGGAAGCAGATTGAAAGTCAGGACTGGGGCTGAACTCACCCAGACAAAATTGTTCTCATTTGCGACAGAGGTTTGATAACAACAACAACAACAACAACAAAAATAAAAGAAGAAAAAAGTTAATCCAGTTATCGAGCGTTTTCTGTCTTCATCGTTAGCATTGCTTTTCGGGCCTCCACACATGAATTGTATGTACCAATGGGTCCCCATAGATGAGAGAAAGAAAGCTGTTTTTACACTTCTTTCTTTCTTTCTTGCAGGTTCTTTCTTTCTTTCTTTCTTTCTTTCTTTCTTTCTTTCAGGCTTTGTCTTTCTTTCTTTCTTTCCTTAACTACTTCGCATTTTTTCGTTTTGGATTTTTATCTTTCTTTTTTTCTTTTTCTTTTTTTGTATTTACTTTTTCATTCACTTTTGTTTCTTTGTCATATCTTTCTTATTTCTTTTTTCATTTTTCTTCACTGGATTTTCTTTCTTTCTTTCTTTGTATGCAATAATTTATTATTTTCTTTTCTTTTTGTCTTTTTCTTTTCTGTTTTTAACTGTTTTTTTCCCCATTCCTTTTATATTCCTTTTGTATTTTTTGTCTCTTTTTTTTTCATCTTCTTTCCTTTTTTTCTTTTTTTTCTTCATTGTTTATCTCTCTTTTCAGTCTTTTTCTTTTTCTTCATCGTTTTTCTCTCTTTTTTGTCTTTTAACTTTTTCTTCATTTGTTTCCTCGCTTTTCTTTTTCTTCATTGTTTCCATCTATTTTTCTTTCGGCTTTCGTTGCACTTCTTTCTTTCTTTCTTTCTTTCTTTTCCATTTTTAAAACCCTTTTGTATTGTTCTTTCTTTCTTTCTCTTTTTTATCATCTTTTATTCTTTTTTACTTTTATAATCTTCCTTTTTTTTCCTTTCTTTTTGTTTTCTTTTATTGTTTTGCAACATAAAAGAACTTTCTTTCTTTCTTTCTTTCTGCATATACCTTTCTTTATCTTTCTTTTCCCTATATTTTCTTTCTTTTTTTCACTCTTTAGACACAAACGAGGAAAGCCTT
>OY757945.1:24080921-24090921 GCA_963585895.1 Sepioteuthis lessoniana | reverse complement strand
GATCCGTTAAGGTGAAACTTTAGTAGGAGAATTCCGACTCGCGATTTAAGTTAATTTTATATAGAAGAAGCTAGACGGCAATTACACAAGAATGCTGCGTGCAATCTTGAACAAGTCCTGGCGGCAACACCCCACAAGACACCAACTGTACGGCCACCTGCCCCCTATCACGAAAACTATTCAAGTTAGACGAACCAGACATGCTGGACACTGCTGGAGAAGCTGGGACGAACTCATAAGAGATGTACTCTTATGGATCCCCACACATGGCCGAGCAAAAGCTGGACGACCAGCACGAACATACATTCAGCAGCTATGTGAGGATACGGGATGTTTTCCTGAAGACCTACCTAGGGCGATGAACGATTGGGAGGAGTGGCGAGAGAGGGTCAGGGATATCCGTGCTACCAGCGCGACATGATGATGATATATATATAAGTAAAGATTGCGCATTCTTATGGGACTATAGAATACACCGACTGCATCTCCACAGAGTGATAAGACTCCCCAACGAGCCTCCTGAATACGACATTAAACAATCTGATGGTGAGGCTCCAACAACGTTGGATCTTTGGGGAATATGGATTACCCTTGATTGCTATCGCTTCCTGGTCAATTCTCGCCCGGAGTGGTAGCACCAGATGATGTCCTATCAATGGGTCAAGAAGAACTAAACTGTGTATTAACGCTAAACTGAATTGCTTGAAGTAGGACTGTTTTGACATTTAAACTGTTGTACTTATACTAAACTGAATTGTTTGAAATAGGACTGTTTTTGACATTGAAACTGTACTTATGTTATATTGAATTGTTTGAAATTCAACTGTTTTAATATTTAACCGTTTGTAAGCAAAAACTATACTTATACTAAACTGAATAGTTTGAAAATTAAATTTCAATTACATGAAAAGGGTTGAAACGTCGTAAAATCAACCAACCAGCCAACCAACCATCATAAATAATACTGGCGACGTAGTTAAGAGCAACCCAAAAGCTCCCTTTTCAATAGCTACTACACCGAGGTGTATGGGAGGGCGCTACTCCTTTTCATTGATTTCTCCACTTTACCCTTGATCCATACCTTATAATGCCGAGAGTTAAACAAGGAGGCATCAAGTACCATTTTTGAGTCTTTGGTATGAATCGACCTGGGATTGAGCCATGGACTCCTGGGTCATTGGTGAACACTCTACCCACTAGAACAATGAGCCTTTGCGTGCTCGTCACGAGTGGGTGTCTGTGAATTTAACTCCTTCCAGGTAAAAATAAACTGCATGATTAGTAATTATTTCGCCTTACGTTACAGATCACATTACTCTACGTTACAAATTGCATCACTTTACGTTAAAAACGTTACAGACTGCATCACTCCAAGTTGGTTATTATATAGCCTAACGTCACAAACTGCATCACTCCACGTTAAAAACGTTACAGATTGCATCACACCACGTTACAAACTGCATTACTCCATGTTAAAACGTTACAGATTGCATCACTCCACGTTACAAACTGCATCACTCCACGTTACAAACAGCATCACTCTACGTAGGTTTTAGTTCGACTAACGTTACAGATTGCATCAATCCACGTTACAAACTGCATCACTCCACGTTACAAACAGTATCATCTCCGCGTTACAAACAGCATCAATCCACGTTACAAACAGCATCCCTCAACGTAGGTTATTAGTTCGCCTAACGTTACAGATTGCATCAATCCACGTTACAAACTGCATCACTCCGCGTTACAAACTGCATTACTCCATGTTAAAACGTTACAGACTACATCACTCCACGTTACAAACTGCATCACTCCACGTTACAAACAGCATCACTCCACGTAGGTTATTAGTTCGCCTAACATTACAGATTGCACCACTCCACGTTACAAACAGCATCATTCCTCGTGGGTTATTATTTTATCCTAACGTTTTAGATTGCATCAATCCAAGTTACAAACTTCATCAGTCCATGTTTCAAACTGCATCCCTCCAGGTTACAAACTACATGATTCCATATTGGTTATTATTTCGCTTCATGTTACAGATTGTATCACTCTACATTACAAACTGCATGACTCCAGGTTACAAATGTTACAGATTGCATTACTTCACGTTACAAACTGCATCATCCACGTTGCTTATTATTTCGCCTAATATTACAGATTTCCTCACTCCACGTTACAAACTCTATCACTATATGTTACGGACGTTACAGATTGGATCTGGTTTCTTGTTGCTTTTTTTCCAATTGGAACAATGAAATCCGGTTCAACTTGGGCAACAATGTAGAATCTTTAACGAAACTTTAAGAAGGAGTTTTTGAGCCATGTTCAATATCTCACTCCTGACTGCTTTCCCTGGTATGACCCTAAACTTCGGTGGGGGGTATCCTCGTGGTGTAATGGTTAAAGCGATAGAATGTGGAATCGTAGGAAGCAAGTTCGATCTTAAGTCGCGCTATTACGTTCACTTTCGAACAAATACCCTTGGGAAAGGTACGAACCCCCTTATCCTCCCAGCTATATGTTAAATAGCATCACTGCTGTTCTTCAGAAGGGTGACTTTGGCATTAAATAACCTGTAAAGGTTTATATGCCATTAAACAAAGAAATCTAAAGAAACCCAAACCTAAACTTCGTCAGCAGGCAAGGTTTTAGTTCTAGGGCTTTTGGGAACAAAAAATCACTCCCAGGTCCACTATGACCCACAGCGATAGGAACAGTTAAAGTCCCATCTATTGATCAAACAGACCCGTTTCAAATTTATTAGTATGAGATTGAAGCGTTTGAAACCAAATAAATGTGTATAAATTATTTGCATTAAGAAGAGTTGCTAAAAATTATAAAGGATTATTTAACCCAGTTGGCTGGGACTGTAGAATAGACCGACTGCATCTCTGCAGAGGGGTAAGACCCCCTCCCGAAACGAGTGTCCTGGATATGACACTAAGTAATCTGATGCTGAGGTTTCACTAATGCTGGAGCATTGAGGGATGTCATGTACCTCTTCATTACCGTCACTCCCAGGTTCACTATGGCCCAGAGTGGTAGCACCTGTTAATGTCCTACCTATGAGTCAAAAAGAACTGTTTGACATTTAAACTGAGTGCAAATTGAATTATTAGAAATAGAACTGTTTGATCATTCAACAGTGTGTATACAAATAACATATTCAATTGAATTGATAGTGATACTTGGAACCATTTAACTGTGTGCAAACGAATGAGTAATGTTGAATAGAATAATTAGTGTTAAATAGCAATACTTGTAACCACTTCAAGGTGTGCAAACAAATGATAACTGATAATACATTGTTATTGTTACATAGCAGTACTTGAAACCATTTAGTTGCATGCAAAAAATGATTAATAGTTAATTGTAATATTTGTGTTTGGTAGAAATACTTGAAACCATTTAACTATGTCCAAAAGAATGAGTTCAGACGCGTTTAAAAATGTATCAACAAAATGTGTTTACAAATCATACATTTAATATATATATATATATATATATATATATATATATATGTAAAAATAGAATTTGACATTAAATGGCCAACAACCAAACAAACGGATTATTATTAGTTACTTGAAACCATATAATTGCTTGCAATAAAAAGTAAAGTTGGCGACTGTAGTCGAGAGCGACCCGAAGGCTCCCTTTTTCAATAGCTACTACACCGAGGTGTAGGGGAGGGCGCTACTTCTTTCCTTGGATTACTCCACTTTAACCTTGATACGTACCTTATAATGCTCAGTGTTAAGTAAATATGTATCAAGTACCATTTTTAAAATCTTTGGTATGACCCTACCTAGGATTGAGCCTCGGTCTCCCAGACCATTGGCGAACACTCTACTCACTAGCCCCAAAATACTTAAAACAATATATATATATATATATATATATATATATATAAAAAGTTGTTATTGATTAATTCCTTTTTCAAAAAGCAAGTTGTTAATACACATTTCAAACTAATAATGTTTTAAACGAAACCAGGAATTGCCCGATTAAAGAGTACCTTCATCGGCCATTCTTATTTCCGTAACGAAAGAGTGCACATCATAATTTGATATATGATTTCACGCTCCTAAAATGGAGGAACTGAAAGTGCATATTCGATTTGTGATGTTGTGCCAGCTTATACGTCATTTCTCTGGTTTGAAAGAAAATTTGTCGATATGGATATGCGATCATCCTTATTCTTCTCTCTAAGAGTTTGAAGAAGCCAAAAGCCCAGGTTGGTCACTTGTTGTATATCATTCAAGTGGAGACAGATTGGGATGCGTTGAGGTCAAGTGCTAATTTTCAAGTACTTTTCTGCAGAAACAATGTAGAAAAAGCTTAGAAAATTTGTAATGTTTATGCTCAAGGCGTCATTACTGACCGTCAAGTCCGAAACTGGTTTTCAAGGTTTCGTTCGGGCGATACGTCATTGAAAGATAAACCCGGATCAGGATGTTAATCTGACCTCAATGAAGATGCTTTAAGAGAATTGGTGAAATGCCATCTGCAGAAAAGTACTTTGTATCAAAACTTATTTTATTTGATAGACGAACTCTCTGCCGGAGGAAATTACTTCGAAGAGTTTCATGTGTGTACTTTGAAGAGTTTCATGTGTGTACTATCAATAAAAGTGCCCATTCGTAAAAAATCTGGAAACTTATCGTATGCACCTCGTATTTTGACATCTAACAGTGTGTAAACAAAACATTATACTTATACTTAACTGAATTGTTTGAAACTTATCAAAATGACTGAATTTGGCGTTAAATGAGCAGAAAAGGACTGATAACGCCGTAAAACTAACCAACCAAAATGCTCTGAATGATAAAAAATTTTCTCAAGTAAACAAATATTTGTGGAAAACGTCTTGATCTCGAAACACTGATTCCTTTTAATTCTGGTGACATTGCAATTCGTTGTTAAATTATTCATGAATCAATTATATTTTTCTAAAACGAAATTCTGACTCAACCCAATATATATATATATATATATATATGTGTGTGTGTGTGTGTGTGTGTGTGTGTATTTGAGAGGCTTTATCATTGTCTTCTTCCTGTTATATCTAAAAACCAAAAAGATTACTTTCTCTCGTCAGATATTAGAAACACTCAACACATGTAACAGGATTAAGAAAATTTGTAAATCTTTTTTTAGCTTTCATAATGCTCTGCTAGCTAGCGTCTGAGCACTTCAATTTTATTGCAAACATTTCCCTTCTTCTTCTTCTTCTTCTTCTTCTTCTTCTTCTTCTTCTTCTTCTTCTTCTTCTTCTTCTTTATATATATATACAGGCGATTAACAATACAGGAATACTTAACAGTTGTACCCAGTTATAGTTAACGGAATCAGAGCAAGTGACCCCCGTGGATTAAATAAAAGACATGGTTCGAAGTTCCGTACAGGCTCCCGAGTCCGACAAGAAACACCTGAAGAAGGCCGGAGGAAACATCGATGGAAACATTGTGAAGATGAAGACAATTGTCCGAAAACCCTGAATGGTAAAAAAAACCCCAGAAAATTGCTATGCGATAGCCTCCCACAACTATCATCATATCCCTAGCGGAGTGTAAAAGCATTTAATGGACAGGTGGGGGTCAGAGGTCATTTTCGATTGAAGCAAATAATGAGAAAACGTGAGTTTTCATATTTACCCAACCCCTCTGCTCGGGCAAGATATGATACAAGGTTAATTTTTTAAGCGGATTTTAACAGGTTTAAATTCAGAGTTTTCCTTCTCCTAGACTAGTTGCCTCACCAAGGCTGAAGAACCTAGTCTGCCCTACTATTTACCCATAACTGGAGAGAGAATAGTTGGATTCATACCTTTCCCAAGGGTAGTAGTGCTATGTGAAATGCAATCAGTCTCGTCGAGGATTTGAACTCGTGTAACCGTGTCCATTTCCTGCGACGATACCCATTACACCACGAGCACCTCCATTGATACCCATTACACCACGGGCACGTGAGTTTTATTCGTTACATTTCTTGGGCTTGTAAGGTACTCTTTCTTCATCACCTCGAACCTGACATAAGGGATATAAAAAAAAAGTTGAACGTCTTCATTTAAAGATTCCAAAAGAAAATACTCAGCAGTCTTCAACGAAACATGCTCAGTTTGTTTGTTTAATGGCATATCAACCTTCTTGGGTTATTTAATGCCAAATCCATCCTTCTTGAAGAACAGTAGGGATACTATTTAACATAGAGCTGAGTAGATAAGGTGTCGGTGTGTTTCCACTCCAAGAACTGCTTTTGCAATTCAGGCTCGTAGTGGCAAATTCGTGTTTATCAAATTTGTAATCATTTTTTAAAACTAAAATATGCTTCTCTACACATATCATTCATTCTTCTGTAAATTTCATATTGTTTGTACTTCTCAGCCATCAAAGATTTGGTTACAGACCTCTGTTCAAGTATGGAACACTCTAATTTGCTGCCATTTTGAATGACCTCAAAATGAATATTTTTGCTATGAACCAATTCTAGACAAAGCAGCGTCTACATTTATGGAAAAAAATTCTAACAAAAAAAAATTTTTTTCTATTTTTTTTAAGATTGAAGATAGCCCACCTAGTTCGGTAGCAATATCTCATCAAATGATGTCAACATATGCATAGGTACACCGTGGACGGTTATGGACAGGTTATCGTTTCTATGGAAGTCATCTGTCCATGATAAAAATAAAACGAGACTTCTATTCTCTAGCCGTGATAGTACAACTGTATAGATGCACCACATGGACTCTAACAACACGCTTGGAAAAATAGCTTGATGAGGATTACTCAAGGATACTATTTATCTCCAAAATCTTGAAAGATGGAAAAGATATATATGGCATATCAACCATTGTAGGTTATTTAATGTCAAATTCATTTTTATACATAGAAACAGTTCTATTTCAAGCAATTCTGTTTAGCATAAGCATGCAGTTTAGTTCTATTTGACCCATAGATGGGACCCTATCAGGTGCTACCACTCCAGGCCTGAGTGGGCTTTAAAGCGATAGCTATAAAGGGGTACTCTGCATTCACCAAAGCTCCAGCATTACTGGAGCTTCATCAGATTGTTTTGTGTAATAATCAGGACACTCGTTGGGGAGGGGTTCTTACCTCTCTGCAGAGATGAAGTCGGTGTATTCTGCAGCCCCAGCCGACTGGGCTTTCTGCAAGAAAGGGTTGCCCTAGGATGTACAGAGGTGGGGGACAAGATGGATTCCATGACTTTCCCAAGGGTATTGACACCAAATGAAATGTCAACACCATCGTCCAGGGTCGAAGGTTCCATCTCCAATGACGATAATCATAACGTTAATTGTGCCTCCAATTAAAATAAATTAATGAAATATCACTGAAGTTTTCTAGTATAATTCTATTTTGAAATTAAAATTCATTTTCAATTTTTGCGTTTTGAATGAAAAAAGAAGGATTTGACGCTTTAAGACATGAAATAAAATTGTCTTTCCGTTCATTTTCATCCTCTGTGGTCACTTCAATATATTCAACCCCGAGCATGTCTTATCCACACTGCTGCTCTTTTGGTGGACGCTGCTTCCAGTAATTATTCAAAGTAGCACGTAGCATTCTTGTGTAGTTCCTATCCATCGTTTTTTTATACGTTTCAATAGCGAATAATGGTGCATCAATATACAATATACAGTAGTTGTGCATCTATACAATAGTACTGATATTGTTACATCTTCGAAGATTTCCTGTTTTACTTCATTAGTGAGATCAGTTTTCTATATGATCGATAGCCAGTCAAGAACAATCCCCCCTCTCTCTCTGTGCATATTCACATCGCTTTCAGTAGATGAGATATTGCTGCCGAGGTATGTGAACTAGTCGACTATATTTCAGAGGTTTGTTACCTATTTAACGACATTTTCGGAAAGAAGACATTTCGTATCTGATTGAACCCTTCCATCTGATTATCGCTCTTTCGGAGCTGGAACAGGTCACTAGACGAGGTAGATATGACTCACCCATCGAGATACAAACCACTATCTCAGTCTGTTCGTATCTATCTATCTATCTCAGCCTTAATATAGATCTATCTCGGCCTGTTCATTATCTAACTTGCACACTGACTGCATCTCTGCTGAGGGGTAAGATTCCCATCCCAAACAGTGTCATGGATATTACTCTAAGCAATCTGATGGTGAGGTTCCAATGATGCTGGAGCTTTGGGGAAAGCAGATCACTCCTTCCTTGCCATCGCTCCCAGGACCACTCTGAGCCAGAGTGGTAGCACCTGATAGGGTCCTATCTATGGGTTAAATAAAACTAAACTGCATCCTTACGCTAAACTGAATTGTTTGAAATAGAACTGCTTTGGCATTTAACTGTGTATGGACAAAAACTGTACTTTTACTAAACTGAATTGTTTGAAATAGAACTGTTTGATTAAACTGAGTAGCTTTAAATAGAAATGTTTTTGACGGTTAAACTGTGTACTTACATTTAAACTGCATACTTATGCTAAACTGAATTGTTTGAAATGGAGCTGTACTCATGCTAAACTGAATTGTTTGAAATAGAACTGTACTCATGCTAAATAGAACTGATTATTTGTATAAAATGGATTTGGGATTAAATAACCGACAAAGGTTGATATGGCATAAAACCCAACCAACCAACCAATCATTACCTATCTATCTATCTATCTATCGTTGGAATTCGGCAGTTAATATCTGTTCGAATATAATTGGCTGTTTTAAAATCGTGCCGTTATCCCCCGCCATGTTTGTTATTTAAGCGATAACCGTTTTTTTTTTTTCAGACTTGAGCAGAAGGCTCTGCCTGGCACGTTCTTTTTGCTTTTTGAGTTCTTCGCCTTCGACTTAAGGCAGTTTTTTCTTTAGCAAGGTGGCTTGAGCAAATAGGCCTATAAGTCACTTGGGCTAAGCTTCTTTTCCTTACAGTTTTTTTTTGTTACTTGTTAAAATAATAAGCCTATTGCAAGCTATTTGTGATTTGGTATGCTGTCCCCTTCAAAAGAAAGTTGGGTCTACGGTCTGGAGACGGTATTATTGGACTTTTTTGCTGACAAGAGAAGCGTTGGTTCGTTCAGTAGGTTCGGTAAATGCCTTCGTAGACTCAACAGAAGAAAATTCGAGTTGAAACAGAAAGATATTCATCTCTAGGAGGAGAAGGAAGCGGTGGTCTACACGAAGTTCACTTAAAGAAATAGTAAACTTCGTTTTCAGCAAGTTTACACAGGAAACTAGAAGAACACAGTATTCCAAAAGAAGGAGACGCCGAGAAAAAAAAACAATCCCTTAAAATTTTCTTCAAAATGAACTTTGATTTTAACAAAAGTTAAACCGACAGACGACATTGCTTCGTGCAAGTCAGTTGTTATATTTTTTATACTCTCCTTCCTTTTTTTTTTTTTTTTTGGTTATTGTATTGTCGTTACTTGAATGTATGTTATTTTTGTTACCTTAAATTCAATGTTTTCGACAAGCATGGGGGAAAATATGCAAAGCCGGAATTTGTAAAGTTTTTTTTTTTCTCTTGAAATAAATTACTTTGCGGGAAATGGTTCTTTTTGTTTTTAAGAAATATAAACACACTTCTCTTTCAGGTAGTAAAAGTGATCTTCTCCCCCCCCCCCCGCCTTTTTTCTTTTTTTTTTTTGTCTCCCTTCTCTTTATTCGCTTTGACAGGCCAGATAGTCACTGCTAGATTTCTTGGGCTCGGCAGAAATAAAGTCTACAAGGTAATTTAGGTAGAATTGTACTTTATACAGCGACTAGCGTTCGGATAATTTTGTTAACTTTTCGTATATTAGTCGTTGCCATTTAAAACATAAAACCTAGCATATTTATTGAAATGAACACATTTTTCATACTATCGGTGTTTATTCATTATCTATCTATCTATTATAAGAGTGTTGGTTGTCCCTAAATCACTTTGTGGGTATGTGTCGAACCAAGTGCTATATAATATGGAGAGTGCTCAATATCTAGGATAGAGCTATTATATAATAA
>OY757945.1:24073421-24075921 GCA_963585895.1 Sepioteuthis lessoniana | reverse complement strand
TGTACAAAGTTCGTTGTATCAATTCGACAAGTTATAAGAGAGAGAGAGAGAGAGAGAGAGAGAGAGAGAGAGAGAGAGAGAGAGAGAGAGAGGACTCTACGTCAAATTGAAAATTAAAAAACAAAAAGTACCAACACTTTCTGGATTGATAAATATATTTTTAATTCCAAAGGATTATTATCATCACCATCAAGGAAGATTTTGAAAGAAGGAAAAAAAAAAAAGACAAAAAAAAAAAATGGCACACGGTTCGATGCATCTTCGAGCCATTGGGATTTTGTGGCTAGTTATTCAAGTAACAGGTAGGTGAAATTGTTTTTCTTAACAACAACAACAACAACAATAATAATAATAATAATAATAATAATAATAATAATAATAATAATAGTCGTTGTGGTCATTGGAACAATCCCCCAGAACCTGGAAAAAATGAAAGAGAGATGAGAGGAAGGACCAAAACCCTCCACACCACAACACTGTTAAAATTTAAAGAGTCCCGGAGACCTTACAAGACTCGCTATCATTCAAACTTCAGGGACCATCATTTAAAACTGGCGTGAAAAACGCGCAAATAATAATAATAATAATAATAATAATAATAAAAATAATAATAATAATAATAAAAATAATAATAATAATAATAATAATAATAATAATAAAAATAATAATAATAAAAATAATAATAATAATAATAATAATAAAAATAATAATAATAATAATAATAAAAATAAAAATAATAATAATAATAATAATAATAAAAATAATAATAATAATAATAATAAAAATAATAATAATAATAATAATAATAAAAATAATAATAATAATAATAATAATAATAATAATAAAAATAATAATAATAATAATAATAATAATAATAATAATAATAACCCCGAGGGAACATAAAGATGACAGTAGCGCCGAACTTAGTGGGAAAACTGGGACTGATCAAAAAAAAAAAAAAAAAAAAAAAAAAAAGACAGGAGGAGAAGTTATTTAACTCGTGAAAGAAATTGCCAGTCTTCCAGCGTTGCAGCGTTACTTAAAAAAGGTTCTGAGGGGTCTTAGTGTCACTTTACCTCCAGGGGGAGCCATCAGTTGCGACTGACTGAACAACAACAACAACAACAACAACTATTACTACAACTACTACTACTAAAACACCTTGCGAAGTTTTCACACTAGCTTTAGCTGGTTATCTTTCACTGGTGTCTGAGTGACAGCAAGTTTCCTCAATTCTCCAGGACTCTCCTCAGTAATCTGGCCGGCCACAACAATGCTGTAGTTTGGATGGTCTTTTATTATTATTATTATTATTATTATTATTATTATTATTATTATTATTATTATTATTATTCATCAAATATAACGCGTGAATACTTTCTATTATGCACAGCTATTAGTGAGTCGGTCCAACATTTTTGAAAATCAGATATCGACAAGATATAATTAAAACGGGTGGTGATGTATAGATTGGACAGTGGATTTGTTATTGCTTTGATTTTTATCGAGTCATCTTTAATCTATCGGGCAAACAATTCATATATATATATATATATATATATATATATATATATATATATATATATATATATATATATATATATATATATATAGTCATAACTGACACATAAATACACGCGCACACACTTATATATATATATATATATATATATATATATATATATATATATATATATATATATATATATATGGGGGTGTTTATGTGTAAGTTTTACACACACACAAACATTTATACATATGTAAAACTTACACATAAACACCCCCTATATATATATATATATATATATATATATATATATATATATATATATATATAACTTACACATAAACACACACATACACACATATATATGTGCATAACTTACACCTAAACACACACACACGCACACATACACACACACACATATATATATGTATCTATAACTTACACATAAACACCCCCCCCATATATATATATATGTATAACTTACACATAAACATCCCCCATATATATATATATATATATATATATATATATATATATGACCTAGAAGAGAAATATCCTCATAACAGTCTTATTATTATTAGTTACTGGTATTTTAAAAAAAATGAAGTAAATGTAATAGCCATAAAATTTGATAAAATAAAATAAAATTAAGAAAAAAAAAGAATAATAGATAGAATAAATAATAAATAAAACATAATAAAAATTATATAAAATAACTATAAAAATAAAAAAAATACAAGCCCAAAAAGTTTAGTAAATTACTACAATTATCATGTCTCATCTGATGGTTGTGTTTATATATTTTTTTTCGAAAAAGTTCGTGAAACTAATAGTCATGAAAATGTCAAGCGGAGGTGGGTAGATATTTCTTTCTTTCTGGTTTTATCCTGCTCTATTGATCAGTATTCGAGCACTTTTATGATTTTTGAACACCCTCTCCAATACCCCCCCAACCAACCAAACAAACAAAACAAACAAACAAACAAGCAAACA
>OY757945.1:24063421-24068421 GCA_963585895.1 Sepioteuthis lessoniana | reverse complement strand
GGTCACGTGTTTTTAATTCTCTGAAAATTTAAATGTAAACCGTATTCTTTTTAAAAGTTTGGAAGCAATTGATTTGAGGCAAATCATACAACAACAACGGATATTATTAGATATTACTTACCACCCAACTCTACAGTAATTATACTGTAAACAAAAATAGAAGCGAAACATTTCTGTAGCCAAAAATGAAATATTAAGATCATCATTTTGTGGGGAGACTGTTACAACTTTATGCATGCGTATATATATATATATATATATAACTCCTCCGCTATAAGCATATTATGATACAAGGTAAATTGGTTTTAACAGATTTGAATTCAGAGTTTTTCTTCTCCTCAGCTGGTTGCTATAGTAAAGTTAAAGAGCTCATATATATATATATATATATAGAGAGAGAGAGAGAGAGAATATCGCCCATAAATAAATATACTACTAAGAATTCTTAAAAAATTGATTTTAATTAAGTAACTAAAATATCAGATTTTATTCTTTCTAGTCGAGTGCTCGCCAATGGTCCGAGAGACCTGGGTTCAATCCCAGGTCGAGTCATACCAAAGACTCAAAAAATGGAGCTTGATACCTCCTTACTTAACAATCAGCATTATTAAAGTACGTATCAAGGATAAAGTGGAGAAATCCAGAGAAAGGAGTATCTCCCTCACCTACACCTCGGTGTAGTAGCGATTGAAAAGGGAGCCTTCGGGTCGCTCTCAACTATGGTCCCCAGCTTACTTTATATATGCATAACCATCCATTGGCATAATTCACCAATGGTCCGGGGCCTTTCGGCCTTGAATCTGTCATTGATATATATATATATATATATATATATATATATACTTACACAGACGCACACATATACGCATACATACACAGAGTTATATATATATATATATATATATATATATATATATATATATATATATATACACCATCCGGCACGAATGCCTGACAACCTAGCTAAGTCCCAGGTTGAGTCGTACCAAAGCCTCAAAAAATGGTATTTGATACCTCCTTGCTTAAGAATCAGCATTATAAGATATTTATCTAGGGCAGAGTAGAACAATCCAGGGAAAGGAGTTCCTTCCTCTAAAGCTCGGTGTGGTAGCCATTGAAAGGGGAGCCTTCGGGTCGCCCTCGACCCTCGATCTCCAACTTTTAAGTGTTCATTACCAAACTCTTCTGTACTGAAACTCTAAGACCAAAATGTATATAATAGGACAAATTAAGAGGTCAAAAGTATGTATTCGTGGTGTAATGGTTGAACTGCGAAATCGTAGTAAGCGAGTTCGAATCCCAGTTGCGCTATTATGTTCACTTTCATACAAATACCCTTGGGAAAGGTATGAATACCCTTATCCTCCAAGCTATGGGTTAAATGGTACCACTACTGTTCTTCTAGAAAAAGAGATTTGGGATTAAATAACCCAAGAAGGTTGATATGCCATTAAACGACCAAATCTAAGATAAAGAATATTTGAAGGAATTATAGATGTATATTTTACTAGTACGTGAAATTTTTTTGCTTGCTCGTCAGTCTGTGTACTATGACTTTCCCAAGTTTCACGTAGGAGTGAATTAGCAGGCACTTCGTATAGATTGCTTATTTATCGCCAGGAATGAGAAACGTCGACGGTAGATGTGGGTGTTTGTTTACGAAGCTAACAGATTTGTAGATATATATTTACATACGAGGCCGTCTGAGTGACTTTGGTGCAGCGCTCCTCAACCCATTTGTGCCCCATACAACTTGATTTCAGTATATCTCAGTACGTCACCCCCCCCACCAGATCTCTACTTCCAAGGTTGTCTGAGTCGAAAGGTGCTTTTCAAATACAGTTTTGAATATTTCTTAAAAAAGAAACAAAAAGAAAACAAAACAAAACAAAAAAAACTGGGTTAATACATACAAAAAATAGTTTGATAATTTTTCAACGAGGATTTTCTCAAATTTAATCGCTAAAGAAAAATTAAAAACTTGAGCAAAAAGTTCTGCATATATATATATATATATATATATAGTCAGCGTCCGATGAAAGTGGGCGTGGATTATTCGGGTATAGAATACATGAGGAATATCATATAAAATCTATGTAAGTGCTCGATGTATGGTTATTGTTTTATAACTTTTTTCCATCCAGGTTTATATAACAAAACTCGCATACAGAGCGTATAAAATGCAATTAGAAGGAAACTCAAACCTGGTAAAATTGTCATAATAAATTTATTTCGCCGGAGAATATTATTATACTCTCCGTCTCATCAGATGACAATACATGTTCGACTTGAGGTTGCAAAAGAGAAAATGGAAATGAAGTCGCTCGTATGTAAATATAAAAATAAGAAATCCTCTCCACGCCCAGAAAAAAAAAATTAAATAAAACAAAACAAAACAAAACAAGGCATTCGGACTTGATTAATAATTGAATGCTTCATTTATTATTATCAGGAAAAGGTTAATATCCGATGTATTTTCTGGATTATATTCAAAAGACATAACATTATATTTGTGTGTATATATATATATATATATATATATATATATATGCAAATTTCATTAAACATAATAGACATTTTATGTCTACATATTTTCTTTTGGATCCGTTCGAATTCCCGTATTACTTTTATTGTATTCTGGGGAATTGATTTATGTATTGTCCATAGTTGCATGTATCCCTAGTACTTTCTGCCATGCAACTATGGACAATACATAAATCAATTCCCCCAGAATACAATAAAAGTAATACGGGAATTCGAACGGATCCAAAGAAAATATGTAGACATAAAATGTCTATTATGTTTAATGAAATTTGCATTAACGAAGAAATGCTGCCTAAATATATATATATATATATATATATATATATATATATATATAAAATTAACTTAAATCGCGGGTCGGAAATCTTCTACTAAAGTTTCACGTTATCGGATCATCAGGAAGCCTAACTCCGACCAATGCTAAAGGAGAAAACGCCGTCTTATATTCACCAAAAACTCACCTAGCTTAGAATTTACATAACAAAAAAAATATATATATATATATATATATATAAAAATAAATAAAATAAAATAATAAAAAAATATGCTGGTAGATATTAGATTAGTAAAAATATATATATATATATATATACACACACACTTATATATATATATAAAATATAATGTTGTGTCTTTTGAATATAATCCAGAAAATACATCGAATATTAAACTTTATATATATATATATATATATATATATACTTACACAGAAGCACACATATACACATACACACACAGAGTTATATATATATATATATATATATATATATATATATATATATATATATATATCCAATCAGCGTCCGAAGACAGTGGGTGTGGATTATTCTTGTATAGAATATATGAGAAATATCGTATAAATCAATGTGAGTGCTCGATCTCCTCCGAAATAAATTTACTATGACAACTTAACCAGGTTTTAGTTTCATTCTAATTCACTATATATATATATATATATATATATATATACATATATATATGTGTGTTTTGATTTGATTTGGTTTGTTTTTTATGGCATATCAACCATCGTAGGTTATTTAATACCAAATCCTTTTTATAAATAAAAACACTTCTATTTCAAACAATTCAGTTTAGCATAAGTACAGATTTTTTGTTTACACACAGTTAGAAGTCAAAACAGTTCTACTGCAAACAATTCAATGTAACATTAGTACACAGTTTAAGTGTTAAAAATAGTTCTATTTCAAACAATTCAGTTTAGTATTTGTAGACAGTTTAGTTCTATTTGACCTATACATAGGACCCTATCATTGATGGCAATAAAGGGGTACTCTGCATTATGCAAAGCATTACTGGAGCCTTATCATCGGATTGTTTTGTGTCATATCAGAACACTCGTTGAGTGAGTACTACCTCTCAACAGAGATGCTGTCGGTGTATTCTATAGCCCCAGCCGATTGGGTTAGTATATATATGAAGTACTATATATATATAATGAACTCTCCCATGGTATGAATGCCCCAAAATTGGGTTAAAGATATGAACAGTTGGACTATTTACACAGGTGATTTGTTTATAGTGGTGAATGTTTGTGCACAACCAGCCACACTTCTTGGAGAAGCTGATAAAAAAAGAATGGTGCCATAATGTGCCACAGATTTTCCTGAACAACACTCTTCTGATTTTGAATTCAGAGTTTTTCTTTCTCAAAAAACCAGTGGCATTTCCAAAGTAGAGAACCCAATCTTCCCTACTATTTTACCTAATGCTAAACTATATATATATATATATATATATATCCATATTTACCAATCCCTCCTCTCGGGCAGGGTATGACACAAGGTCAATTTTTAAGCGGAGTTTAACAGGTTTGACTTCAGAGTTTTCCTTCTCCTAGACTAGTTGCCTCCCCAAGGCTGAAGAACACAGTCTGTCCTACTATTTAACCAAAACTGGAGGGAGAATAATTGGATTCATACCTTTCCAAAGGGTATTAGTGCTATGTGAAATACAATCAGCCTCGTCCAGGATTTGCACTGGTATTGCCGTGTCCATTTCCTACGACGATAACCATTACACCACGGGCACCTCTCTCTCTCTCTCTCTATATATATATATATATATATATATCATTATCAAGTCACGCAGCTGGCACTGATTTCCCTAACTCTCTCTCTCTCTCTCTATCTCGCTCGCTAATCATCTCTATCATCCATCACTCTCGGCAGTCCAAATCCTGTGTCCATACAGAACTGTTGTTGGTATGTTCTTCTTGGTCATCCAACACTGGCACGTTCATGAGAAGTGGTTCATTGGAGAACGTCACTGATAATTTCGTTCTAGCTTCTCCGGCAGTGTTCGTCTTACTTGGATGGTTTTAGAGATAGGAAATAGGTAACCGTACAACTGCTGTTTCGTAGGATGTTGCTTCCAAGATTTGTTCAATACAGCTCGTAACATTCTTGTGCAGCCCCCGTTTAGCCTTTTCTCTATAC
>OY757945.1:24003421-24058421 GCA_963585895.1 Sepioteuthis lessoniana | reverse complement strand
TTATGTACTATAAAATATATGCTGATAAGCCGAAGCGTTATGATTACTTACCTAATAAGGTGTGAGTCCTTGATCTCCCCCGACCAATGCTTGCTTAGTGATTCTATAAAGATCGTGAGAATGAATAGAGTGTTCACCAATGCTTAACAGTCTGCATTATGGGGTGCAGATCAAGGGCAAAGTAGAGCAATCCAGGGAAAGGAGTAGTGCGTTCCTCTACAATTCGGTGTGGTAGCTATTGAAGTCCCACCCTGATGCCTCACCCTGAAGTTACTAGAGAATTTGGCAGGATGATCTCTCAAATTTGGAACGTAAATTAAAAAAAAATCAAGTCAGATCCAATTCAATATCTAATCTTAATATAAGAAATAATATTCACTATTGTCTTGTCAACGCTATGTTTGAAAGATTATATCGTCCAAACGTTTGCTTTCACAAGTGTTACATTTTCAAAGCCTCACTGTGAAGTTAATGAATGTTTTGACAATGATCTCTCACGTTTAAAAAAAATATAAATCCTATTCAAAATTTAATCGTACTCTAAGAAAGAGCAATAATTGCTATTTTCTTATTGTCATCATATTGTTTTAAAGATTATATTGTCCAAATGTTTTGCCACACATTCCTGAAGCATCACCCACAAGTTACAAAGGTCCAGCAGAATGATCTCTCTCGTGTTTAGAACGTATATAAAAAAAAAGACATTGTTGATACCATTCAAAATTTAATTTTGGTAAAAGAAAGAACCATTTTGTTTTATTATTTTCATCACTTTGTTTTAAAGATTAAATTGTCCAAATGCTTTGCCCTCATGAGCTTTACACTCTTGAAGATTCACCTAAAGTTCTACAGTACTCGCTGGGTCATTGCATCTGGTATTGAAGTAATTTTATGACAAATAAAATCTTTCAGTTGGTCAGTTGTTTTCAGCTTATATTCAGACTCTGGCTTTCAGGTACCCCCAGAAGAAGTAACCACGAGAGTATAGATCTATGGTTTATCTTTAAAAACTTGAGTTTTCAGGTATTCCAAGAGAAAGTAATTATAAGGTGATAAATCTATGACCTACATCTAAAGACTTAAACCTCTATCTAATCCTAAACAGATTCAAATGAATGAAGACAAAATAAAAAAAAAATATAGAAGAAAAAAGAATTGTTATGGAATAGCCGAGGGATTTCGGTTCATGCCTTTGAGTTTAGTTAGGCTGAGAACCTTTCGGCTCAGCACATGGGTTAGTTAGGTGCAACATTGAGGCAGGTGTTAACGCGGGCGCGCGCGGGCGGAGTGAGGTGTCACTCAGATGTCATAATAGTCCGAGACGAAACGCGGTGACAGGGTGCGGGTGACGTCACGCACCGGTAGCGCGCGGAGGTTTGTGTGAGAATTTGAAAAAAGTAAGAGTCGGGTACTAGACGCCAAACGAGAAGGATCGACTTTTAGAGCTCGCGGACGCGAGGCGAACTTGCGCCCTATGAGGGCCGCACGAGATGGGGTCCAAATGAATAAGACAACATAGAAGATTGTGTCTCTCCTCCTTACGTCGAAACCTTTAATTCAAGGTTAATAAAAAGGTTTCGTACCTGAACAAGAAGTTGTTACGTGTTTTCGAATTCCGAGATTCCTATGTTCTTTATATGTTCTATCCTAATGAATATTCGATGTCCATTTCACCTATTTCACACATGGCCATATTCATGTATCTGAAAGGTTGGTTTGGTTTCTTTTTTAAATGGCATATCAACCTTCGTGGCTTATTTAATGCCAAACTTATTCGTGTAGAAGAACAGCAGTGATACTATTTAAGCTGGTTAGGATAAGGATGTTCATACATTTCCCAAGGGCATTAGTACGTAAGTGAACGTACTGGTTTTCGAACTCACTCACTTCGCGGTCGTAGTCTAACACTTTAACCACTACGCCACGGGAACGCACCCCATAAAGAAAGGACCCAGTTATGGTTTAAATAGTATCACTACTGTTCTCTAACAAGGGCGGTTTTGTCATTAAATAAACCACGAAAGTTGATATGCCTTTAAGCAGGAGAAAACAAACCAAAACATAAAGAAAGGAGCAATGGCTACTAAAGATGTGTAAAAGTTACCTTTGTGGCTGTTCAGATATTTTGATTGGCCGTTATAATGAGGTGGTGTCAATGTGCAAAATTCATAATGGGGGTGGTGGTAGTGGTAGTGGTGGTAATGGGGAAGGCGTTGTTGGGGTGGCGAATATTCTGTCACATTTTCAGTGTTGAATTTATCCAATTATACGTGGCTTCACGTTAAACGGAAAGACATTCGGAGAAGTACTCCGGATAAATTGTGTTGTGATTTCATACAGTCTGTGTAAAAGACAACCAAATAGACGGTAAAATAGATAGATAGATAGATAGATAGATGTTACCAAATTTAGATAGATTGATTGACAGTTCTGAATAGACTGAAATAGATAGACAGATTGATCGATAGATATTAGATATGAATAGACTGAGTTAAATCGATATACAGATATGAAAAGACTGAAATATATATATAATGTCATCCACAGACAGAATGTATTTCACGATTTCTTTTCTCCGTCCATTTTCTTTTTCTGTCTATTTATTTAATTTCAGCCAACGTAGGACCAGCCTTCCTTTCTCCGACCATCACCAAACTATTTAGTGGCGTGATTTCTCTTGGGTTACTTGCTTAACCAATGATGAAGATAACGATACTATGTCAGTGGATGCTGATTGTGTTTTGCCATCTTGAGTAAACAGGAAGGAAGGAAGGAAGGAAGGAAGGAAGGAAGGAAAGTAGATAAGTTTAGAAACAGGGTCAATTTCGACGAGAGGAAGAAAGAAGAGAAAGGAAAAGTGCAAGAGAGAGAGAGAGAGAGAGAGAGAGAGAGAGAGAGAGAGAGAGAGAGAGAGAGAGAGAGAATAATAATAAAAAGAGATAAAAAGAATGTCTAAAAGATTAAGAGATATAAGCATAGAAAGAGTGGGAGAAATAGGAAGAGATAGGAAGAAAGCCAGAAAGAGTCGGAAAAACAAAACAAAACAAAACAAAAACAAAAACAAAAACAACCCGGTAAAGCAAGAACGAAGTTTAGTGCGAAAGAGAGAAACAAAAACATCGGAAAAAAGCCAAAAAGAACGATATATATATATATATATATATATATATATATATATATATATATATATATATATGTTTTTTTTTTCGAAGCCGCCGCTATCTCATTCCTTAATTCCCTAAATACTCGTCCTGGCTTTTATAATATTTCTCCTTACTTGAGCAAACACATTTTAAATAGCTACAATATATTCCATCCTTAGTAAATATTTTTCCGTATATTTCATAATTTCCATGCTTTCTATTCTTCTTTTCGTTCTTTCTTTCTTTTCTTCCTTCTGACTCGAAATCTTTCTCGTTAAACGACGTACATAAATTCTGTACAATATTCCTAATAAGTCAAATGACGTAATTTAAACATCAAACGCTGAATCGCCTGTTAAACGGCCAACTTTTTACTATACACATTCTCCCCTAGGTTTTTGTATTTCACATTTCTAAACATCCATCGTTAACTTAAAATTATTAATATCACCCCTCATGGTCCTGATGATGGTTCAGTAGAACCAAAACGCTATACTGTCGACCCGTTAATAAATCATTCCTTCCTCTTGGATCGTTGTTATCAGTTTTTCTACACACACACACACACACACACACACACACACACACACACACACACACACACACACACCTCTCTCTCTCTCTCTCTCTCTCTCTCTCTATATATATATATATATATATATATATATATATAAAGAAATGGAAATAAAGTCGCTGGTATGTGAATATAAAAATATGAAAAAACAAACAAACAAAACAAAACAAAACACAAAAACAACACCCACCTAAGCAAAACAAAGAAAAGCAAAGTATTCAAGGTTGATTCATAATTGAATATTTTACCAACGTTAAACGCTTCTTTTTATAAAAGTGTTATAAGGGAAAGGTTAATATCGAATGTATTTTCTGAATTATATTTATATTTTTATATCTAAACACACACACACACACACACACACATACATACATATATATATATATATATATATATATATATATATATATATATATATATTCCTATTTATCATATTTAAACCCCCCTTCGTTCGAGCTGGATATGACACAAGGTCAATTTTTTAAGCGGAGTTTAACAGGTTTGAATTCAGAGTTTTTCTTCTCCTATACTAGTTGCCTCACCAAGGCTGAAGAACTTAGTCCATCCTACTATTTACCCATAGCTGGAGAGAGAATAATTGGATTCATAGCTTTCCCAAAGGTATTAGTGCTATATTAAATGCAATCAGTATCGTCCAGGATTTGAACTCATGTCGCCGTGTCCATATACCAACCCCTCCGCTCGACCAGGATATGACACAAGGTAATTTTTTAAGCGGAGTTTAATAGGTTTGAATTCAAAGTTTTCCTTCTCCTAGACTAGTTGCCTCACCAACGCTGATAACCCAGTCCACCCTACTATTTACTCATAGTTGGAGGGAGAATAATTGGATTCATACCTTTCCCAAGGGTATTAGTGCTATGTGAAATGCAATCAGCCTTGTCCAGGATTTGAACACGTGTCGCCGTGTCCATTTTCAACGACGATCACAATTACACCATTCATATTTATACACACACTTTGACCAGTCGGCTAGAGCTGTAGAATACACTGACTGCACCTCTGCAGAGGGGATAGACCCCTCACCCAATGAGTGTCCAAGATATGACATTAAACAATCTGATGGTGAGGTTCCAGTAATGCTGAAACTTTGGGGAATGCGGAGTACCCCTTCATTGCCATCGTTCCCAGGTCCACACTGGCCCGAAGTGGTAGTACCTAATAGGGTCCTATCAATAGGTCAAATAGAACTAAATTGCATACTTATGCAAAACTGAATTGTTTGTAATAGAACTGATTTTGATATTGAAACTGTACTTAAGCTAAACGGAATTGTTTGAAATATAATTGTTTGACTAAATTGAATAGATTGAAATTGAAATGTTTTTGAGAATTAAACTGTGTACTCATGCTAAACTGAATTGCTTGAAAAAGAACTAATTATTTGTATAAAGGTCGATTTGGCATTAAATAACGTACAAAGGTTGATTTGCTATAAAACCCAAACAACCAACCAACTAAGCAAATGACACACACACACACACACACACACACACACACACACACACACACACACACACATATATATATATATAAGTATAAAGAGAGACAAAGAGACAAAGAGAGAGAGAGAGAGAGAGAGAGAGAGAGAGAGAGAGATAAAAAGACTGGAAGAACAATAAAAAGAATGCTAGAAAAAGAAATACACGCATCGGGAGAAAGAGACAGAGAAATAGATGGAAAGCCAGACGTATCGATATATATATATATATATATATAGAGAGAGAGAGAGCGACTGAGAGATAAAGATAAAAAGTCAGAAAGAAAAAAAGAATGCAAGAAAAAGAAATATATATATATATATATATATAGAGAGAGAGAGAGAGACAGACAAACAGATAGGCAGACAGACAGACAGAGAAACAGAGAGAAAATCATATGAAGACAGAGAGAGACAGAGAGAGACAAAACGTGTATGTGCATTGACGAGAATAAACAGTGGAAGAAGAAAACGATACTTTTTTTTGTTGTTTTTCTTTTATCTTCAGAAAGAAAATATTAGTAATATCAACTTATACCTTTTTTTTTTTGTTATTTATTCGCCTCACTCCCAGGGCAAATATGACACCCACAAACTTAACTAAGAGAATCTCATCAGCATTTGTCTATCCTACAAATTACTAATTGTCGCAAGAGCCAGAGTCTTCTTGTCTCTTTCCATTTTCGGTACTGAGGGGAGTTACTGTTTTGGGGTCAGAATCTCCAGAAAAAAAAAGGTTATTATGGATTTAAATAGTCTGAGGCCAAGAATAGCCCCAATCTTCAGGTGAGGTCAGGGCGAACTGAGGGTTGAGAGTATGTTATTTAATCAGGTTTATTTATTGAAATTGATAGGATTGTAGGTGGCAAGATGTATGCGCGGAGGAAGAGCTTGATTTGAACAAAGACAAACGTAGGAAGGTTGGGAAATATACAAAATGAGAGAGAGTAGATTATTATCAAAAAGAAAGATGGACGAGATTGGGTAATGAAAGAGAACAGTGTGAGATAGACAGACAAACAAATAAAGCTGTGGTTTGGTTTGGTCTGGTTGGGTTTTATGGCATATCAACCATTGTTGGTTATTTAATGCCAAATCCATTTTTATACATATAAACAGTTTCGTTTCGAAAAATTCAGTTGAGTAGAAGTATAGTTTTTTGTTAACACTCAGTTAAATGTCAAAACAGTTCTATTTCAAACAATTTAGTCTAGCATACTAAAACCGTTCATTTTCAAGCAATCCAGTCTAGCATATGTTGTAGAGTAGCTAAACACCTCTTCAGCACTCTACCAGATGGACTGGCTCATAGTCATAAAAAGCCTACGATTAAAGACTTGGAGGGTTGATTTAATAAGCTGATTGATATTCGGACTGATCTTACTTCGTTTCATTATACCGCATTTTGATCCTCCTCAATATCTTGTAAATTCTCGTGTTAATTGTTTCTAACTTATTGGACTGTCTTTTTTGTACGTATCCGTTAGCACTGGATACTGGTGCTGAATAAATATATTAAGCCCCTATTCTTCTCTGTGTATCATTCACCACGACGAAGTACACTATTTAGTTCTATTTGACCCATAGGTAGGACCCTATTAGGTGCTTCCAATCTGAGCAAGAGTGGACCTGGGAGCGATGGCAATGAAGGGGTACTTCACATTACCCAAAACTCCAGCATTACTGTAACCTCACCATCAGATTGTTTAATGTCATATCTAGGACACTCGTTGGGTGGCAGGTCTTACTCTACTGCAGAGGTGCAATCAGTGTATTTTACAGCCCAAGCCGACTGGTCAAATAAAACTATGTGGACAGAGATAAATTTATTGAGACGGAATATTGAAAAAAGAATGTGTTTTTGCCAATAGAACTTTTGGAATGAAATTAAGAAAATGAACATCTCCATAACGTTGTGTTAGCGTTGGTGGACCCACAAGAACTTATCTATAATAGCTCTGTGCAGACACAGGATGTAGTCAGGAAGACTTGCCAGGAGCGTTGGATAATAGGGACGGATAGCGAGAGAGAGTCAGGGAAATCCGTGCTCGCAAGGTGAATTGATGAGGATGATGATATGTACGTGGGTCGTTGAAAAAGTTCTAAGCCTCACCAAGAAAGAAGAGCCATAGCAGAACATTTTTGTTGCCGCAACACACTTCTTACAAAACTAAAAAAACACTCATATGTTCCTAGTTTCAAAAAGTTCTAAGCCTCACCAAGAAAGAAGAGACACAGCTAAAGAATTCTGTTGCGGCGGCACAAAACCACCCCATATAAAACTACAAAGACTTATTCAGATTTCTGTTTTAACTTCCGTGCAGGTGAGGCCAATACAAAAGTGAGAAGTATATGACGAATCTAAAATCTGGGTGAGGCTTGGAACATTTTGGATGACTCCCGCACACACAGACACACAAACACACACATATATATATATATATATATATGCATATATACATAACACTATTATTTATTATAAACTTTGAAAAATCTGAATTAGTTTTTCAGCATGAGAAGTGGTTGTGTGTTGCCATAGCAAAAATGTTCAGCCATGTCTCTTCTTTCTTGGTGAGGCTAAGAACTTTTTGAAACAAGGAAAATCTGAATTAGTTTTTCTAGTTGCATAAGGAGTGGTTGTGTGTTGCCATAACAAAAATGTTCAGCCATGTCTCTTCTTTCTTGATGAGGCTTAGAACTTTTTGAAACTAGGAAAACCTGAATGAGTTTTTCTAGTTGCATAAGGAGTGGTAGTGTGTTGCCATAACAAAAATGTTTGGCTACGTCTCTTCTTTCTTGGTGAGGCTAAGAACTTTTTGAAACTAGGAAAACCTGAATGAGTTTTTCTAGTTGCATAAGGAGTGGTAGTGTGTTGCCATAACAAAAATGTTTGGCTACGTCTCTTCTTGGTGAGGCTAAGAACTTTTTGAAACTAGGAAAACCTGAATGAGTTTTTCTAGTTGCATAAGGAGTGGTAGTGTGTTGCCATAACAAAAATGTTTGGCTACGTCTCTTCTTTCTTGGTGAGGCTAAGAACTTTTTGAAACTAGAAAAACCTGAATTAGTTTTTCTAGTTTTATAAGAAGTGGTAGTGTGTTGCCATGACAAAATGTTCAGCCATGACCCTTCTTTCTCGGTGAAGCTTAAAACTTTTTGAAACTAGGAAAATCTGAAGTAGTTTTTCTAGTTGTATAAGAGGTGGTTGTGTGTTGCCACAAGAAAAATGTTCAGCAATGACTCTTCTTTCTTGGTGAGGCTTAGAGCTTTCTGAACGACCCTTTTTAGTATTGAGTGATGTTTACAATAAAATAAAGAGAATGAAGACGAACATCACTGTCTCGAGCAGCCGCATTTCCTTCTAAAATCTAAAACTGTGGTTTTCATTTCTCACCTGATTTTATAAGGTTTGGCCTTTTACTGCCACTAATCATAATCCTTCCACAGGGACAAATATGTTGATGCGCTGGTCTGCTGCAAATTTGTTATGTGAGGTTAATTACCTTAGGGGTTTTTGCGCTGGAAACCCTAGGGGAGGGGATAGAATGCCCAAATGTAAATTTAATGATTCCGCGATTGTAGACCAAGGAATAATTTTGGAAAGAACTTTTTGACGGAAGAGAAGAAGAAAAAAAAACAAAAAAACAAAACAAAACGTGGCTTCAGAAAGAATCTGGCTCTTAAGAAGAATTTGTTTAATATATATATATATATATATATATATATATATATATATATACGAGGTGCATACGATAAGTTTCCAGACTTTTTTCGTATGGGCACTTTTATTCATAGTACACACATGAAACTCTAGTCCCCTTCGAATTAATCTCCTCCGGCTGCAATGCACTTGTTGCACCGTTCCAACAACTTCTGGAAGGCTCCATCGAAGTCCTCTTGTGTGAGCGTGTCAATGACCTTCGTCACAGCCTCTTTCATCTCTTCAAATGTCGCCTAACGACAGCCTCTGAGCTTAGGGAATAACCAAAAGTCACAGAGGAGCAAGGTCTGGACTATAGGGAGGCTGAGGAACTGTCTTGATGCCCATCTTGGTCAAATAGTCTGTGACTAGGATGGATTTGTGGACTGGTGCATTGTCCTGGTGGAAATGCCACTGACCCGATTTGAAGAGTGCTCGCCTCTTCCCTAGGAATCTCTTCCTGAACTCCCTTAAAACCTCAACATAGTAACCCTAACCATAAACCTTTGGCCAATCAACTGTGGTGTATTGACTTCCTTACTCTTCCCACACCTTTCATCACCCCTCACAGACTCCCTGCCTTCCTTGAATCTCTTATGCCACTCAAAAACTGATACTCGATTCATGCAAGATGCTCCAAAAGCAGTCTGAAGCATTCCATACGTTTCTCAGGCATTTTTTCAAAGTTTAAAACAGAATTTTATTGCATATCGTTCTTTTAAAGTGTCAGATTGAATTTTTGAAATTCACCAGCTGTGACAATCAGGCTTTAGTAGGGTGTATTCCAATTGCTGCTGTACCTGTTCATTTGAAGCAGAAATCATAAAAATTGGTCAGTCATCTCATAAGATGTACAGTAATAACATACTGAATTTTAAATGCCCATACGAAAAAAGTCTGGAAACTTATCGTATGCCCCTCATATATATATATATATATATATATATATATGTGTGTGTGCGTGTGTATATATATATATATATAATTTTTTATTTATCCAGGTTATTTAACCGGACATTGGCCTAGCGGTTAGAGTGTTCGCCAATCGCCCGGGAGACCTGGGTTCAATCCCAGGTCGAGTCATACCAAAGACTCAAAAAATGGTACTTGATGCCTCCTTGCTTAACACTCAGCATTATAAGGTACGGATCAAGGGATATAACAAAATTCACATTCAGAACGTATATAGTGTAATCGGATGGAAACTCAAACCTGGTTAAGTTATCATTATAAATTCATTTCGGTGGAGGATATTGCTGTCCTCTCCGTCTCCTCAGATGACTTTTTACATGCTATACTTGAAGTTGCAGAACAGCAAATATTCTCCGGCGAAATAGATTTATTATGATGACTTAACCAGGTTTGAGTTTCCATCCGATTACACTATATCATCATCATCATGTCGTGCTGGTAGCACGGATATCCCTGACCCTCTCTCGCCACTTTTCCCTATCGTTCATCGCCTCAGGCAGGTCTTCTGGACAACATCCCGTATCCTCACATAGTTGTTGAATGTATGTTCGTGCTGGTCGTCCTGCTTTTGCACGGCCATGTGTGGGGGTCCATAAGAGTACATCACTTATGTGTTCGTCCCTGCTTCTCCAGCAGTGTCCTGCATGTCTGGTTCGTCTAACTTGAATAGTTTTCGTGATAGGAGGCAGGTGGCCGTACAGTTGGTGTCTTGTGGGGTGTTGCCGCCAGGACTTGTTCAAGATATATATATATATATATATATATATATATATATATATATATATATATATATATATATTCACCCATAGATTATTTTGTTGTATCAGAACTCATCAATGTTGCTAGATACGTGAAATACTTCAAGCTGGAGTCGAAACCCGGTTGACTTTACGCCAGTCAGATATCTTACTGCAAAGCCATTAGCAATCGCAGAATAAGCGAAGGGATTTTAACGCATATGTATCATTTTTTTTCTTTACATATGCGCTTAACGGCGACTGAGTGCTCAATTCATTTGAGCTTTTCATTACGCGTGTGGTAACCGGTAATTCCTTCACGAGTGTGCTCAACCCCGCCCGGCGGGGAAGTATACAAATATATATATATTGTAAAGGCAAAACCATTTGATGAAAGACCTCCATCCAAGCCTGGAGCGCTCTATACATATAAGTTTTGCAGTATCAAAATAATTTTTCCAATAAACCAATTCCAAATAATACAGGGTTTACATCTATGGAAAAAATTCCGGTATATATATATATATATATATATAAGATTTTTCCTATAATTTCCTTCTATTCATTGAATAACCCTCCTTTATGTATGCATATGATTAAAGTAAAGTTAATGACCCCAGTCAGGGGTGACCCGAAGGCTCCCTTTTCAATAGCTACTACACCAAGGTGTAGGGAAGGGCACTACTCCTTTCTCTAGATTGTTCCACTTTACCTTTGGTACATACCTTATAGTGCTGAGTGTTAAGCAAGGAGGTACTAAATACTATTTTTGAGTCTTTGGTATGACTCGACCTGGGATCGAACCCCGGTCTCCTGGGCCATTGGCGAACACTCTACTCATTAGGCCAATGGGCCGGTAAATAAAATTTGACGATGGGAAAAATGAAAGCTGATGGAGCTAGCTATTCTTGAAGAGAAACATATACAGTAATTCTATCCTCTCTCTCTCTCTCTCTCTCTCTCTCTCTCTCTCTCTCTCTATGTACACGCTGTTTCACTAACATATACACACAGAGAGTGAAACACTCAGCTCAAATTTTAGACTAGGGAGCAGTTTATAAAATGTGGGTCAGAAATAGGGAACAGTTGTTAACTACATAACCGATACTCCCTATCCTATTAATTCTGCTCTACTGTGTATGTAGCTTGTAGGTGACCTGGATGGATTATACGATTAACTGGATTCCATATGAAATCAGTTCACCCTGTCAGCTGGAGGTATAGAATACACTGATTTTACCTCTGCTGTGAAGTAGGACTCCCCAATGTCGTACGAGGCCGGGTGTTTGTCGTCGCTGGCTATCCGTAATGCCTAAGGACGGGATCCTGGTGGCTGAGCAGTCCGTGATCCGGGTACTAAGTGGTCATGTGATCTGCAGCTCTCTGTTTGGACCTTTTCTGGGCTTGACGAGCGACTTGAGAGGCCCGATCCGGCTAATAAGCTGCTCATGTCAAGCCCGAGCACTCATATGATTATTTGGCTTCTAACTGTGGTTAAACTGTTGTAATATAATGGCCGAGGGATTTCGTTTTATATATCTTGCCTTTCGGTTTAGTTAGGCTGAGAACCTTTCGCTTAGTGCATGGGTTAGTTAGGTGCAAACATGAGCGCAGGTGTCCACGCGCGCGCGGGGAGGATGCGTCATTCACAGATGTCAAAATAAAACCCCACATAGGAAATATGACCAGGGGGTGTGAATGACGTCATGCACCGGAAGCGTGCACGGAGGATTTTGGGAATTTGAGAAAAGTCAGGGAGTTGAGTTTTTGCCTCCGAAGAAGACGGTTGACTTTTGGAGCTCGCCGAGGTCTTGCAGCGGGTGCCGCACGTAGTGGGGGTGCAGATGGAAAAGTCAGCATAGAAAGGTTGTGTATCTCTCTCCTTATATCGAAAAACCTTTTAACTCAAAGGTAATAAAAAGTTTCGTACCTGAACTAAGAAGTCGTAAAGTTTTTCGTGTTTCGGGATTCCTATGTTATCTATATATGAGTTATGAACATTGTATGTTTATTTCACATATCCGTTTATCATGGGTATGTTGTACTGTGGCCTTGAAGGAACTGAGTTCAAAATCCAGTCATGCTATTAGTTTCACTTTCGGACAAATATCCCTGGGGAAAGGTATGAACCCCATATCCTCCAAGCTATGGGTTAAATATTATCTGTGTAATTCTTCTAGAAGGAAGTGCTCGTGGTGTAATGGTTATTGTCGAAGGAAATGGACACGACGACACGAGTTCAAATACTGGATGAAACTGATTGCACTACTACCCTTGGGAAAGGTATGAATCCAATTATTCTCTCTCCAGTTATGGGTAAATAGTAGGGCAGACTAGGTTCTTCAGCCTTGGTGAAGCAACTAGTCTAGGAGAAAGAAAACTCTGAATTTAAACCTGTTAAACTCCGCTTAAAAAGTTGACCTTGTGTCATATCCTATTCGAGTGGAGGGGTTGGTAAATATGGTAATTCTTCTAGAAGGATGGTGTTGGCATTGAATAACCCACAAAGGTTGATACACCATTAAACAAGGACCCCCCCAAATAAAAACAAGAAATTGAGTTAAATAATCCGACACCTCCCAGCCACTATATTGTTTGTATTATTTTTTCATATTGTCGGTAAAACATGGTAAATTTGTCACTGAATGCCGAGCGTATCCTTTGTAAAAGAAGAAACTAAACCAAAAGAGATAAAGATTAATTGTCTCCCCAAAGAAACTAAACCAAAAGAGATAAAGATTAATTGTCTCCCCTAAGAAACTAAACCAAAAGAGATAAAGATTAATTGTCTCCCCTAAGAAACTAAACCAAAAGAGATAAAGATTAACTGTCTCCCCTAAGAAACTAAACCAAAAGAGATAAAGATTAATTGTCTCCCCAAAGAAACTAAACCAAAAGAGATAAAGATTAATTGTCTCCCCTAAGAAACTAAACCAAAAGA
Organism: Sepioteuthis lessoniana; assembly: GCA_963585895.1. Lineage (NCBI taxonomy): Eukaryota > Metazoa > Mollusca > Cephalopoda > Myopsida > Loliginidae > Sepioteuthis > Sepioteuthis lessoniana. The sequence goes on along the minus strand of OY757945.1, from coordinate 24,044,856 downwards.
GATAAAGATTGTCTCCCCTAAGAAACTAAACCAAAAGAGATAAAGATTAATTGTCTCCCCTAAGAAACTAAACCAAAAGAGATAAAGATTAATTGTCTCCCCAAAGAAACTAAACCAAAAGAGATAAAGATTAATTGTCTCCCCAAAGAAACTAAACCAAAAGAGATAAAGATTAATTGTCTCCCCTAAGAAACTAAACCAAAAGAGATAAAGATTGTCTCCCCTAAGAAACTAAACCAAAAGAGATAAAGATTAATTGTCTCCCCTAAGAAACTAAACCAAAAGAGATAAAGATTAATTGTCTCCCCAAAAAAACTAAACAAAAAGAGATAAAGATTAATTGTCTCCCCAAAGAAACTAAACCAAAAGAGATAAAGATTAATTGTCTCCCCTAAGAAACTAAACCAAAAGAGATAAAGATTAATTGTCTCCCCTAAGAAACTAAACCAAAAGAGATAAAGATTAACTGTCTCCCCTAAGAAACTAAACCAAAAGAGATAAAGATTAATTGTCTCCCCAAAGAAACTAAACCAAAAGAGATAAAGATTAATTGTCTCCCCTAAGAAACTAAACCAAAAGAGATAAAGATTGTCTCCCCTAAGAAACTAAACCAAAAGAGATAAAGATTAATTGTCTCCCCTAAGAAACTAAACCAAAAGAGATAAAGATTAATTGTCTCCCCAAAGAAACTAAACCAAAAGAGATAAAGATTAATTGTCTCCCCAAAGAAACTAAACCAAAAGAGATAAAGATTAATTGTCTCCCCTAAGAAACTAAACCAAAAGAGATAAAGATTAATTGTCTCCCCAAAGAAACTAAACCAAAAGAGATAAAGATTAATTGTCTCCCCTAAGAAACTAAACCAAAAGAGATAAAGATTAATTGTCTCCCCTCTTTAAAAGATTGCTCAGTCGGCTGGGGCTACAGAATACACCGACTGTACCTCTGCAGAGGGGTAAGACCTCCCTCTCCAACGAGTGTCCTAGATATGACACTAAACAATCTGATGGTGAGGTTCCAGTGATGCTGGAGCTTTGGGGAATGCAAAGCACCCCTTCATTGCCATTGCTCCCGGATCCACTCTAGTCCGGAATAATAGCACCTGATCCATAGTTTAAATAGAACTAAACAGCATACTTATGCTAAACTGAATTGTTTGAAATAGAACTGATTATTTGTATAAAAATGGATTTAAATAGAACTAAACTGTGTACTTATGCTGAACTGATTTGTTTGAATTAGAACTGTTTGACTAAACTGAATAGCTTGAAATAGAAATGTTTTTGACAATTAAACTGAGTACTTAAGCGAAGCTGAACTGCTTGAAATAGAACTGTTTTGATATCGAAAGTGCGTACTTTAACTGAACTGAATTGTTTGAAACAGAACTGACTATTCGAATAAAAATGGATTTGGCTTTAAATAACCTACAGAGGTTGATATGCCATAAAACCCGACCAACTAACCATCTCTTTCAAAGAAGGAAATTAAAATGATAGGAATTAATGGAAGACTATTTTGGAAATATTATTCAAATATACTATAATAAAATCTTATGACTAAGTTTTCTGGCACCGTAAAAAAATAATAGAAAAAAAATAAAACAAAATAAATAAATAAAAAATAAAAAAATGAAATAAAAAAACCAACAAAGAACAAAAGGAAAAATATTACATAAAAAAACAGATGGAAAAATATACAAAATATCTTCAACGGAAAAATAAAGGTTGGTTGGTTGGTTTTACAGCATCTCATCTATTTTTGGGTCATTTAACGGCAAATTAAGTCATTTTGATAAAAGTTTCAAATAATTCAGTTCAGTATAAGTACAGATTTTTGTTTACAAGCAGTTAAATGTCAAAACAGTTCTATTTCAAACGATCCAGTTTAGCATAAGTATACTGTTTAGTTCTATTTAACCCATAGATAGGACCCTTATCAGGTGCTACCACTTCTGGTTAGGATGGACCTTTGAGCGATGGTAATGAAGGGATACTCCACATTCCCCAAAGTTTCAGCATTAGTGGAACCTCACCATCAGATTATTTAGTGTCATATCCAGGACACTTGTTGGGTGGGTGGGGTCTTACCCCTCTGCAGAGAAGCAGTCAGAGTATTCTACAGCCCCAACCGACTCGGCAAGGAAAAATAAGGGATTCTAGAAGTGATTAAAAATCACTTGATAACCAAATCTTGATCTGATCTTTCTAGCGGTGAGTTAAATTGTATAACTTCTACAAGGATGGCTTTGGCATTAAATAACCCAGGAAGGTTGTTATGCTTTTACACAAAGAAACCAAACGAAACCTAAAATACAACATAATGCCGCCCTTAAACAATTATAATTGAGTTTCTCAAGCCTAAGGATGGCCTACAGGCATCAACTTAAGCTTTTCCGTTTACATCCTTTTAAACTTTTTTTTCTCGAAAAAAAAAAATGCCTTAAAATTGTGATTTTCTCACGAAAGAAGAAAGTTAAAAACACGCTCCAGCTAATTCTTCAGAAGATCAAATGATACTCTTTCTCTACAACCGAAAATCTTACTTACTGAAATGTCGTTTTCATGGGCTAAAATAACAAAACAAAATAAAAACAAACAAAAACAAAATCCCCCCCCACACACACACAAACACACAAAATAAACCCAGAGAAGTTTCAACCAATGGAAAACACTCTACAATATCCAAGGGACTATTTTGAAGGAAATTAACTTTTCTTGTTCGTTTCTCTCTTGGTAAATACAGCATCTGCCTCAATACTTTTTCACCTCATCTCGTATATATCATGTTTTTATCATACATTTATTTGATATGCTATATACTAAGATTAGTTGTTGCACCATATTGGATGTATTGAGCCGTCCAGTGAGACTTGGACTCAATAGTAATAATTTGCAAGTTGAGCTTGCAAACCGGTGTTCTTCAAGGATCAGTACTGGGACCTTTAATATGCATAAATGATTTATCTAGTGATATAAAATAAGAAATAAAACCTTTTTCTGAAGATGTTAAACTACAAGAGAGAGAGAGAGAGAGAGAGAGAGAGAAAAGAAGAGAGAGAGAGGTGGGGGAAGAGATAGTGATCGAGAAAGAGAAAGAGATAGAGAGAGCAATAAAATAAGAGAAAGAAAAATAAAGTGAGATAGATAGATAGATAGATAGATAGAACAATAAAATGAGAGAAAAGCAAAAAAGAAGTAAGAAAAAGAGAGAAAGAGAAAAAAAGAAAGAGGCAGAGAAAGAGAGTGAGTGAGAGAGAGAGAGAGATAAAGAGAGAGAGAGAGAGCTATAAAACAAGAGAAAGAAAAAAAAAGAAAATGAAATATATATATATATAATATATATAAATATATATACATATATAGAGAGAGAGAAATAAAACAAGAGAAAAACTAAAAAGAACTGAGAAAGTAGAGATAAAAAGAGAAAGAGAGAGAGAGAGGACAATAAAACTTGAGAGAGACAAAATAAAAGTGAGAAAGATATATATATATATATATATATATATACATTAATATAGATATTAATATATATATACATTAATAAAGAGAGGAAGAGAGAGAGAGATAGAGAGAAAGAGAGAGAGAACAATAAAACTAGAAAGAGACAAAAAAGAGAGAAAGAGAGAGATAAAAAGTGAGAGAGAAAGAGAGCAATAAAAGTAGAGAGAGATAAAATAAAAGTGAGGAAGAGAGAGAGAGATAAAAAGAGATAGATAGATAGATAGAGATAGATAGATAGATAGATAGAGAGAGAGAGAGAGAGAGAGAGAGAGAGAGAGAGAGAGAGAGAGAGAGAGAACAATAAAACAAGAGAAAGAGACAAAATAAAAGTGAGAAAGATAAAGGATTAACAAGAGGAAAAAAAGATGAAATTTACTCTTTGTTTTAATTCTTAATCAACCCAAAGATAAGATTTATCTGAGCCCGTGATAATGTGGCCATTTTTACCCCTGCAGATACGTTTTCTTTCTTTCTTTCTTTCTTTCTTTCTTTTATAGAATGCATATTTCCGTATTCGTGAGCATTTCTTTAAGCCATCATTTCTGTTGGCCAAGGAACATGTCTTTCAATGCTTGGTTTAGATTGGGGTCTTATGTTGGATTAAAACAGTTCTTTTTTTAAATCAGTTAATCATTGTCCAAACATAAATTCAGTGACGGGTGGGTTTGTTAAACATGAAATAAGCAAAAGATAAAAGAATTACAAATATTTGGAGAAAGGAGAGACGAGAAGCTTATTGGGAAAAGTTAAGAAAGAGAGGAAAAAGGTTGTGGATATAGTGATATATATATATATATATATATATATATATAGTCATCTACAGACAGACTGTTTCGTTCTATCAGAACTCTTCAGTGTGGTTAGACAGGCTAGATTGCCAAAGCTGGAATCGAAAGACGGTCGAGTCAAACGCCAATTCAAGATTCTACCACTCAGCCACGAGGAAACCAACGGAAGCGAAGGAAATTTAAACGCTTATGTATCACATTTGTTTTTGTTTACATATATCTGCTTAACGGCTACCGAGAGCTCGATTCATATATAAAGAGATAGATAGAAAGATAGAACTTTTGGTTTGCTTTCTTTGTTTTATGATATATCAACCTTCGTGGGTTATTTAATGCCAAAGTTATACTTGTTGAAGAACAGCAGTGATACTATTTAACCTTGTTGGGGGATAACAAGATTCATGCCTTTCCCAAAAGTGAACGTAATGGCTCGAGTGAAGGTTGAATTTCCTTACTATGAGGTCGCAATACAGCACTTCAGCCATTACGCCACGGGGTCTCTACGAGAATAGGAGAATATCACTAACAACATAAAAAAAGATAGAAAAAAGAAAAAAGAGAGTCAGGGGAAATTGGAGAGAGAGAGAGAGAGAGAGAGAGAGAGAGAGAGAGAGAAGGAGGAGGAGGAGGAGGAGGAGAGAGTATTACTTTAAGAATGGAGAAAATAAAGAGAAAAGAGAAAAAAAGAGACTCATGAAAAATATTGAAAAAAAGACAGACAGAAACAGAGAGAGAGAGAGAGAGAGAGAGAGAGAGAGAGAGAGAGAAAGAGTGGAGAGAATATTACTTTAAGAATGGAGAAAATAAAGAGAAAAAAAGAGACCCGTGAAGAATATTGAAGAGAGACAAAGACAGAAACAGAGAGAGACACAGAAACACACACACACACAGAGAGAGAGAGAGAGAGAGAGAGAGAGAGAGAGAGAGAGAGAGAGAGAGAGAGAATATTACTTTAAGAATGGAGAAAATAAAGAGAAAAAAAGAGACCCATGAAGAATATTGAAAAGAGACAAAGACAGAAACAGGGAGAGACACAGAAACAGAGAGAGAGAGAGAGAGAGAGGGAGAGAGAGAGAGAATGAGAGGAGAGAATATTACTTCAAGAATGGAGAGAAAAAAAGGAGAATAGAGAAAAAGGACATAAAAAACAGAAAGAGAGTATAAAATAGTAGAGAGAGGGAAAGAGAAAAAGAAAGACAAGCAGAGTAATGGAATAGAAAGAAAGACAGGGGAGCATTGGAGAGAGAAAGAGAGGAGAGAGAGAGAGAGAGAGAGAGAGAATAGACAGAACCCTAAAAAGTACTACAAATCCAGATCAACGGGACCTGGGAGTAATGGCAATAAAAGCCTGACTCCATACTCCTCAAAGCCCCAGAAGTGGATCCTCACAACCGGATACATCCCTTTATTTCGGTAGGAGGCTTACCCCACAGTGGGATATAAAAGGCGTATTCTATGCCCCACCGACCGAGAAATAAAGTTTCCGGGGTTGTCAGGAATTATTTTTTGAGGGAGCAGTAATCCTGTATACTGTTCCAGAACCAGACGGGTAATTTGGGTAGAAGGTGTGTGTGTTTGTGGGTGGTGTGTTTAGTATCGTTTCTGATGATTTGGTGACACCATTGCACTGTTCAAAAAATTCCTTCTGTAAGTTTCAGATGACAAAAAAAGAAAAACGGTTTATGACTGACAAGATTCTGGCAAAAATGATCCAATTTTTAGTTGATACTGAGTCGCCCTGTAAACCATCAGACACACTCATACACACACACATGTCGACACATACACACGCATGCATGCACATACACTTACATACACACACACATGCACGCGTGCGGCATTCGTGCTGGGTGGCGCAAAAAATAAGCATAAAAATTTAAAAAAAATTAGTTTAGCTCCGGAGGTTTATTCGCCAGGCAGCACCTGCCCCCTTCGTTTAAAGGAATTAAAGATGGGTTTATTGCCTGAGGCGCTTCAAAAGGACAATGCCGGCATAGTTGAACTATGTATGGCACTACCTCTCTGGAGGTTTGCTTCCTATAGGGTCCCCATATAAATGCACCTCGCTTGAGAGATATGTTCGAGTCTCGCGTAGAAGTTATTCCTTAATGATGGCTTTTTTCTTTTTTTCTTTTTCTTTTTTCATTAAACATGCAGCAAAGAAAAAGAAAAAAAAAAAAAGAAAGCAAATAAAGTCTTCTTCAGGCTTTATTATGCAAAAACTAAATGGTGGAGGTGTCCGTGGTGTAATGGTTATCGTCATAGGAAATGGACACGGCGACACGAGTTCAAATCCTGGACGAGACTGATTACATTTCACGTAGCACAAATACACTTGGGAAAGGTATAAATCCAATTATTCTCTCTCCAGCTATGGGTAAATAGTAGGACAGACTAGGTTCTTCAGCCTTGGTGAGGAAACTAGTCGAGGAGAAGGAAAACTCTGAATTCAAACTTGTTAAACTCCGCTTAAAAAATGACCTTGTGTCATATCCTACCCGAGCGGAGGGGTTGGTAAATAGGATTATGCAAAAACTTAATGGTCGACATTTTTTGCCTTCGTATAATTGCAACCATAAATTAATTTAATAAAAAAAACAAAAACAAGATAAGAAGCAGAAAAAAAGCAGCTGATGTTACGATGAAAGAAATGCTTGTAAAAAAATTAATAATGTATGTAATTACCCAACCCCTCCGCCACGGGCAGAGTGTGGCTTTTTAAGCGGAGTAAGACTGATTTTAATTCTCAATTTTTCCTTCTACGAGACTAGTTGCTCAACCAAAGCTAAAAACCCCCGCCTGTCCTAACATTTACCCATTGATGGCGGGTGGGGGACGGAGAAGAAATGAATTCATATCTTTCCACTGGTTATTAGCGCTAAGTGAACCGCTAACAGCCTTGTCAAGGGTTTGAACTCGTCTATGCGCGCACGTGCGTGTGTGTGTGTGTATGCGTATGTGTGTATGTGTAATGTATGTGTGTATATGTATGTATGTGTGTACATGCGTAATGTGTGTGCGTGCGTGTATATGGGTGTGTCTGTGTGTGTGTGTGTGTGCATATGTAATACGTATGCGTGCGTGTGTATGTGTAAGGTGTGTGTACATGTGGAATGTGTGTGTACATGAAGAATGTATGAGCGCGTATGTGTATGAGCGTATAATGTGTGTGTGCGTGTGTATGTGTGTGTGCGTGTGTAATGTGTATGTACGTGTGTGTGTGTGTAATATGTGTGTATATGCGTATGTAGGTGTATGCATGTGTAATGGGTATAAGTGCGTGTATATTTATGTGCATGTGTATGTGTGTGAGCATGTGTAATGTGTGTATATGTGTGTGTATATGTGTATTTATGTATGTATATGCACGTGTGTATGTGTGTATACATGTGTATGTGTATGTACGTGTGCATGTATTGTTGCTATAACTTACTAAGCTTTGCTGCGTATAGCACGCAGTTTTACAGTACTTACTGGGCATGGCTTAGGTTTGATACAAGGCCGTAATTATGAGGCACCTGGTGAGAATCGAACTCATTACTCAGTTGTAATCGTTACTCAAAATTATCTTGTTTACCATTGTTGCATAGTCACAACCATGATACATATACAACAATACACATATACATGCAGAAACAAAATCAACAATAATGACGAACGGACACACTTCTTTAGAAAAATATACCTCATACTTTATTCGAAATGGTTGCGAAAGGGTTACGAAAGGGTTATGTTTGAGAGGTGAGTTGGAGACTGAACAAACTGCAACATATTGACCCCCAGTTCCTTTGTCTTTAGCAGCACTTCTTTCTCGTTCTGCTGGGCTGCTCAATCGGGTTGCTGAGGGCCCATAGCCTTCTGCTGGGTGCTGGTTCTCTCTACAGCATCTTATCGCCAACTAACTGACTCCAAAAAATTGAACCTGTCTGTGGCACCGGGTTATATAATTGTTTGACATCCACCTACTTCTTCTGGGCGTCTCATCTGCACCCAATTCAATCCGTCCACAGTCAAGGTTATACCCTGATATCTTCGACCGAATGCACCTGTTTCTCGATTGACGGCTGGGTCGAAGGTCAATATGTTACACCATTATACTCTGCAACGTGTTCGTTGTCTTTTTTTTTTGTTTGAAATTATTTACAAAGTTTATCTTAGATTTCCCACTAGGCTCCAAGCAGGTAGCACCCAGTGAGAGTCATGCTCACTACTCAGCAGTAATTGTCATTCAAAATTAGCTTGTGAACTCAAGGCATTTGCGGGGAGTGAAATTCAATCACCCTTGTTCGGGATTTGAACTTGGGTCACCGGTCCCATTTTTAAAGGCGTCAAGTATTTCTTAATATTAGTTACGCGTGCATTAACAATGTTTTGACGAATTTTTATGTGTTTGTCATTTAAGTAAAATCAAATGTGTTTTTTTTTTTTAAAGAAAGTTATCACAAATTTGCATTCTTATCATTCGTTGGGCGAAGCTCAATGTTGTTTGGTTGTTTTGTATTTACTTGTATTCACTGACTTCTCTGATTGTGTGATGCGTTCAGTAACTTTACTTAATTGAAAACAAAGAAGATATTGTCGTCGTCTTTGTGTATTGTATTACGTTTGCTTTGTGTACGACTCTCTGAAATAAGTGAAAATCAAATTTCAGAATTAAGGACTGGCTTCTGACCCAAGAAAGATTGCATTATTAAAGGGTTCAGTGAGACAGGGAAGTGACTGTATAGTTAAGTACAAAATTCTTATGTAGTTATGACTGCATTATTCCAAGTTCTTATCGACAAGGAAGAGGCTGTATATCAAGCTTTTAACTTTTAACATGGCTATTTGTCAAGAGGTCTTATCGACACAGAAAAAAGTTGTATATTGAGCTAGATTTTAATGTGGTTAAGACTGCGTTATTCAAGGGTTTTTATCGACAAGCAAGAGGTTGTTTATTGGGCTAACAATTTTGAACATGACTTTGACAGTATTATTCAAGGGTTTTTATCGACAGAAAAGATGCTGTATCATATTTGTCACTGTCTCCCACCAGACAGGACTTGACACAGAGAAGATGCTGTATATTGAGCTCCCTAATTTCATTCTAGGTAAGACTGCCTTTTTCAAGGGTTTTAACATGGGTATAGCAAGAGTTCAAAACCTGGACGAGGCTGATTGCATTTCACATAGCACTAATACCTTTGGGAAAGGTATGCATCTAATTATTCTCCCTCCAGCTATGGGTAAATAGTAGGGCGGACTAGGTTCTTCAGCCTTGGTGAGGCAACTAGTCTAGGAGAAGGAAAACTCTGAATTTAAACCTGTTAAACTCCGCTTAAAAAATTGACCTTGTGTCATATCCTGCGCGAGCGGAGGGGTTGGTAAATATGATAGCTGCACTTTTCTTAAATTAGTCGACCGTTTCTTATACCTCGGTTGCTGCACCTCATCTACTGAAAGCGATGTCACCTTACACATAGGAAAGCATGGACCGTAACCGACAATTTGGAAATCTGATCTCTTTGACTAAAAGGAAATCTTCCAAGTTGTAGCCGTGTCAGTACTACTGTATGGTTACACCATGTGCTCTCTAACGAAGCACTTGGAGAAAAGCCAGAACTACACAAGAATACTGCGAGCTGTTTTTAACAAGTCCTGGAAGCAGTACCTCACAAAAGATCAGCCATATGGTCTAATAAACCATCTAAGAAGAGTAAGACCTGGTGAGTACACCTGGAGAAATAATCACGAACTCATACACGACGGTATCAAATAAACTCCTACATATGGACTCTCTTAGTGCTGGTCACCCAGTAAGGACTTACATTCATCAGTTCTGTGCAGACACTGGACACCATGTAGAGGAATTGTACAGGGTGCGGAAGCAAAATTAGGAATATTCTAGTATAATAATAAACTACTCTATAATTAAACAAGATTAATTCTAATTTTAAATAATAAACAACAAGATAAGAAGATAGACACAAAACAGTAAATTCACTCAATATGGTCGCCATTTTTTTTTCAATAATTGTATCAACACGCCTTTCAAACGATTTGCTTCCCGTCAAAACAAATTCTTCAGACATTTCATTCAATAGCAATCTACATCCATCAGCAGAGAGATCAGATAAAAGAGAAATAAAGTTAAAATACAATTATCATAATATTACTCCACTAGTTTTTTTTTTTTTATACAAGCGTTAGCTGATAGTTTTTCACTGGAGTGTGAGTAACGGTAAGTCTCTTCAGGTCTCCAAGATTCTTCTCAGTATTCTGGCAGACCTCAACAATGCTGTTATTTAGATGGTCTTCGTTCGTCCTCCAATTTCCAACTTCTCTAGTCCTTTTACTAAGCCTTAGGGGATCGTTCCAAGTGCACCAATGAAAATTGGTATTACCGTCACCTTCATGTTTAACAACGTCCTTAGTTCTTCGGTAAGGTCCAAGTATTTATCTCTTTTTTCGTTTTTTTTTATTTTCACTCTGTCGTCGGCCGGGCAGCAAGTTCTTTTTTTTTTGTTAACTATCTCAAGGTCTGGTCTTCTAGCCGGGATTAGGTGATCTGTTTGTATTTTAAAATTCCTACGAAATTTGTGCCTCTCATTCTCCAGGACGGATTCTGGTTTGTGCATATACCATCTGGCAGTATAGTCAAATGTAAATTTCTTGCACAATTCCCAGTGGATCATCCCATAACCTACACTTGCTATTCTGTTATCTATTTTAGCTTTAATATATTTGGTCCGTATGGCGTTGTTTTGAGCTGCTTTTAGAATGGATTCAATTTCTCTCTTAAAATTTTATTATTGTCATAGTTCTGGCGAGTTTTTCACGCCAGCGTTAGCAGATGGTCTTTAACTGGAGTCTGAGAGACAGCAAGTCTCCCTAGGTCTCCAGGACTCTTCTCGGTATTCTGGCTGATCTCAACAATGCTGTAGTCTTGATGGTCTTGATTAATCCTCCGATTTCCAACTCTTACAGTCCTCTTTCCAAAACTTTATGGATTATTCCAAGCGCGCCAATTATTATATTTACCAAGCCCTCCGCTCGGGCAGGATATAACACAAGGTCAATTTTTAAACGGAGTTTAACAGGGTTGAATTCAGAGTTTTCCTTCTCATAGACTCGTTGCCTTACCAAGGCTGAAGAATCCAGTCTGCCCTACTATTCACCCATAGCTGGAGGGAGAATAATTGGATTCATACCTTTCCCAAGAGTATTAGTGCTATGTGAAATGCAATCAGTCGCGTCCAGGATTTGAACTTGTGTCACCGTGTCCATTTCCTATGACAATAACCATTACATCATGGGCACCTCCGGGACGGATTCTGGTTTGTGCATATACCATTTGGCAGTAGATGTATATTTCTTGCACAATTCCCAGTGGATCATCCCATAACCTACCCTTGCTATTCTGTAGCATCTTATCTATTTTAGCGCGCCAATTACGATTGATATTACTATCACCATCATTTCCACGACTTTTTTTTGGTTCTCTGGCAAGGTTCAAGTACTTTTCTCTTTTTTCCTTTTCTTTGATTATTCCTTAGTGGTCCGTCAGGACTGCAAAATACCCTATACGGCAAGTTCTGGTGTTCTGGTCGAATTTAGGTGATTATTTGTATCTAAAAATCACAGAGAATTCTATGTATCTCATTCTCCGGGTCGGATTCTAGTATGTGTATCAACCATTTGGTAGTATGGTCAAATTTCAATTTCTTGCACAATTTCCAGGGGATCACCTTTCTCACCCAGTCATGTCTAGTCTTGTACTCCTTTTGCGCTAGTTTGCTACATTCGCTTTTTTCCGATTAATCATTTCATCTTCGTCACCACAAAATTTACACTTACTATCCTGTTTGGAATTATCTATTTTCGTTTTAACATAGTTGGTTCTTATGGCGTTGTTTTGTGTTGCCACTAGAAGAGATTCAGTTTCTCTCTTCATGCTTCCTTTTTGTAGACATGTCGATTTTTTTTTTGTTTTTGTGGGAGATTTCGTCAGCTTGTCGCTTGAAATATCCGTACAGCTGTTTTTCTTCTGAATTCTTTTTTCTTAGTTATTCTCGTTCGGTACATCCTTATATTGTCAGTGCAGTTACTGGCTGCAGTAATTAGTCTTTCTTTGCTCTTTTTAATGTGGCCATCGAGTTCTTGTATTGATACATCCACGCTTTCTTCAATGTTCTTCCTCCTTCTTTTCTTGACATATACCATCACTCAAATGTAAAGACTTGTGCGTCGTCCTCAGCTTTCTTATCCCCTGGTTCATTTGTTAAAGTTCTTTCCACGTCCATTTCAAGAATAGTCTCGAGTATCTTACAAGGAGGACAGCCCTGATGTTCATTCTTTTGATGAAATTCTTTGGCAGAGCTTGGTTTCGAGAAGCTTTCTCGGTCGCCTGAGATACTCTTTTCATATTTTTTCATCCATCTCCACTTGTTTGATGGTGTCCGCTTCCACCAATATTCCCAAGTACTTGTAATTTTCCTTTTCTCCGAGAATTCGGATTTTTTTTTTATTAAGAAGTTCTATTCCTCCCGTCATTTATCTCTTTCCACTTTTTCACTATTAGCATGGCACATTTTTCTATGCCAAATTCCATTCCTGCATTCTAACTATATTATCATTATCATAAAAAGAAGTGTTGTTTTTGTTTTTGTCTATGCGTGTTTTTCTTTTTGAGTTTCACTTATCTACAAACGTTTTCTTTTTCTTATGACTTTTTCGAGATATTTTAAATTGAAGAAATTTGATAGAAAAGGCGGAGTCCGCCATAAAATGTCAACCATGTGATCAATTTTAAAAAACAAAGAAGTTTTGAATACAACGTTTCATTAATTTAGTTATTAATGTTTATATGTATATTTTTTTAATCTGAATTTTCAACACTGATCATGCAAGAATTAGAAATGTTTTTGCACAAATACGTATTAGTATTTACTTAGCAAGATGAGTCTGGGACAAGGCAGCAATAAAGACGCAACCTGTAAGGCTGAAAACTATATTTGAAATCAAAATATATTTTAAAAAAAAGAAAACGGATTGTCTGTAGCTCGGAACCAGTGCAAGCTGATATTTGTCTCTGCCTCCTTCCCATTAGACGGTACTTGACACAAAGTCAACGACCCGAAGGTCGATTATAGTGGGGATTAGGGGAGGGGAAGGTCGGGGAAGGGTCGAGACTCGAGCCCTTCTGGACTATGCTGGTCATCGGCCCACTTAGTACAACCTCGCTGTAGGTTAATTATACCAGTACTGATTTTCTACAAGGATAGATTTAGCATCAAATAAACCACAAAGGTTGATATGCCATTAAACAAATCGAAATTATTGTTCATAGTTTTGCATTGAAAATCAGGAAGAAAGGGATTGCATAACTTACAGAATCATAGCAGGTTGTATAAGATGTATAATGTTAGTGCATTGCTAATAATTTTTATAATAGAAATGCACTGAAAATCAAGGAGAAAGGGATTGTCAATGGTCAGGAATTAATACAAGAATTATTAATAGAATCATAGCAGGTTGTATAAGATGTATAATGTAAGTGCATTGCTAATAATTTTTATAATAGAAATACACAGAAAATCAGGGAGAAAGGGATTGTCAATGGTCAGGAATTAATAGGAGCATTACTAACAGAATTATATTAGGTTGTATTAGATGTGTAATAAAAGTTGTTATATGAATCCAGTGAGAAGGATTTTACTATAGAAATGCACTGAAATTCCTTGAAAAAGTGATTGTCAGTGGCCAGTAATCAAAGCAAGCGTTACTGATTGGTTATAGTTAATATATATATATATATATATATAATTACACAGACGCAGACACACAGACATATATATATATATATATATATGTGTGTGTGTGTGTATATATATGTGTGTGTGTGTGTAATTAAGACGAGAATTTCTTTCTCTGGGTCACATAATTCTCATTAAAATTATAATACAAAAACTAATTTTCACCCGTGTGAAAATTTTCGGCGACAAAATACGTAATATGAGATAGCTGTTAGTTTTCTTTTTATATTTTTGAAGATTTTGCTGTCAACTTTCACACACACACACACACACACACACACATATATATATATATATATATATATATATATATATATATATATTCGTCATTTCGTAAGGTTTGTTAGGCACAAGGCTATGATTAAGGAGAAACAAATTCATTAGTAACGATCTAGTACTTTCGTTAATCCTTATTACCATGTGACGTACTTATGTTTGTAACCTTTGGTATCACTTTGGCTTAGCTTGCAAGCACTCTCAGTCTATCTATCAATCTATCTATCTATCTATCTGTGCAAAAAGTATTTTACATTGCGAGAAACATTATACATTTTACGAATAACAATAACCATAACTATTATATTTCTTGATAACGAAACTCTCCAACCCGGCTTGCTATACAATTTATATTTACCAACCCCTCCGCTCGGGCAGGATATGACACAAGGTCAATTTCTAAGCGAAGTTTAAAAGGTTTGAATTCAGAGTTTTCCTTCTCCTAGACTAGTTGCCTCACCAAGGCTGAAGAACCTAGTCTGCCCTATTATTTACCCATAGCTGGAGGGAGAATGATTGGATTCATACCTTTCCCAAGGGTATTAGTGCTATGTGAAATGCAACGAGTCTTGTCCAGGATTTGAACTCGTGTCGCCGTGTCCATTTCCTACGTTGATAACCATTTCACCACGGGCACCTCCTAAACGGGCACCGGCTTGCTATACAATTGATGCAATGAGTTTTTTTTATGAAACATAATTTTTTTTTAAATGTACTATTTTCTCATGGTAATAATAAGATTGTTCTTTCCATAAGACTCGATTACTTTTGCGTTGAGGAGCCTCATCGACTCGGTACAGTGTGCACACAAAAACACACTTACGGTGGCGTTGGCGCCATCTTGGATTTCACAGTTCTCCTGTTGTGGGAGGGGTGCACAGAAATTCTCCTGATGAGAAAAGAAATATTTTTAGTTAATTTATGTGATGTTACCATATTTATAAAACATTTTCCAATAAGTTTTGACAGCCCAGTAAGCTGCATCTTTGCAGAGGAGTAAGACTAAAGTAAGTAAAGTTAGCGACCATAGTCGAGGGTGACCCGAAGGCTCCCTTTTCGATAGCTACTACACCATGGTGTAGGGGAGGGCGCTACTCCATTCCCAGGATTGCTCCACTTTACCCTTGAACCGTACCTTATAATGCTGAGTGTTAAGCAAGGTGGTATCAAGTTCCATTTTTAAAGTCTTTGGTATGACTCGACCTGGGATTGAACCCAGGTCTCCCGGGCCATTGGCGAACACTCTCCCTCTTAATGAGTGTCCTGGATAGGACACTATAAAAGATTTGATGATGAGTTTTCAGTGTTGGAGCTTTGGGGGAATGCGGAGTAGCTCTTCAATGCCATCGCTCCCGGGTCCACTCTGCCCGGGAATGGTAGCACCTGATAGGGTCCTATCTATGGGTCAGTTGTTTCGCATTTGGTTTGGTTTGGTTTTATGGCACATCAACCATTGTAGGTTATTAATGCCGAATCCATTTTTATTCATAAAAACAGTTCTATTTCAAACAACTCAGTTTAGTATAAGCACAGTATAAATGTCAAAAATAGTTCCATTTCAAACAATTCAGTTTAGCATATAAAAACAGTTCCATTTCAAACAATTCAGTTTAGTATACAAAAACAGTTACATTTCAAACAATTCAGTTTATCATAAGTGCGCTGTTTAAATGTCAAAACAGTCCTATTTCAAGCAATTCGGTTTAGCGTATGTACACAGTTTAGTTCTATTTGACCTATATATAGGACTCTATCATGTGCTACCACTCCGGGCTAGAGTGAACCTTGGAGCAATGGCGATGAAGGAGTACTCCGTATTCCCTAAAGCTCTAGCATTACTGGAACCTCAGCATCTGATTATTTAGTGCCATATCCGGGACACTCGTTGGGGGAGGGGAATCTTACCCCTCTGCAGAGAAGCAGTTGGTGTATTTTACAGCCACAGCCGACCGGGCAATGTTTGGCATTTAAACTGAGTGCAAACAAATGACTTAAGATAAATTGAATTGTTAGAAATAGAACTATTAGATCATTTAACTGTGTGTAAACAAATGACTGATGTTTAACTGAATTGTTAGTGATACATAGCAATACTTGGAACCATTTAACTTTGTTGATTAATCTTAAATTGAACAAGAAAATGAACCTTTAGAAAAAGAACTGTTTCATCATTTAATTGTGTGTATCTAAAAGTGTGTTTACAAATCATGTATATCTAATATATAAATAAACCGGATTTTGCTTTAAATAACTAGCAATGGTTGGTATGCCATGAAAACAATCCAATCCAAACTAATAAGTTTAGATGTTATGACGACTTGATATCAAGGAGTTTTTTTTTTTTTTGTGCTTACCATTTTTCGAAAACTAAATTCCAACCAGGGACGTTTTTGGAAGGATTGGATTCCTTCCGCTTGAAAAGAACCAAATGTGTTGCATTAAATAAAAAGAGGCATGGGAAACGTCAACTTCGACCATTTCAGAGAACAATAAAAGTGCTTTTATCACTGACCCCAAAAAACAGGTTTGATCAAAAGGGGCAATTATGTTTCATTATATCTTTCAGCAGTCTTTTAATGTAGACAGGGTCCTCACTTATAACTAAAGGTCTCCTGTTCTTTCTACTTCATATAGATACGTGCATATATATATATATATATATATATATAAATATTAGTGGAGATACCCACCATATGCAGGGTAACAGATTTCCATTCTACTAGATACGCAGACACAGCTAGAAGAACTATTGTCAAAGCCACTGCTATCTATCCTATCTATCTATCTATCTATCTATCTATCTATCTATCTATCTATCTATCTATCTATCTATCTCATTCTGTCCATATCTATCTATCTATCTATCTATCTATCTATCTATCTATCTATCTATCTCTGGGGAGTCTTTGTTGTGTTGTGGCTAATGTGCTGGAGTGCAATGTCGTAGTAAACGAATTCGAGTTCCAATCGTGTCATCAGGTTCACTTTCGGATTAATATCCTTGGGAAAGCTATGAACCCCTTATCCCATCAACAGTCGGTTAGCTATCACCAATAGTGTTCTTCCAAGAAGATGGATTGGGCATTAAATAAACCAGAAAGGTTGATAAGACATTGAACAAAGAAAACTAACCAAACCTATCTATTTCAGTCTCAGTCTGTTCGCATCTATCTATCTATCTATCTATCTATCTATCTATCTATCTATCTCAGTCTCTTCAAATATATCTATCTTTGCTCATATCTATCTCTTTGTTCATTATCTATCTATCTATCTATCTATCTATCTAAGTCAGTTCGTATCCTAATTCAATCATTTCATCTCTCTCTCTCTCTCTCTCTCTCTTAAAGATTTTATACATAGCAGCAGCAGCTGAAGACATTTAAGTACATTAGCACAGGTTTCAAAATTAATTTTGCTGAAGTTGGGGCGTTTTTTACTAATATGGAGGGCTTCGAGATTTTGTAATTTTTATTTGCTATTTTGTTGTCCAATAAAGTTGTGTTATTGGTAAGAATTATTCAAAATTCAGTTGTAGGACAAGAAAAAATATACACCAGTATAAATAAAAAGCTGTTTTATTCTTTTGCAATATAACTCCTTCTCCTGATAATGGCCCGAGAGGGACATGAAAATACTTGGGAAACAGTTGAATACAGAAAATTTGTTAGCTGAATCCAGCCCGTTATCAAAACAACTATACAGCGATTTGAAAGGATCGAAGCAAAAATATATTGAGAAAGGTTGTCTACAATACTTAATCTTATATATATATATATATATAACATACTATATATAGATATATAATATATATATACATATATATATAACATATAATATATATAACATATTATATATATATATATATATAAAACATATATATATATAACATATTATATATATATATATATATATATATATATAACATATTATATATATATATAAAACGGTAACAATATTGATTGGTTTTAATGGCATGTCAACCCGTCTAGAGTTATATTATTCCAAGAGGTTAGGGAATCGCATACATTGTACGTAAACATTTTTTATATAGTTGTTTCTTAAGAGTTTTTTTTACCTCACAGTCCTATCGAATGTGAATGATTTTTAAACTGACCTATTTGACCCATGGATGAGACCCTAGCAGATATTACCGCTCTGAATCAGAGTGAACCTGGGTTTAATAGCAATGAAAGGCTTCTCCACACTCTCCACATCTATAGAACTGGAGCCTCGTCATCAGATACCGTTAAGTGTCACAAACAGTCACCACTTTTTGGATGGGTAGGGTCTTACGTATTCTTAAGTCCACCGACAGGGCATAATATTAATATCAATAATAATATTAATAATGCCAATATCATTTAGGTGTCTTTGGATCAGTACATGAAATAGTTGGGGAGTTAAAACAAAAGTACTATATATATATATATATATTGGTTAGCAAGCTAGACTAGCAAACCTTCATGAGTGAGTTCGATTCTCATTGGGTGCCCCATTCATACAGCTTTGTGCTACATCTAAGCAAAAAGCTTACAAAATACTTGGGTATCTCGAGTGGCGTATTGGTTAGCAAGCTAGACTAGCAAACCTTCATGAGTGAGTTCGAGTCTCATTGGGTGCCCCATTCATACAGCTTTGTGCTACATCTAAGCAAAAAGCTTACAAAATATTTGGGCACCTCGGGTGGTGTAATGGTTAGCAAGCTAGACTCGTAAACCTTCACAAGTAAATTCGAGTCATATTGGGTACCTAAGGCCTTGTGCCACATCAAAGCAAAAAGCTAAGTAAATTGTTTTAGCAATAGAGTAGTTTAGGTGCCTCAGGTAGTGCAAAAGTTAGCAAGCTAGACTAGTAAATTTTCACGAGTGAATTCGAGTCTCATTGAGTGCCCTATTCATATTGCTTTGTGCGACATCTAAGCAAAAAGCTTAGTAATTTACGACAAGGGGTTGTTTATTGTCCCCGGTGTGTTTTTTAAAACGTCGAAGAGTGTCTTGTTTCTTGGACAGAACTTACAGGAACTTCAATTCTCAGTGTCGCTGCATAGTTTATACCTAAACAAAAGCTATTAAGAGAATAAAGTTTTTATCGTTTATAATACCTGTGCATATATATATATATATAAACTCAGATTCGTTGAAAAATAATGTTATCAACAAACTGATCAGTTATTAATCACACGTACAAACCCAGTATTCAAGTGGGTAGAGTGTTCGCCAATGGCCTGGGTTACCGGGGTTCAATCCCAGCTCAAGTCATACCAAAAACTCAAAAATGGAATTTGATGCCTTCTTGCTTAACACTCAGCATTATAAGGTACGGATCATGGGTAAATTTGAACAATCCAGAGAGAGGAGTAGCGCTTTACCCTACTCCTCGCTTTCGTAGCTATTGAAAAGAGAGCCCTTGGGTTGCCCTCGACTACGGTCGCCAACTTTACTTTTATATATATTAATAGGAATTAGCATTAAATAACACACAAGGTTTGATGTGCCATAAAACACAATCAGTCAATTGTAAGACTATATATTTAGATTTCTTGTACGTTAATTTACTTAAATCACTAATCGAACTATGCTCACCCCAAAGCGTGATGGGGCATATCAATAACATAATGGGGCATTCCAGTAATGTGCCAGACTACGAAAGCAAGTCTGTTCTCTATTTGTGCTATTACGTTCACTTTCAGACGGATACCCTTGTTATCCCTATGGGTTAAATAGTATCACTATTGCTCTTCTACAAGCATGGCTTTGGCATTACATAAACCACGAAAGTTGATATGCCATTAAAATAGAGAAACCAAATCATGAATGAGAAGGTCTCAGATAGACGACTATTCTTGTTATGAAGAACTTCCACAGCTTTACTAAATTTCCCAGTCAACAGGAAACATACATTTGTAAAGCCCAGATGAGTAAACAAAAATATTTTAAAAACGTTATTTTAGCAAATAAGTTCAGAGATGTTAGAACAAAAAAACAAAAAAAACAAAAAACAAAAAACAAAAACAAAAACAAAACAAAACAAAAAAAAAATTCTTTTAAAATACTGAAGCCTTTCCCACTTTGCTTGATTCAATTCGGTTATGCTGTAACGTCTTTAAAAGGAAATTAGCTTTTCACGTATAGGCGGCTATTTCGAACGGGGCGCCATATTGGAGGTTCTGTCAGACATGCGCAGTTA
Organism: Sepioteuthis lessoniana; assembly: GCA_963585895.1. NCBI lineage: Eukaryota > Metazoa > Mollusca > Cephalopoda > Myopsida > Loliginidae > Sepioteuthis > Sepioteuthis lessoniana. The sequence continues at coordinate 24,024,306 of OY757945.1, read as the reverse complement.
CACTGAAAGTAATCAAGAGAGACGTTTTACAACACTTGTGACATTTTTATTCCGGCAATTACTTTGTAGACACGAAAATAAAATTTAAGGAAAGTAGATGGTTTTAGTACTGAGTGACCTACCTAAATGACATAAATTAACAAATGAATTCTTTTAATTTATAGACAGACATGTCTAATGACATTAAGTTGTTCGACTTAATACTACTACTACTACTACTACAACTACTTATAATAATAATAATAGATAAGACGAAACAAAATAGCAAATGTTGGTTATGTGGTGATAGAGCCGAAACGATCAATCACATAATAAGCGAATGCAGTAAATTAGCGCAAAAAGAGTAGACACGATTGGGCAGGGAAGGTGATCATTGGAAATTGTGCAAGAAACTGACATATGACCATACAAACAAGAGTTATATGCACAACCCAGAATCCGTCCTGGAAAATGAGACGCACTGACCTCTTTGGGATTTTTAGATAAAGACGGATTACCTAATCTCGGCCAGACGACCAAACGTAATGATAGTCAACAACAAAAAAAAAAAAAAAAAAAAAAAAAAAAAAGAAAAGAAATGAAAAGAAAAATAGAACCTATCGAATAGGGAACTATGCCGTCTCGGCAGACCACTGAGTAAAATTAAAAGAAAGCGAAAAGAGAGATAAATATCAAGATCTTGCTAGAGAGCTAAAAAAACAAAACGAAACAAAAAATAACTATTGGAACATGAAGGTGACGGAAATACCAATTGTAAGTGGTGCACTTGGAACACCCTCCAAAGGATGGGTAAAGGGACTGGAAAACCTGGAAATAAATAGGAAAAGTGGACACTATCCAGACTACGGTATTGTTAAGGTGTCGCCAGAATACTGAGAAGAATTCTGGAGACTTGAGGAGACTTGCGATCACTTGGACCTCAGTGAAAAACTAACAGTTAGAACTGGAGTGAAGAAGAAGAAGAAGAAGAAGAAGAAGAAGAAGAAGAAGAAGAAGAAGAATTCAAGAAATATCAGGAACTTGCTAGAGAACTGAAGAATCATTATGAGACAGGAGGGAGACTGATTAAAAATAAAACTACGAGAAAAAAAAAAAAAAACGCAGACTACCAGAGTAAAAGACCGACAGAGACGGAGATACAGAGACAGACAAAGAGAAAGAGAGAGACAAAGAGAAAGAGAGAGACAAAGAGAAAGAGAGAGACAGACAAAGAGGAAATAAACAAAGAAACAGACAGAGAAAAAAGAGAGATAGAGAAAGAGAGAGAAAGAGAAAGCGAGAGAGGCAGAGACATACATACAGAGAGAGAGAGACGGGCAAAGATAGACATACAGATAGATAGATATATAGATAGATAGATGGAGAGAGAGAAAGAGAGAGATTATTCATTTTTTGACATTTGCTTGTCATATATTGTAATCTTTTTTAATCTAATTATTTTTTTTTATTAAGAAGTAGTTTTACTGTCATAACCAACAGCGATTCAAATCGTTTCCTCTTCCCCGGCGGGAGACGGGTACTTCCGCTAGTTAATATTTATATTTGTCCTAGATTCTCAGTGAAGAAATTGCTACTCAGAAAACTTTTTTTTTCTTGAATCTGTGCAGAAGGGGCAACTTATAAAAAAAAAATGAATGTTGTCATAAACTTCTTCACACTGGAAAATAATTAAATGTCGATCCCATAATTCTGAACCGGTGCCGCCCATATTACACAAGGGTCATTAAAAAGAGTTCGTTTTTGGAAAATGAGGCCATTGGCGAGGAAAGGCAAATAAATTAGTTGCATAGAACAGATAATTACGGTGCCCAACTTGTATTTTCTTTCCTCGTTTCTCGTATAGAATAGATGGGCCGAAACATTTTGTTACATCATCCACATAGTAAAGAATGGGTAGTTCGAAACCTTTATATATATATATATATATATATATATGAAAATTTCATTAAACATAATAGACATTTTATGCCTACATATTTTCTTCTGGATCCGTTCGAATTCCCGTATTACTTTTATCGTATTCGGGGGGAATTGATTTAGGTATTGTCCATAGTTGTATGTATCTCTAGTACTTTCTGTCCGACTTTGGGCCATCATCAGGGGAGAATCTATTACAAAAGTGATGTAACTTTTGTTTTAGCAAATTACTACTGTGTAAGGACGTCTTTGCCGTTGAAAATTATGGCGTTTGCTTTTAAATGTAATTCTGAAAATAGTGCCAGTAGCTAAAGACATTTAAGTACATTAGACCGACACAAGTTCAATAGCTCAGCATTTAAAAAAAACATTCATGCCCAACAACACAACTACGAAAAATTCTCACCGACAACACAACAATAATCGAACATCAAAATAATAAACAAAAACTTCAGATTCTCGAAGCACTATATATTAGAAACCTGCAACCAGCACTTAATAGAATTAATTTTCAAACCAGTGCTAATGTACTTAAATGTCTTTAGCTACTGGCACTATCAGTTTTTCAATATATATATATATATATATATATATATATATATATATTATGATAATCTGTTTGCACACATTGTTTCAACCATTGCTATTTATTGATAATCCAATTTCTTATTAATAATCCTCTCTAAAAAGATTAAACAGTTCAATTGACCCAATCTACCCCGGGTAGATTGAATCTGAGAGTAATTGTAATGAAGGAGTACTTCACATTCCCCAAAGCTCCAAGACTGCAGCATCACAATTTGATGGTTTTGTGCGATATCCAGGATACATGTTGAGGGTTGTTTTTTTTTGCAGGGGATAGGGATTAGCCTTCAGTAGCAGTCGGTACAATCTACTGCAGACAACCTTTTATGTAACACGTCGAATATGACAATAAAAAAATATAAATCGCACAATACAAACTGGCCACTCAATATCATTGTTATCGCCTTTAAACGTCTTTAAAGTGCAAGATGAAGAGAAGAAGCCGGACATCCCATCCCTTTTGCCGTGATCAAATTTACTTATACAATGTACTATGTGTTTTAATAGGTCGGATATCGGATGTAAATAACCTTCTTACATAGATTCTGAATGAATGAGCACGTAGAAAAACATGAATGGGCGTCTTATATGAGGTGTTGAGTTAAGTGACCAGGTCAAGAGGGTCACCTCGGTGACAAAACAAAGCCTAGTACTATACCAGCCCTACTTTCGTTGATGAATGCTTTGAGTGTACTTTAGTATCTGTTTCCTTCTTAACTAGCTTAAAAGCCACCATTGACGGCCTTTTAATTCGATGACGAGTTACGTTGTATTTAGAAAATTTACATTAGAATTAATTGCCTGTTGTTTAGTATTTTACGGCATATCAACCCTTTAGTGATTTTTTTTCTAAAGGCAAATCCTGTAATATATATATATATATATATATATATATATATAAATCTTGGATGAGGCTGTTTACATTTTCACATAGCGCTAATACTCTTGTTAAAGGTATGAATCCAATTATTCTTCCTCCAGTTATGAATAAATAGTAGCGCAGGTGCTTGTGGTGTAATGGTTATCGTCGTAGGAAATGGACACGGTGACACGAGTTCAAATCCTGGACGAGACTGATTGCATTTCACATAGCACTAATACCCTTTGGAAAGGTATGAATCCAATTATTCTCTCTCCAGCTATGGGTAAATAGTAGGAGAGACTAGGTTCTTCAGCCTTGGTGAGGCAACTAGTCTAGGAGAAGGAAAACTCTGAATTCAAACCTGTTAAACTCCGCTTAAAAATTGACCTTGTGTCATATCCTGTCCGAGCGGAGGGGTTGGTAAATATGAATAAATAGTAGGGCAGACTGATCCTTTAATTTTGATATGGCAACCGGTGTAGAATAAGGAAAACTCTGAATTTAAATCTGTGGAACTCTACTTAAAATTTGACCTTGCATCACATCCGGCTCTTGTTAAGTATTTGGTATATATATATATATATATATATATATATATATATATGATGTGTAGATGAATAGTTTGTAAGGTAACTATGTTCTGAAAAAAGAGTTAAACCTCATATGTTCGTACTGTTAAATGATTACAAGAATTCCTATCTAACACTGATAATTATATATACTATTAATGATTTTAATATAAATTGAATTATCATGGCCAGAAAATCTGACGAAAACGTGCATGCGTCATACGGAACCGCTGGACAGTCATTTCAACTTTATTAGATTTCATTAGCAGTGTATACCGCGATATACCCAGCTGGAGATCGAACCAACGACCACAAATTACAGAACCGAAACTCTACCACTGAGCAACTGGTCCATAAACATATGACGGCAAATTAACTAGTCACGTCAACTGCGCGTCATGGTAAATCAATTTATAATATAATTCCTCCACTTGAAAAAATTTAAAAAAAAAAAAAAGAAAAGAGAAAAAAGAAAATGTTATTCAATTAATTATTTGTTTTTCAACGGCTAAATGGTTACAAGTATTCCTAACTAACACAATGAATTCTCTTTGCTGTTAACTTGTTTTCCAATAGTTAATTTTAATCGTGTGCAAACAAATGAAATCCTGCTTATCAAAAACATTTTATCTACAAAGTATTCGCTTAGAAATCTTAGGTTAAACGTATATATATATATATATATATATATATATATATATATATATATATATATATATACATATAAACAGAATCTGGCGTTAAATGAACTGAAAGGTTGATATGCCGTAAAATTCAACCAACCAACCAACTTGCAGTTACATGGTTTCAAGTATTGCTATCAAACACTAATAATTCTGTATAGTATTAATCATTTGTTAGGTAATAGTTAAATGGTTGCAAGTATTTCTATCTAAAACTAATGATTTTATTTAATATTGATCATTTGTTTGCACACAGTTAGACTGTTTCAAGCATTAGTAATTCTACTTATCAAATATTCTAATGTAATATAGATAATTTGCAACAAGCAATCAATTTCGCATTCCTTAGCCAAAAGACCCAGAAGGGAGTTTGATCTCCAAATCTCCGTGTTGCGTTCACTTTGGGATTAATACCCTTTGGAAAGGTATAAACCCTCTTTTACCCACCAAGCTATGGATTAAATACTATCACTTCTACAAGGATCGCTTTGGTATTAAATAGCCCACGAAGGTTGCTATGCCATCAAAATAAAGAAACCTAACAATTCAGTGTTGAGATGGCACTATGTTGTTTTATCTGGGTTTGCATATAGGCCAATATGTCTTGCTGCTTGGTCCAGACTTTGCAACAGTCATTTGGCTTGGGTGAGTGTATTGTTTATATAAAACTGACGTAAGCAGCAAACAAACAAAGAAAAAGTTTTTTGACATTTGTCTGTTAGTCCTAGCACATCTTAATTGCAAACATTTGATTCAAGAACTGTTTTACTGTCATTACAGCAACAGTTACGATTCGGTATTTGACATCTATCATTGACGCCGGGTCAATAGGTCAAGATTATTTATGCAGCTGGAGTGTAAAATAATCCTGTCAGAAATGGTGAGAGAAATATACTTCTAAAATATAAAGTTAAAAATATAACGCGAAGAAAATTTACTCCACTTCTTCTTAAATCCCACTGCGTGGTCTAATGGCTAACGAGTGAAGCTATCAGGCTATTGTCAGTGAGTTCGAATCTCACTGAATGCTACATACTTCTGGGCTTGTGCCAAGCAAAGCTAAGCTTAATAAACAACAAATATGTGTGCCTTGCATGGTATGATTATTTGTGACCTTAGCTAGCGAATCCCTGTTATTGAGTGCTCCATAGTAATAAGGTAAGCTTAAACTACTATGAATGTCTTTCTTCGTGTGATGTTTAGCGAGTTCGGTTAGCAGGCCATTGTTAGTGAGTTCAATTCTCCCTAGTCCTCTAATATTTCTTCCCTTTTGGCAAACTATGTTAAACTTTGTAAATGTATATGAAAAGATAAAAATTCTGCTTCTGATATAATAGTGCGATGAACCATTCCTTTCTTCTTCTTCTTCTTCTTCTTCTTCTTCTTCTCGAAACTACGCAGCTTTGTTTATACCAATCTCATGGCGTAATGACCAAAGTACAAAACTGCGGTCTCGTGGTAAGCGAGTTCGAACTCCAGTAACGTAATTACATCCCCTTTCAAATTAATAGTCTTGGGTAAGGTATAAACCTCGTTATCCTTCCAGCTATCGGTTAAATATTACCACTACTATTCTTCTCTAAGAATGGATTTACCATTAAATAAACCATGACGGTTGATATGGCATTAAACAAAGGTGCCCGTGGTGTAATGGTTATCGTCGCAGGATATGGACACGGCGACACGAGTTCAAATCCTGGACTGATTGCATTTCACATAGCACTAATACCTTTGGGAAAGGTATGAATCCAAATATTCTCCCTCCAGCTATGGGTAAATAGTAGGACAGACTAGGTTCTTCAGCCTTGGTGAAGCAACTAGTCTAGGAGAAGGAAAACTCTGAATTCAAACCTGTTAAACTTCGCTTAGAAATTGACCTTGTGTCATATCCTGCCCGAGCGGAGGGGTTGGTAAATATGATTAAACAAAGAAACCTTAAATAGTGCCACTACTGTTCTACGAGGATGGATTTGGCATTAAATAACACTCAAAGGTTGATATGCCGTTAAACAAAGAAACCTTAAATAGTGCCACTACTGTTCTACGAGGATGGATTTGGCATTAAATAACACTCAAAGGTTGATATGCCGTTAAACAAAGAAACCTTAAACAGTACCACTACTGTTCTTCTACAAGGATGGCTTTGGCATTAAATAACCTTCAAAGGCTGGTATGCCATTAAACAAAGAAATCTAACTTTTCGTCACAGTCGGGACTCGTCACTTCTGGAGTAATTCCCCGTAGCGTAACATACCGGATTGGTTTGGTTTGATTTCTTTGTTTTCGTGGCATATCAACCTTTGTAGGTTATTTAATGCCAAAGCCATTCTCCTAGAAGAACAGTAGTGGTACTATTTAACCCATAGTTGGGAGGATAAAGGGGTTCATACCTTTTCCAACGGTATTTGCCCGAAAGTGAACGTAATAGCGCGACTGGAGTTCGAACTCGCGTACCACGATTCTGCAGTCCATCGCTTTAACTACTACACCCCGTAACATACTGCGACATCGTAATAAGGGAGTTCAAACTCCAGTCGCGCTATTATGTTCAATTAAGTACTAATACCCTTAAAAAAAGGTATGAACCCACTTATACTTACAGCTGTGGGTTTAATCGTATCCCTACAGTTTTTCTATATGGATGACTTTGGCATTAAATAACCCACAAAGGTTGATATGCCACGAAAATAAAGAAATCAAACCAAGAAACCAATCCTAACTTCTATCTCTAGATCCGAAGACAGTTGTAATTTTAATCCGGTCCCAAGACTCCTTACTCCCTCACGCACTCTCTCGCCACATCATTCAGCCATCACCCCTTCCCCAACCCCGAGCTCAGACCAATTTCAGGTCATGTAGAACTGGAAACAATCAAAGAAACACAGGTCTTGTATGTAGGTTAATTTAAACAAAAAGTCCGTAGGTGTGGGAACTGTGCTACTTATCGTTTAAACTACCACCCTTCGAAAACAAAACAAAAATAAAATAAAAAGCAAATAAACAAACAAACAAACAAAAACCCACCCAATCTCCAACATACAAGTTTGTGGTATAACTTTTATTTACCTTAGCAGTTGTCGCCATAATGGCCACGACAGTCTAATTTCAAATCCTGGACGAGGTTGTTTACATTTCACATCGCGCTAATTCTCTAGGGGAAGGCATATATCCAACAATTCTCCCTTAAGCTATGGGTAAAAAGTAGGGTAGATGGACTCTTCAACCTTGGTATGTCTACCAATCTAGGAGAATGAAAACTCTGAATTCAAACCTGTTAAAATCCGCTTAAAGAACGTCTTTTTGTCACATCATGCTCGTAGCGGAGGGGCTGGGTAAAATACACACAGGCTAGGTTAAAAAGAAAAAAGAAAAAAGTAAAATACTTCAGTCTCTAAACATTACTTACTCGAACCCACTAAAGACTTGGTCGTTTGGCAATAGTTTTATCTTTTCTCTTTCACTAATCTCGATTTACTTGGGATCTTTCTCTAAAGCACCACCTCCCTATCACACTAAAAGATGTCTGCCCAGTTGATACGACCTGATGGCAATATGCTGATGTCATCGTACCATTTCCCTACCCACATATACATGCATATAGTTATTCAAGTGAAAAAAAACAAACCAGCAAAAAAGCAAAAAAACATTTTTAGGCCACATAGGGACTCAGAAGGGTGGGATATGTAAATATCTTCACTGAAATTCGTTTAATTTTCGGGTTACCGGTTAACAGTGTCAGTGACTATTAATCTCTCTCGTCTTCAAACGTGATAGGTAAATACTCAGAAACTCGTTACTGGGGTTCCGTGTCCCAAGCAGCACCTCCTTATTTCTCCTTGGGATAGGGATTAGGTATCCTACTCAATGCTAAATTCATTATGATATTTTTGTACCCATTCGCGTACACAGCTTTGGGTGGGGATTAGGGTGTCCCACGCTATTGTTCCAACGTGGTTGGAGAGATGCATTCCCTGGTCTGGCAACGTTCATATCCTCCACAGTTCTTAAAACTAGTGGACAAGTTCACCTACCTCGGAAACAGCGTCTCATCTACTGAAAATAACATCAATACGCGACTAGCGAAGGCATGGGCAACTATCGATAGACTACCGGTCATATGGAAGTCAGACCTATCCGACAAAGTAAAACGCAATTTTTTCAAAGCAGTGGTCGTGTCCATACTACTGTATGGATCCACCACTTAGACGCTGACTAAGCGTGTATAGAAAAAAAGCTGGATGCGTATTGCACAAGGATGCTACGAGCTATATTGAACAAATCCTGGAGGCAATACCCCACAAAATAGCAGCTGTACGGCCACCGACAACCCATCTCGAAGACCATCCAAATTAGACGAACAAGACATGTTGGACACTGCTAGAGGAGTAAGGCCAAACCCATAAGCGACGTTCTCCTATGGTCCCCTTTACACGGATGTGCAAGTGTTGGCCGACCAACAAGAACTTATCTACAACAGCTCTGAGGGGGCACCAGATGTAGCCAGGAAGACGTGCTGGAAACGATGGATAATAGTGACGAGTGGCGCGCGCGCGCGAGAGAGAGAGAGAGAGAGAAAGAGGGAGAGAGAGAGAGAGAGAGAGGGGGAGAGAGAGAGAGAGAGAGAGAGAGAGTTAGGGAAATCTGTGCGAGCAGCAGGACATGATGATGATATATGAGAAAATCAACTGATTTCCATGCTAAAAAGGCAAAAATAGACCCCAGAAGCTGTTATTTTTGTATCCGTATATTTTATATTAATTGACCAATCAGCGGATACTCGCTCGCTTTGAAAATTTCTTTGAGATTCGAAGATGACGATATTTGACTTGCTGCGAAAAATTTGAAGGATCAAAACCAAAAAAGATTTAAGATATTTTTTTCTTTCCTAGAGTGTTAAAAATACACTTTTAAACCAATTAGAATCATTGATTAATCAAAAACTTTTTCATCTAATTTGAACCCTCTGTAAATCTCCATAAAAATTTCGACTTCATTTCTTTTGAGCGTAAATCTAACATTCACTTCCTTCGAGTACGCATTTATTTTCAATATCGCTTCATTATTCGTAATTGAATGGAAATATTGTTTATTTAGTCATGCTCGTGCTAATATTACAATCTTCGCTGGCTGATATATTTTTTTGTTGCAACCGCTTACATATCAGCGCGTAAATATAATTTCTCTCCTACAGAGTGGTAATTTACTAAGCTTTTTGCTTAGATGTGGCACAAGGCCATATGAAAGGGGCACCCAGTGAGACTCGAACTCACTCGTGTAGGTTTGCTAGTCCAGCTTGCTAACCATTACACCACCAGAGTGACATACTCATGCAAAGATATGTAATGTACAAAAGATATATTAACAAGATTTAGACAATTTTTCTTTCTTTTCATGTAAATATTGGAGAATATTTGCGCTCTAACAAATACTGTTTTTTTCTTTCAAGAAAATACTTTGTAACTTTAGTTTTTTAGCCAAATTTTCACTCAAGTTAAAGAAATAAGATTTATTAAATTTATAGATTGGTGTTTTATTCAATAATTTAAACATTTATTGGGTTTATAAAGAAAAGTTAGCGACCTCAGTCAAGAGTCACCCGAAGGCTCCTTTTTCAATAGCTACTACACCAAGGTGTAGGGGAGGGCGCTACTCCATTCCAAGGATTGCTCCACTTTACCCTTGATCCTCACCTTACAGTGCTGAGTGCTAAATAATGCGGCATCAAGTACCATTTTTTGAGTCTTTGGTATGACTCCCGGACCATTGGCGAACACTTTACTCATTAAGCTAATGAGCCGGTATTTGGCTATATATATATTTAGAGAGAGAGAGAGAGAGAGAGAGAGAGAGAGAGAGAGAGAGAGAATATATACATGTGTGTGTGTGTGTGTGTGTGCTTAAAAAGCTACGCACATCTGATTTGACAAACTGATGTAATGAGTTTTATGGCATTATTGCGTCTTCTGAAGACAACCCTAGTTTCCTCGAAACGTCGAATCGTCTTTATGGTGCGTAGCTAAACACTTTCCCACAGTAGAGACTCTGAAGAAGTATTGCTGGTGTCAACAGGTTTATTCACTGTAGAAAGGTGTAAAAACATTTTGGTCCGTATTCTAAAGTTAACTCGGTTAAGGTGGAATCTACGTCTTGTTTCGTTGAAATATATATACATATATATATATATATATAGAGAGAGAGAGAGATATGTTAAGATGTAAAGAAAATAGACGTAGTAGCAGTACATTCAGTAGAGGCACCTGAAGATGTCGAAAGATTTTGGGGGGGGACAATGACTGGCCCAAATAACCTAGGGACGAAACATATGTAAAAGAGTAAATAGACAAATAAAAAGATAATAATTTAGTTTACATTATACAAAACTTCTACCCGCTACAATAAACCAAATATATGGTTCACTTTGGGGTGGGTCGACTACCGGAACATCTTTTTTCTGGTTTCTTAATACTTTTAATAATTTCAGTTGTTTTAAATTTCTTTCCTTTTCGCCTAAACATTATATATATATATATATATATATATATATATATATACTGTAATCCAAATTTTTTTTGCCCAGTCGGCTGGGGCTGTAGAATACACCGACTGCACTTCTGCAGAGGAGTAAGATCCCCCCCTTCAATGAGTGTCCTAGATATGACACTAAACAATCTGATGGTGAAGTTCCAGTAATGCTGGGGCTTTGGGGAATGCGGAGCACCCCATCATTGCCATTGCTCCCAGGTTCACTCTGGCCCGGCGTGGTAGCACCTGATAGGGCCGTATCTATGGGTTAAATAGAACTAACGGCATACTTATGCTAAACTGGATTGTTTGACTAAACTGAATAGCTTTAAATAGAAATGTTTTTGACAATTAAATCGTACTTACATTTAAACTGCGTGCTTATGCTAAACTGGATTATTTGAAATGGAAACGTTTTTTGACATTGAAACTGTATTTACACTGAACTGAATTGTTTAATATTGAAGTGTTTTGACATTTAATAATGTGTAAACAAAATCTGTACTTGTACTTAGCTGAATTATAACTGTTTGAATAAACTGAATAGTTTGAAATAGAAATGTTTTTGACAATTAAACAGTGTACTCATGCTAAACTGAATTGTTCGAAATAGAACTGATTATTTTCGTAAAAATGGATTAGCGTTAAATAACCTAACCAACCGACCAACCAACCAAATTTGCTGTTTTCACCGTCAGATTAAGCGTTTACGTCATCTGAAGAGTCAAAGATTATATTATTAGCCGTAATAAATTTATAATGACAATTTTACCGTGGTTGAGTTTCCATCCAGTTACATTATATATGCATATATATAATATGTTATTTTTTTCTTAAGTGGCCCAAATTTTATAGCGTCAGCAAACCACAGGTGGCAGACCTACTGGTGCCGGGATTGGTGTTTGATGACTTTTTGATCAATTATAAAAATTAACAAGAAAAAGGATCTAAAGTCTTGCCAAGATCCCTGGAGTGTTTCAGTTATTTCGAAACTAAGACGATCACCCATAACCTGCACCCACATCCGACCACATACCCTGCGTATGGTTCCTATCCAAATTGATCTTAAGACAGATATTGTCGTATAGACTTTCGTCAATTCCAAATTGACTCAGGCGTAACAAAATCTTTTCTGTCAGCCAGGAGCAATTAACAGAACTTTTTTTTTGGGGGGGGGGTAACCGGGTCCTTCTAAGTTCAATATCTATCTATCTATCTATCTCTCACAACATTACACACACACACACACACACACACACACACACACATATATATATATATATATATCGTTGGACGAGAGTGTTTTTTTGAAAAAAACCTGATACTAAAATTGATGTTTTAGTTTTGATTGGTTTTATGGCACTTCAACCATTGGAGGTTATTTAATGCCAAATCTTGTTCATACATATATATTAAATATATATGATTTGGTTAGGTTTGGTTTTATACAGATATATTAACTATACATGATTTGATTGGGTTGGATTTTATGGCATATCAACCATTGGAAGTCATTTAATACCAAATCTTACATATATATATATATATATATATATGATTTCTAAATACATTTCGTAAATAACATTTTTAAACGAACCTGAGTTCATTTTTTTCATAAAGTTGAATGGTATCGCTTATTTCTGTCAAAAAGAATAATTCTATTGACTATTAGATATATATGGTTTGGTTTGATTTGGTTTTATGGCATATCAACCATTGTAGGTTATTTAATGCCAAATCCTCTTTATACATAGATATTAAATATATATGATTTAGTTTGGTTGGTTTTTATGGCATATCAACCAGTGTAGTTTATTTAATGCCAAATCCTTTGTATACATATTTATTAAACATATATGATTTGGCTTGATTTGATTTGGTTTTTATTGTATATCAACCATTGAAGGTTATTTAATGCCAAATCCTTTTTAGACATATATATTAGATATACGATTTCTAAACACATTTCTAAAACAGTCTGCGCTCATTTTTTTGGCTCACAGTTTCACTTATTTCTATGTAATACGAATAATTCAATTTGCTATTAATCATTTGTTTACACACAAATGTTTTCAAGTATTGCTATTTAACACTAACAATTCAATAAAGCATGAATCACTTGTTTACACACAGATAAATAATCAAACAGTTTTATTTCAAATAAATCAATTTAGAATAAGTACACAGTTTAAATGTCAAACAGTTATATTTGACCCATAGATAGAACCCTATCAGATGTAACTACTCCGGGCCAGAGAGGACTTAGGAACGATGACAATAAAGGAGTACTCTGCATTCCCCAAAGCTCCAGTGTTACTGAAGCCACATCAGAGTGTTTAATGTCTCTCGTTACGGAAGTCCTACCCCTCTGAAGAGATGCAGTCGGTGTATTCTGCAGCCCCAGCTGACTGAGCCATCATTAAAAAGTTGAGTAAATACTAATTTTGCTTTTGGTTGTATCCTGCTCAAATGACCAGTATTTGAGCCTTTCTTGATATATATATATATATATATATATATATATATATAGAGAGAGAGAGAGAGAGAGAGATTGCTTGCTTCACTTACCCTTGATCTGCACCTTATAATGCAAGAAGGTATCAAGTACCATTTTTGAGACTTTCGTATAACTCGACCTGGGATTGAACCCTGGTCTTCCAGACCATTGGCGAACACGCCAAACATTATGCCAATCGGTGATAGAGTATTAGGATTGTATAAACACAGAATCAACGATGCTTTGTGATTGTCAGTTTCTCACCTATGCGATCATCAGGCAAAGTCTTTATTGAAGTAAAATCATAACTTGGACTTGCTTTTGGTGCAATAGTTATCGTCATATGAAATGGTTCAAACCCTGAATGAACCTGTTTGTATATAGCGCTAATACACTCGGGACAGCTATGTATTCAATTATTCTCTCTCTAGCTATGGATAAACAGTAGGTTAGACTAGGCTATTTAACCTTGCTATGGCAACTGCTCTGGGAGAAGGAAATCTCTGAATTCAAACCTGCCAAACCTCGCAAAAAAACTGACCTTGCGTCACATCCTGCACATGGGAGAAGGTTGGTAAAAACATACTTGCTCTGACTGCCCTGTCTGCAGGGCTTAGAATACGCCGTGTTTTCTGCAGGGAGCTGAGACCTCCCTTCCACAGGGTAACCTGGATATAACATTAAAATGCATCTGATGGTGAGGCTCTAATTCTCAGGAGTGTGGAGTACCCCTTTATTTGTCATTACTCCCAGGTCTACCCTAGTAACTGTTAGTGACTGTTATGGCCAAATAAGAAAGAACACAAAAAATCTAAATATGAACAAACAATGAACGTGATTTCCTAATCTCTTGGCATAAAATAAACCTTGACGTGTTGACATGCCGTTAAAATCATTCATTTTGAGGCTTTACCAGAAGTATTACAATAATAACCCACAGGGAATCCATGTGGTGCAGCGGCTAACGGACAGGACTGCGGCTTTGAAGTAAGCAAATTCAAACTCTACTGGTGCCGTTACGTTCACTTTCAGACTAATACCTTTGGGAAAGGCATGAATTCACAGATATGGGCTAAATAGTATCACTACTGATCTTTTTCACGTATGGCTTTGGCATTAGATAATCCTCAAAAGTTGATATGACATTAAACAATAAAACAAAGATTACGCACCGGTATACATAGAATATATTTTTTTTCAGCCATAGAAGCTCGTCCACGAGACGCATTACTCTTGTCTCCTAAATATATATATATATATATATATATATATATAGGGTGGAACGATAAAATTGTCGTCCTAAAGAAAACAACACTACAGTTTTATTTTAAAACTTTTATTGAAAAAAATCAATTCAGGTACCTTGATTATGTAGTAGAGCTGACATCTATTCAATGTAATCGCCTTCAGCCTCAATCGCTGCCTCAATAGAGATCCAGAACTGGGAGCATGCCTTTTCCACAAGCCCCGGCGGGAGCTCGGCGAATACTCGGTGGATGGCGGCGATCAGGCTGGCTTTGGTGTTGTGGGAGATCATGTTGGTGATGTTCTCGACGTATGACCAAACGAAGTAATCCAACGGGTTCAGGTCGGGGGAGGAGGGGGCCATTGAGAGAAGGGTACTAAGTCGTAGCACTCCTTCTGAAGACAAGCCAAGGTCTCTTTGGACTTGTGGGCCGGTGCCGAGTCTTGCTGCCACACACCGACCACCCGATTGCACCAGGGGATCGCCACACTTTTCAGCACATCCAGGTACACTTTGGTGTTGACTGTCAAGCCGACTTCGAAGATGTAAGGTGGCATGATGTGACCCTCACTTGAAACCACACCAAAGACCATAACTATAGCCCGAAACTTTGTTTTCATTACCCTGGGCACGTCCCTGTTATTTGTGGCAATCCAGATTTGCATTTTGAGGGTGCTGGCAATGGTCCTGTTGTCATAACTTGGATCGTTAGAGAGCATGAGTTGTACTGCGATGCATCTCCAATCTAGCCCGTTGAACATTGTGTCACTTTCAGATATGTTAGAAGGCTCCTATCGCTCTTGGGATTTGTACACAACTGGCCAACTAGTAGATGGTCTGCAACAAAAAAAAAAAAAAAAAAAAGAAAAGAAAAAAGAAAACCGGTTTTCAGTAAACAGAAATGGAATCATGTCGTCTTTTCTATCATTATACTCTTTGACTCATCAGATGACTTCAAACGTTTGCTTTGAAGTTGAAAAAGAGCAAATATGGATTACTGTCTATATATATATGTAGTAATATATATATATATATATATATAAAAGTAAATTCTCTGGTGAAAGTAAAGGGTTTTAAAACAATAAAGTATTAGAAAAATTAAGAAACCAAATTAAGAAACCAGAAAAATTGTGTTCCTGTAAATTAACCCATCCTAAATAGAACATATGCTAGATTTTTCGTAGCAGGTTAATTTTTAAAAATAATGTAAGCTTGTAAACTAAATTATTATCTTCATATATTTTTCTGTTTATTCCTTTTACATGTGTTAAATCCCTTAGTTAATTGGGCCATCATCCTCTTCCTAAAAAAATAAAATAAAAACAAAACCTTTCGGCACCCACCAGGTGCCTTTAATTAATCCAAAAATGGTCAAAGGGAATCAACTACCCCAGAAATTAAAAAAAAAACCCTAATTGCGAATTAATATCTAAAGTTCAAAAAATCTCCTTCCCTACATAAATCCCCCCGTCTTCTAATACTAGTAATTACAGAAATAAATGTTATTATTTCAAATGAAAATCATCCAAAATCAACATCTTTGTTTTTATCTAGAGTAGGAGCCTCGATGGCCCCCAATCAGAATAATTTAAATTTACTTTTATGTCCACATTTAAACACAAGTTCGTTTCGTTCATTAAGTAGTAGTCAGGGATCCTTGAAATTAATCATACTTATTTTTTCATCGATACACAAGTTACATCTGCCATTGAAGCTATTTGTGGTTGAAGACTGTCTCAAATTTTTCCACTTTACTTGAAGGGTTAACCTTGATCTTTAAGGTCCCAAAAATATCTAGATAGAGCGGTTTGGTTTCTAAGTAGCGGATTAGAGAAAGAATATCTGTGGTTATACAGTTTTTGCTTCCAATTCCCAGTGGAGATACCTATATAAACCCTCTCTTCATCATTATTATGTTCCATGGGGGAAATGTACGCTTGGTATACGACGTTCTTCAAGTTGCTTCATCCGCCCAAGAGCCATCCCCCCTTTTCTTCTACTATTACAGGAACCTCATCTGGTCCCTCACTATTCCTATCTAATTCGCCTAGTAACTTCCTGTTGTGGTTATTTAAGATATTATGCATATTGTTTGTAAAAGAGTTACTAATTTTTACTATTAAAAGTTTTTCTTAATGGATTGTCCCTATTAAAGTGCCTATCCAGGAGGTTTAGGAAGTATTTACTTATGTTAATGTTGGTAAGTTTACAGAATGGTGGGTTAAACCAGATTATTCTTCTATTTCTATTTTTACCTCGTCTATTTGAGTAATTATTATTGGTGTCACCTACCTCGACGAATCCCATTACCACTACTTTGTCCTTTAGAGCCGGGGTTCATTGGGTTCACATAGTCCAATCTACCTTGGAATCCGTTGTTTTTGAGGGCTTCATCAAATATCCTTTTGCTATCCTCAAATTTTTTTTTACATGGGGATAGTCTATTTATCCTTTAGGGGTGTCCTCGTGGTGTAATGGACTGCGGAATCGTACTTAGCAAATTCGTACTCCAGTCGCGCTATTATGTTCACTTTTGTGCAAATACCCTTGGGAAAGGTATGAACCCACTTATCCTCCCAGCAATGGGTTAAATAGTGATACTACTGTTCTTCTTGGAGAATGGCTCTGGCATTAAATAACCTACAAAGGTTGATATGCCATTAAACAAAGAAACAAAACTAAAATTTCTATTTCCTCATTAGTGATGTTTATATATTCCTTAGCGTGGTTCAGGCTTCTTGGAACAATTCTCTTGTACTGGACGGATAAAACTCTATGATATCGAATTGGATGAATGTAGGTCTCTTTTTATACTTAATGTTTTCCCATCAGGACGGTCGCCATTATATAAGCCGAAAACCAGCCAAAATTATCAAACTTTCTCTGAAGATAGCAAGAAGGTAAAAACAAGCTTCAGAAATAAAAAAATAAATAATTAAAGAAATATAAATCTCTTGGTGGACCAATTCATTTTAAAATATTTACTTTTTTCTCTTTTTGAACCAAGAGAAAAGGAATATATATATATATATATATATATATATATATATATACTACCGGCGACCCCACACGTATAGCCCTCTCCCACGGGTACGGTAGTGGGGGATAGTGGAGGCATTTGGCCAAATAAGCAGGTGGATAGTATTTACGTTCCACTCAGCTGATTTGTGGGAAAAAAAAATTAAGAAACAGGTTTCACTCAAGTATCCTCCCTCTTCAGCAACCTCTCCATCTTACTTCACGCGCCTTCTGCTTTTTTAATCTTTACGGTGTCAGATCTGGGCCTGTCCCCTTGAAGAAAAATGGCTTGACGTGACCATGAAGACTTTTCACGCTACTCTTTATCATTTCTGTCAAGATCTCTCTCTCTCTCTCTCTCTCTCGCAAATACATTCTCTTACCTGACACTTGTTCCGTTTATCTCTCTTTCCTTCTCTCCTTCTCCCACAGAGAGAGAGAGAGAGAGAGAGTGAGAGAGAGAGAGAGAGAGACGCACATTCTATTACCTCAGTCTTGTTCCGTTTCTTGGGTTTATTTTATGGTGCTTAATACAAATTGATGAGTTTTATTTCTTTTATCCTAAAACTTCTTTCATATTCTTATTTTTTCTTTTTTTCACCATTCTCCATTTTATTCTTACTTTCGTCCTTCTTCTCTTTTTACGTTTTCTTTCTTTCTTTCTAAAACCATTTTCCATTTCTTCTTCTTCTTCTTCTTCTTCTTCTTCTTCTTCTTCTTCTTCTTCTTCTTCTTCTTCTTCTTCTTCTTCTTCTTCTTCTTCTTTCAAAATTCATTTTTTCTCAGTTTTCTACCTCTGTCTTTCTTAACAAAAATTCCTTTTCTTTCTTTCTTTCTTTCTTTCTTTCTTTCTTTCTTTCTTTGCACTTTCTTTCTTTCTTTCTTTACACTTTATTTCTCTGCACTTTCTTACTTTCTTTCTTTCTTTCTTTCTTTCTTTCTTTCTTTCAATGGCTTCACTTTCTTTCTTTCTTTCTTTCTTTCTTTCTTTCTTTCTTTCTTTCTTTCTTTCTTTCAATGGCTTCACTTTCTTTCTTTCTTTCTTTCTTTCTTTCTTTCTTTCTTTCTTTCTTTCTTTCTTTTAGCTGCTCTTCTTTCTTTCTTTCTTTCTTTCTTTCTTTCTTTCTTTCTTTGCCATTATATCAGACACAAATAAAGCAAAAACAATTTTGCCTTCAAGGTTTGGAATATTGCTCAACCAAAACACCCTTTGCCCATCTCAAGTTTCCCTCGTTCATGACAGGTTTTCCCATTTGCCAAGTTCCGTCAATTTCCCTGAGAGAAACGCGTCAAAATATCAGAGAAGGAAAAAAATCCCTTTTTCTTCTTTTTGCTGCAATTCGCTTTTCATGCGAGAAAACTTTTCACAAAACTTATATCTTGCATCAGCGTCAGTAGCTAAAGACATTTATTTAAACAAATTCGAAAAGTAAACGCTACACAACACAACAGTACAAACGCTCATTCTTACAAAGTAGTTATGTACATACAAAAGTTACATCACTTTTGTAATACATCTTCCCTTGATGATGGCCCAAAGTTGGGCAGAAAGCAGTTGGGAAATAACTAATTATGGAAGGTTTATCAACCACTTCCCGCCGAATATCATAAGATCAATTCGAAAGGATTAACTAAAAATTTGTAGACAAAAAATGTCTATTATGTTCAATCAAATATATATATATATATATATATATATATATATATATTCTTTAAGAAAAACAACAAAACTGGTCACATAGGATTATAAATTTATTTCCATCCTGTTACGGATTTTCGTAATTTCCAAAAACACGAAAAAAAATTAACAGGACTTCTTCAGATCTTTTAGATAAAAAAACTAGAATAGACACAGAAAAGTGGGAGGGGATAGAAGAGGGGTGAAGAGTTGTCTCCTCATTAAGCCCACTTCCGTTTTAAATTTTAATTTCTGTTAGAAATGTAGTAAATTTATTTAAAAAAATTTTTTAAAATTTTTTATTTTCTAATTTATTTTGACCTAACTTACAGATTTTATATTGAATTCGATTTAAACTTTAATTAATAACCTTACGTATATATATATATATATATATATATATATAAACCTTACGTATATATATATATATATATATATAAACAGGATTTGGCATAAAATAACGCCCAAGGATTGATATGCCATAAGACACAACCGACCAATTAACCAATAATTTCCTGACCTCCATGCATAATATAACCCGAGGCGGGTTGTCATGTCATTAAAATGAATCAACTATGCAATCCAGGTTGAAAAAAGCAAATTTCAAAGGCTGAATTTATGGGAAAGTAGAAGGTCAGTATTCTCTTCCCGGTTGAATCTCGAGTACAACACAATCTTAGATATGCTTAGTAAAAGCATTAAAACATCCATCGTTGTTCTAGCAACACTTGTTTCACTGTCTTAGTACCCTGATGAAGGTTTATTAGAACCGAAATGTTTTAACGTTGACTTTCCATCATCATAGATTCATCATTTTTGGATTAATTTGTTTTTCTATTATCTTCATATGTTTAGAAGCTTCAACCCTAGTTGATGAATGTAAGTAAGTAAAGTTGGCGACCTTAATCGAGGGTGACCCGAAGGCTCCTTTTCGATAGCTACTATACGAAGGTGTTGAGAAGGGTACTACTCTTTTCCCTGGATTGCTCTACTTACCTTTGATTCATACCTTATAATGCTAAGTGTTAAGCAAGGAGGCATCAAGTACCATTTTTTGAGTCTTTGGTATGACTCGACCTGGAATTGAATCCCGGTCTCCCGGACCATTGGTGAACACTCTAACCATCATGCCAATGGTCTTCAATCTCTGGGGAAAAAAAAAGCAAAGGATTTTGAAAGCTGATTTTCAAAGCTTGCGCACACAAACCCTTTTAATTTGATAGATTGGTGCAGTCTAGTTTACGAAGAATTATTTTCATCTATTTTAGGTTGTGTGACCTACAAAGTTCAGCTAAACTAACATTAAGA
>OY757945.1:23983421-24000921 GCA_963585895.1 Sepioteuthis lessoniana | reverse complement strand
GAGTGTGTTTGTGTGTGTGTGTTTCTTTGAGTATGTTCATTTGTGTGTTTGTTTGTTTGTTTGTTTGTGTGTGTGTGTTTTGTATGTGTGTGTTTGTGTGTTTGTTTGTCTCTCAGTGTTTGTGTGTGTGTTTATGTGTGTTTGTTTGTTTGAGTCTGTGTGTGTTAGAGTGCGTGTGTGTTTGGGTTTGTGTGTGTGTGTGTGGTTGCTTGTATTTGTTTGTCTCTCTCTGTGTTTGTGTGTTTGCTTGTATGTGTGTGTGTTTGCTTGTGTGTGCGTGTGTGTGTGTGCATTTGATATGATCAAGAAGCCAAGTAAGTGGTTTGGCGGGTTGAGAGTAGCAAGTGGATCCATACCCATACTTTATACTTTCGAGATGCATTTAATAAAGAATGCCAATTAAGTTCAATTCAACTGCCCAAGAGAAAGACACTTGTTTTATACATTCTTCATCCATAGAGATTTGAGGGTTTTAAAGAGAAAAGAATTTGAAGCTAAACTGACATCTTTCTCATTTCTGAACATTCTGGCACTAAGAAAATGTTCTTTGGCCAAATGAGTAGAGTTTTCGCCAATGGTCCGGGAGACATGGGTTCAATCTCTATTCGAGTCATACTAAAGACTCAAAAAATGGTACTTGATGCTGCCTTGCTTAACAGTAAGGTATGGAAAAATGGTAAAGTGGAGTTATCCAGGGAATAGATTATCGCCCTCCCCTACACCTCGGAGTTGTAGCTATTGAAAAGGGAGCCTTCGGGTCTCCCTCGACTAAGGTCGCCAACTTTACTGTACTTATTACTTATAATATTCGGACTATTAACCTCATATTTATTGTTATAATCATAACGTTTCAGCCGATGTGTTCATCGACCTTCTTTAAGTGTTTCATATTGAAATCTGTAGTCCGCATAGAATCTCGAACTGAACCCTTCATTTGAACCACTGGAGTAGATTGTTCCAATTCTGTTAACCATAACCAGGTACAAGTGTTAAGTTATAATAAATACTCCTTGTTATTATAACCTTTTGTTGGGATTGAACCTGAAACCTCCAGATGATTCCACTCAGAAGCATCTTCCAACTAAACGCCATGGCTCAGTGAATAAGGCATGGGACGTGAGGAACGAATTCTGGTGCACCCTAGTGAGTGGGAGCACCTCTTCGTCGTGTGTATGTGGTTTTGTGTGTGTGTTTCTTTGAGTGTGTTTGTTTGTTTGTGCTTGTTTGTTTATGTGTGTGTGTGTGTGTGTTTGTGTGTTTTTTTATGTGTGTGTGTTTGTGTGTTTTGTATGTGTGTGTGTTCGCTTGTGTGTGTGAGTGTGTGTTTGTTTGTCTTTCTGTGTTTGTGTGTTTGTTTGTGTGTGTGTGTGTATGTGTGTTTTTGTTTGTGTCTGTGTGTGTTTGTGTGCCGGTGTGTTTGTTTGGGTTGGTGTATTTGTGTGTGTGTGTGTGTTTGCTTGTGTGTGTGTGTGTGTGTGTGTGTGCATGAGTTTGTCTTTGTGTGTGTTTGTTTGTATGTGAGTGTGTTTGCTTGTGTGTGTTTGCTTGTGTTTGTGTGCCTGTGTGTTTGTTTGGGTTTGTGTATTTGTGTGTGTGTGTGTGTGTTTGCTTGTGTGTGTGTGTGTGTGTGTGTGCGTGCGTGCGTGTGTTTGTTTGTCTTTGTGTGTGTTTGTTTGTATGTGTGTGTGTTTGCTTGTGTGTTTGCTTGTGTGTGTGCGTATTTGTGTGTGCATTTACTCTGACCAGGAGTGGTAATAATTGAGGGATCTGTTTAAAAATTATCATTATTAGATAAGATTACATGATATCATACAAATGATTATCGACAAATAAAAGTGTAATTTAAGTAAAAATTGCAATGGAACATGTAATCCTGATTACAATCAAACATTTATAAGTTGGTGCCATTAGTCGGGGGTGACTCGAAGGCTTCGTTTTCTATATCTATAACATCGATGTGTAGAGGAAGGCGCTGTTCCTTTCGCTGGATTGCTCCACTTTAGCCGGGATCTCTACCTTTTAATGTTGAGTGTTAAGCAAGGAGGTATCAAGTACCATTTTTTGAGTCTTTGGCATGACTCGAATGGGGATTGAACTCCAGTCTCTCGGACGATTGGCGAACACTCTACCTACCAGGCCAATGGACCGGTCGATTTATAGATGGATTCTAGAATTAAATAACCCATAGAGTTAAACAAATAGAAAGAACAAAACCAAGCCCAAATTTCTTCTCTCACCTCTTCTTTTTTTCTCTTCTATTACTCTCTCTTTCTCTCTCTGTATCTCTCTCTGTCTCTCTGTCTCTCTCTCTGTCTCTCTGTCTCTCCCTCTTCTTCTTCTTCACCTTTATTATAATGAAACATTTTAATGGATTAAATTTTGGAATCTGATATGCCGTTAAACAAACAAACAAACCAAACCATTTTCTCTCTCTATTCTTCTCTTTTTTTTTATCTCTCTCTCCATTTCTTCTTCTTCTTCTTCTTCTTCTTCTTCTTCTTCTTCTTCTTCTTCTTCTTCTTCTTCTTTAAAATGAAATATTTACTGATGGATTAGATATAGGTATTAAATAACCCATATGCCGTTAAACAAATTAACCAAAATATTTTCTCTCTCTCTGCTATTCTCTTCTTTATCTCTTTCTCCATTTCTTCTTCTTCTTCTTCTTCTTCTTCTTCTTCTTCTTCTTCTTCTTCTTCTTCTTCTTCTTTATAATCAAATATCTATAAAGAGATCGAATTTTGACATTAAATAACCCATAAGAAGCTGATATGCCGTTAAACAAATAAAGTAAACCAGACTAAACCAATGTGGCAGTTTTTAACTTATACCATCAGGTAACATTTGAATATATTAGTTATATTATAAACACGTAAAAATCTGGCCTTTATTATCCCAAATCTCTCTCTCTCTCTCTCTCTCTATATATATATATATATATAAATATGCATACGAGTGTAATGTTGGCATCCTGGTTTCAATAAAACAGCCTCCTATCTAAAAGGCTTCGCAGCTAGAGTTATGTCCCCTGGCGAGATAATATCCGTCTACTTCACTGTCATTGTATAAAACCTAAAAGTGCTCATTTTTTCCTTATCTTTCTCGCCACACGGTGTCGTATTATTCCAAGCATATGTGCTTTTTGCCTCAGCGTTTAATCGTATGACCAGTTGACAGTGTCGGATGTCAGGGTATCTAGCCATAATTTTTACCATCTGTTCATGTCATGTACTTTACGTAACTCTTTCGTCCTGGCTTCTCTTTCTGTTTCCTCCTTTCTGTCTGCCTATCTGTCCTTGTATCTCTCTGTCTATTTATCTCTTTCTTTATATATATATATATATATATATATATATATATATATATATATATAGGAATAGAATAAGATAGATAAATAAATAGATAGGAACTGATTCTGGGAGGAGTGTTCGCCTATGGTCAAGGAGACCGGGGTTCAATCCCCGGTCGAGTCTTACTAAAGACTCAAAAAATGTGTACGTGATACCTAATTGCTTAACAATCAGCATTATAAGATACGGACCAAGGGTTAAGTGGAGACCGATCTAAGGAAAGGAGTAGCGCCCTCCCCTACGCATCGGTAAGGGAGGGCGCTAATCCTTTCCTTGGATCGGATTGAAAACTGAGCCTTCGGATCGCCCTCGACTACGATCGCCAACTTCACTCTTTTTCTACCGATTTCAGTCCTTTCGTATATTTGGTGTCGCAATATCTATCTATCTATCTATCTATCTATCTTTTTCAGTTCCAATCTGTCTGTTTAGGCGTCTAGAATTTCACTATTTTTAAGAAGTCTTTCATGCAGATTTACTCCCTGCTGTAGTGAGCTCAAACCTCACTGGGTGCCCGGAAGTGTAGTCTTGTACAAGAGTAAATTACTATTGCCAAATTTAGATAGAAACAAGTTTGCTGTCAACATTGTTATTGAGGAATCCAACTGAGTTCAAATAAAAATTTTGATTAAAATCAAAATCTGAATTAAAATCAAAATTTTAATCTAAGATTAAAATTTAGAATACTTGAACGACTGTCACTATATAGGAGAGGAACTTTAAATGAAGATGTGTGCTCAGCGGAGCAATTTATATAAAAAAAGGGATGATGTCAAGATGTCCAGACTGCTGTCCAGATAAGTCATGGATAAGCTTTGATCTTTTTCTCCTGATATTTGTATGTACACAAGGTGTGATCAAAAAGTATTGAGTCTGAAACTTTAAATTTAAATGAAGATTTGAGCACAGCTGACCAACTTATATAATAAAGGGATGATGTCTAGAAGTCTAGAATAACATCAAGACGTCAAGACGTATCAGTACTAATTTGAATAAAAAAAATGAAGATCGATATTGAAACAGCAGATATACGAATGGACTGAAATAGCTAAAAAAAGAGTAATATATATATATATATATATATATATATATATATATATATACGAAAGTTTTTTGGTATTTTCGGCTCCCGCAAACCCACCAACAAAAACGATTACATAAATTTCAACTTCGACCACAACAACAAAATCAAAAAAGGCCTCATAATTTGCTTTTACCTAAGAGCACTTAGAATATGTAGCCCACAATACCTAGATGAAAAATTTCAGAACACTCCCTCAAAAGCCTAAATACCCAAAATTTTTCGTATTAAATGCTAGAAAAAAAGCTCTTAAGACACACACACACACACACACACACACACACACATATATATATATATATATATATATATATATATATATATAATTCTGTTCCTATCTATCTACCGAGAGAGAGATAGAGAAACAGAAGGGCATAGCTGGGGGAAATAAGGGGGTTCATACCTTTTCCAAGGGTATTTGTTTCAAAGTAACGTAATAGCGTGACTAGTATTTGAACTCGTTACTACGATGCCACTGTCCAGTAGGTTAGCCACTACACTATTGGGATTGTTAATGGTCAACATGAAAGAGTGGCATATTGAGTTGTAGTGTATGTAAGCAAGTAAAATAGGTAAAGTTGGCGACCTTCGTCGAGGGTGACCCGAAGGTTCCCTTTTTATTAGCTACTACACTGAAGTGTAGGGGAGGGCACAACTCCTTTCCCTGGATTGCTCCACTTTACCCTTGATCCATACCTTATAATGTTGAGTGTAAAGCAAGGAAACAAGTACCATTTTTTGAGTCTTTGGAATGACTCGAACGGGGATTGAACCCTGGTCTCCCGGACCATTGGGCCACTATGTATATAACAATAAAATTTTTTGCATTTTTAAAGACAATCTTAGAAAGAGTCTGAATTGAATTTATCCCTTATGTGTTGTACACCCACTCCATCAAACGAGGCTTTGGTACCCCGACTGTTTGCGAACCCATCCGCAAATAATGGTCTTACTGCTCTTTATGCGATGACGCTAGGGATCTTCGTGTTCTTTTTATCACGCGCAACGTGAACGGAAAGATGAGATAGATGACAGGCTGGGTATTTCATTATAATGATTATTCATGCATTGTCTCTAAGAACGAAACCTGCTATCTCCCTTCTCAATGATGACACATGGAGGTCATCAAACTCCTCACAAGACTTACCTATATGTACGCCAAGCGCATACACCAGGACATGCAGAGAAGAGAGAGAGAGAGAGAGAGAGAGAGAGAGAGAGAGAGAGAGAGAGAGAGAGAGAGAGAGAGAGAGAGACACAGACAGACAGACAGACAGACAAAGCGAGAAAGAGATACGTATATATATATATATATATATATATATATATATATATATACAAATTTCATTGAATATAATACACATTTTCTGTCTACATATTTTCTTGTTGATCCTTTCATATTGCCGTATTGATTTTATAGTATTCGGCGGGAATTGATTGATATATCTTCCATAATATTTTATTTCCTAAGTACTTTTTTCTCAGAAAGTCGAAATGTACATACAAAAGTTACATCACTTTTGTAATAGATCCTCCCCTGATGATGGCCCAATGTCGGGCAGAAAGTACTCGGGAAATAAACAATTATGGCAAATATATCAATCAATTCCCGCCGAATACTATAAAATCAATACGACAGGATATGAAAGGATCAACAAAAAATATGTACACAGAAAATGTCTATTATATTCAACGAAATTTGTATTAATGAAGAAATGCTGCCAAAATGCACGCGCACACACACACACACACACACACACACACACACATATATATATATATATATATATATATATATATATATATATATAATTCTTTTCCTATCTATCTACCGAGAGAGAGAGAGAGTGATAGAGAGACAGAAGGGCATAGCTGGGAGAAATAAAGGGGTTTATACCTTTTCCAAGGGTATATATATATATAGTAAAAGTAAAGTTGGCGACTGTAGTCGAAGGTGACCAGAAGGCTCCCTTTTTAATAGCTACTACATTGAGGTATAGGGGAGGGCGCTACTCCTTTGCCTGGATTTCCCCACTTTACCCTTGATGTGTACCTTATATTGCTGAGTGTTAAACAAGGAGGTATCAAGCACCATTTTTAAAGTCTTTGGTATGACGCGACCCGGGATTGAAAACTCTACCCAGTGAGCTGTTTTTTTAAATATATATATATATATATATATATATATATATATATATAAAATTGACCATATGTCGCATCCTGGTCGTGCAGAGGGGTTGGGTATATATATATATATATATATATATATATATATATATATATATATATATACGGAGTTTAACAGGTTTTAATTCAGAGTTTTTCTAAAAAAAAAAAAAGAAGATAATTATTGATTGGTTTAAATGATTTTTAAATAGGGCGAGTATGTAATATACTCTTTAATGAAATATAAAAAGCAGTATTCTTTTTTAATTTTTTTAATTTTTCTATTTTTATTCTTTCTTTTTTTTTTTTTTTTTTTGCAAACAGATTTATCTATTTGTTTATTTATTTGTTTATTTCTTTTTTTTTTTTATTTCAGGTGAGTGAATCTTCAGAAAAAAACAAAAAAATTTTCTTCTCTTTTGCTCATGACACCGTCCAGGCTCAGGTCAGTCGTTGTTACTAATATTTATCAGCTTTTCACGTAGCTTTGAAGTTGTTTCCAGTATTTACTGTTCCTTAGTTAATCAGTACTGAGTAGGCTCCAAGCGACTTAGCTTCAGAGATCAGGTATGGAACAGGTGTTTTCAACGTGACTTGATCCTAAGTCCTGCCTCATATCAGTCCATTTGCTAAAACTACAAACAAGTGGGGGAGATCACTGTAAACACTGCTGATGAGACCTAATAAAATCGAAACAGCTGTCCAGTGTGTCTGTATGCCGCACGCAAGTGTTCGCCGGATTTTCTGGTCGTGGTAATTCAATACACAATAGAAAAAGACATTTAATTTAACGTATTAAGCTTAACTTAATTTGGCATAAGTTCAGAAGTATGGGGCAGCTTGTGAGAATCGAACACTGGCCTCTGGTGAGGTTCCAGCAATGCTGGAGCTTTGGGGAATGCGGAGTACCCCTTCATTGCCATTGCTCCCAGGTCCACTCTGGCCCGGAGTGGTAGCACCTGATAGGGCCCTATCTATGGGTTAAATAGAACTAACAGCATACTTATGCTAAAATGAATTGAGTAAACTGAATAGCTTGAAATAGAAACGTTTTTGACAATTAAACCGTACTTACACTTAAACTGCGTGCTTATGCTTAACTGAAGTATTTCAAATAGAACTGTTTTTCGACATTAAAACTGTATTTACACTTAACTGAATTATTACATATAACTGCTTGAATAGTTTAAAATGGAAATGTTTTTGACAATTAAACAGTGTATTTATGCTAAACTGAACTGTTTTCAATAGAACAGATTATTCACATAAAAATGGATTTGGCGTTAAATAACTTACAAAGGTTGATATGCCATAAAACCAAACTACCCCCCAACCCCTGGATTGTTGCTAAAAAACGAACCAACATGGTCCATTTAGCAAAGGCTTACAAATATCAGAAAATGTATGCAGTCTTGAAGATCTGCGAAGAGCAATGGATGATAGGGATGGATTGCGAGAGGGCGAGTCAGTGAATTTAGTGCTATCAGTGTGCCCTATAATTTATCAAGTCTGCCGTACCTGGTGAGGATCGAACTCCTTACCTAGTTGGGGTAGTTTCGTGTCTTACATTATAAAATATGTAGATTTTATGTTTAATTTTTTCAGCAAGAAATTGTCAAAATTTATTGGTCTTTTTCTTTTTTGCTGTTCACAAAAAGGCACTCGGTAATGTGATAAGATGTTAAACTGATAAATATGTACGAAGTAACTCGGGGGAAAAGCTCACATTTGCTGGCATTGTTACTCTTTCTCTTTGTCTCTCTCTCTCTGTCTTTTTTTCTGTCCCAGTCTGTCTCTGTCTCGGTCTCTGCCTCTGTCTCTCTTTCTGTTTCAGTCTGTCTGTTTGTCTCTATTTCTCTGCCCGTCTCTCTTTCTGTTTTTGTCTCTTTCTGTCTCTGTCTCTCTTTCTGTCTCTGTCTCTATCTATCTGTGTCTCTCTTTCTGTCTCTGTCTCTATCTATCTGTGTCTCTCTTTCTGTCTCTGTCTCTCTTTCTGTCTTTGTCTCTCTTTCTGTCTCTGCCTCTCTTTCTGTCTCTCTTTCTGTCTTTCTCTGTCTCTGTCTCTGTTTGTCTCTCAGTCTCCCTCTTTGTGTCTGCCTGTCTCTGTTTCTCTTTTTGTCTGTCTCCGCCTATCTGTCTCTCTTTCTGTCTCTGTCTCTGTCATAAAAACAGACAAATATGGACTACTCCAGACATATGGATGCAATTCGCAAATGTCATTAAAAAAAAAAGAACGATTCATATCGTTCATTCTTAAGTATGGATAGATGTTTTGCTTTGTTTTTGGTTTTGTTTAATGGCATATCAACCTTCATGGGTTATTTAATGCCCAAATCCTTATTGTAGAACAACTTGTGGTACAATATAACTCATAATTGGATAAAAGGAATAAAGTTGGTGGCTCATACCTTTTCCAAGGATATTAGCCCAAAAGAGAACTGGCCCAGACGGCTAAGGCCGCAGAATACGCCGACTGCATCTCTGCATAGGAGTAAGACTTCCACTCCTCACCCACGAGTGTTCTGGATATGACACTAAACAATCTGATGGTGAGGCTCCAGCCTTTGAGATTTGGGGAATGTGGTGTACCCATCACCATTGCTCCCAGGTCCATTCTAACCTGGAGCGGTAGCACCTGATAGGGTCTTATATATATGGTCAAATCGAACAAATGACTGATGTTAAATTGTGACTGTTATATAGAAATACTTGAAACCATTAAACTGTGTGTAAAAAAGAGTTCAAGAATGTTATCTACAAAATGTTTACAAGTAATATATATTTAATATATATGTATAAAGAGGATTTGGCATTAAATAACCTAGAATGATTGATTTGCAAAAAGAAAAAAAAACAAAAAAAAAACATAAAAAAAACAACCAAACGAAATCATATATATCAAATATATATGTATAAAGAGGATTTGGTATAAAATAACCTACAATGGTTGATATGTCATAAAACCCAACCAAACCAAATAATATATATTTAACATATATGTATAAAGAGGATTTGGCATTAAATAACCTACAATGGTTGATATGTCATAAAATACAGCCAAACCAAATAATATATATTTAATATATATGTATAAAGAGGATTTGGCATTAAATAACCTACAATGGTTGATATGTCATAAAACCCAACCAAACCAAATAATATATATTTAGTATATATGTATAAAGAGGATTTGGCATTAAATAACCTACAATGGTTGATATGCCATAAAAGCAAACCAAAAGTGAACTTAGTAGCGTGACTGCAGTTTGAACTGAGTATCTACGATGTAAATATGTGTATATAATGTGTATAATATATATATATATATATATATATATATATATATATGTGTGTGTGTGTGGGTGTGTGCGTGTGTGTGCGATATACATAAAAGCGTGCGTGTGTGATGTATGTATGTATAGATCTCTGTGTGATGTATGAATGTAAATATAGATCTGTGATGCATGTATGTATATACCTGTGATATATATATATATATATATATATGTGTGTGTGTGTGTGTGAGAGAGAGAGAGAGACAGACAGACAGAGAGAGAGAGAGTGAGAGTGAGAGAGAGAGAGTATGGTGTATATGTATATGTGAGTGTGTGATGTATATATATATATATATGTGCGGGATTACGTAATGTATATATATATATATATATATGTGTGTGTGTGTGTGTGTGTGTGCGTGCGATGTATATATATATATATATGTGTGTATATTTGTGTGACGTATATATTCATAGATATGTGTGAGTATGATGCATATATATATGTGTGTGTGGTGTATATATATGTATATATGTATGTGTGTGATGTATATATATATGTGTGTGTGAGTATGAGGTATATATGTATATTTGTATGTTTGTGTGTGTGTGTGTGTGTGTGATATCTTTGTGTGTGATGTATATATATACGTGTGTTTGTGTTTGTAATGTACATATTTGTAGATATGTATGTGTCTGCTGTATATATATGTATATGTGTGATGCTATATATATATTTATACCGGACATTGGCATAATGGTTAGAATGTTCGCCAATGGCTCGGGAGATCTGGGTTCAATCCCAGGTCGTGTCATACCAAAGACTCAAAAAATGGTACTTGATGCTATCTTGCTTAACACTCAGCATTATAAGGTACGTATCGAGGGTAAAGTGGAGCAATCCAGGGAAAGGAGTAGCGCCCTTCCCTACACCTCGGTGTAGTAGCTATCGAAAAGGGAGCTTTCGGGTTACCCTCGACTACGGTCGCCAACTTTACTTTTACTTATATATATATATATATGTGTGTGTGTGCATGTGTGTATGTATGTGTGTCTGTACGTGTATGTATGTGTGTGATGTATATATATATGTGTGTGTGAGTATGAGGTATATATGTATATTTGTATGTGTGTGTCTGTGTGTCTGTGTGTGATATATATCTTTGTGTGTGATGTATATATATACGCGTGTTTGTGTTTGTAATGTACATATTTGTAGATATGTATGTGTCTGCTGTATATATATGTATATGTGTGATGCTATATATATATATATATATATATATATATGCATGTGTCTATGTATGTGTGTCTGTACGTGTGTGAGGGTGTATACGAGCGCATTTGCCTGTATGTGCTTGCGTATGTGATAATTAGTAAATGAGTATTGCTTTAATCGTAAATCAAAGTGCACGATTTGATTTGCAGTCAAGCGAGGACGACTCATTTTTTTTTTTTTGTTTTCTGTCGTATTTATTTGTCAACCCTCGTACAGGTTTCTTTTTGTACATTGCTGAGATACACATCTTTCCGACTGAAATGTTCGACCAACCCTCTCAACGGATTCTGTGACGATTTAGGTCATATCAAAAAGCCACCGTGAAATCTTTCAGATGTTAATCTTTTTCCCAGTTCTCAAGCCTCCACCCGCAACCACCAAGCCTCATCATCATTATCATCATTATCTCTCATTGGCTCCCGCTCAAAAGCCCTTCGACCTCAAAATCCAAACAGAGATTTTGGAAGCAACCAAGCGAACAGTGCACCTGTTAAAGTAAAGAAAAGTTAATGGCTGAAAAATAGAGAACGAAAATGAGAAAAAAAAGTGAATGAAAAAAAAAAAGACCTCAAAAAAGACCACACCCTTCCCCAAATCCTTATCCACACATTTCGGACTCATCTCTTTTAAGTCTTGTTCATGACCGTTCGCTTGTATGTTCGTGTATTTTGGAGGTGCCCATGGTATAATGGTTTTCGTCGTAGGAAATGGACACGGTGATACGAGTTCAAATCCTGGATGAGACAGATTGCATTTCACATAGCACTAATACCCTTGGGAAAGGTATGAATCCAATTATTCTCCCTCCAGCTATGGGTAAATAGTAGGGCAGACTAGGTTCTTCGGCCTTGGTGAGGCGACTAGTCTAGGAGAAGGAAAACTGCCCGAGCGGAGGGGTTGGGTAAATATGTGTATGTTCGCGTATCTGTATGTTAATCGGGTTAGGTGAGGTTATCTAGTTTAATGACATATCAAACCTTGACGGTTATCTAATGCTAAATCCTGTTTACACACACACACACGCACACACACGCACACACACGCACATACAAACATCTTTCTAGATATGATTTGTTATTGAATAGATTGCAGGTAAAATGATTTTTAAACGGGTCTGAGCTCATTTGTTACACACCCTAAAATATTTCAAATATTGCTATTTATACAGGGTGAAACGATAAAATTGTCATCCCAAAGAAAACAACACTACAGCTTTATTTTAAAACTTTTATGGAAAAAATCAATTCAGGTAACTTGATTATGTAGTAGATCTGACATCTATTCAATGTAGCTGCCTTCAGCCTCAATCACCGCCTTGATACGGATCCGGAACTGGGAGCATGCCTTTTTCACAAGCGCCGGCGGGAGCTCAGTGAATACTCGGCGGATGGCGGCGATCAGGCTGGCTTTGGTGTTGTGGGAGGTCCTGTTGGTGATGTTCTCGACGTATGACCAAACGAAGTAGTCCAGCGGGTTCAGGTCGGGGGAGGCGGGGGGCCAGTGAGAGAAGGGTACAAAGTCGTAGCACTCCTTCTGAAGCCAAGCCTGAGAGCATTTGTACAGCGGCGCATCTTCGACCTCGTTCGTTGAACATTGTGTCACTTTCAGGCTCCTATCGCTCTTGGGATTTGTACACAACTGGCCAACTCGTTGATGGTCTGCAACAAAAAAAAAAAAAAAAAAGAAAGAAAATCGGTTTTCGTTAAGTCTCGATGCTTTTTAACACAGCTCGTATTTTGAAGAAAATCAACGTTTCATTCATTGTTCATTTCTGTCTTGGTATATACAGCTTCAGTCTCGATACTTTTTCAAAACAGCTCGTATTTTAAAGAAAATCAACGTTTCATTCATTGTTCATTTCTGTCTTGGTAAATGCAGCTTCAGTCTCGATACTTTTTCAACACAGCTCGTATTTTAAAGAAAATCAACGTTTCATTCATTGTTCATTTCTGTCTTGGTAAATGCAGCTTCAGTCTCGACGCTTTTTCAACACAGCTCGGATCTCTTGAAAGAAGAAAACGCCCGCCTCGTTTTGTTATTTACTAAGCTTTTTGTTTAGTTGCAGATCACGGCTAAATGAATGTGGTGCCTAATGAGACTCGAACTCACACATGAAGGTTTGCTAATCTAGGGTGCTAACTGTAACACCACCCGAGGCTCCCTGTATTCACATTGTTTTACGGTATCCATATTCTTAGAAATGTATATGTTTTTTAAGGAATAGCTCTCTAGAAGCTCGAGGTAGAAAAATCTCTTTTCTTTAAATCTCTCTTTTTAATTGGGGTTAGTTTAATACAATCTAAAAGTGACTGGCACATAAAAAAAAGCTGTAAGAATAAAAAAAATGTAAGTTTTTTGTTGTAAACTGATTTTTTTTCTATTTCACGTTTTGAATTCTAATTTTTCGCTAGATGATTCGTACACATGGATTTACTTATTTTGTGAGTATGAAAAAAATAACAAAACAAAACAAAAACAAATGCAAAAACAAACCAAAAAATAACAAAAAAAAAACAACAGCAACCTCCACAAAAAACCCCAACAAAAACAAAAACTTAGTTCGTGAAAACAGAACGTATATACTCACTAAAACTATCTGCTGTCGCAGACGCCATCTTAGCTAGTCGACAGAAAGTTCCATCGACGAGAAAATTCGCCGTAGGAAAGATGGCAGTGACTACTTGTACAAGTAAAAGATATTTGCATATTTACTTTGTGAATATTTTCACACACACACACACACACACACACACACACACACACACACACACACACGCGCGCGCGCGCTTGCGCGCTATAAATCTATCTATCAATCTATCTATCTATCTGGAGAAAAATTAAAAAAAAACAAAACAATCCAAAATTCATGAATTTACTAGAAGCAAAGTCGACGTTAAAACGTTACGGTTTTAATGAACTTTCGTCAGGACTTTAAAATGGTGGAACTAGTGTTGATAGAACAATGACAGATGTTTAATAAAATATAAAAACAAGGAGTAGAACGTATACAAAGAAAGCTCATATAACCGTTCAATCATTCAATCAGTGTTCTTTTTCGAAAAACTCTCGCTCTGACAAAGGTGTTAAACAAACGGACTTTTCTTCTGATAAATTCATCAATTTGGGATTATATTATTTTCCAAATTTTCTCCTCTCTGAATGAATGAATACGGTAATTACTCCTCCAGCTATGGGTAAAAAGTAGGGCAGATTGGACTCTTTAACCTTATCCTGGCAACCAGCCTAGGAGAAGGAAAGCTCTGAATTCAAACCAGTCAAACTCCGCTGAAAATTTGATCTTGTCTTAGATTCTGCGGAGGGGGTTGGTAAATACACACAAACACACACACACACACATACATACACATACATATGTGTATATATATGTGTGTGTGTGTGTAATAAAAATGAACCCTGAAACTGGTTTACTGCGGCTTAATTGAATATAACTTAAGTGTAGTACAATTCAGATAAAACTTCTTTAGTATTTGAAAGGAACTGATCCGGAAGGAGACAACTATGTTTGACTTCACTGCATAAGGCAAATACGTATTCTCATGATGTTGTAATATGGTTTACTACTTTCATAGATAAAAAAGAGCTCAATATCAGTGATAGATCCTATTAGCCAACCCCTCCGCTCGGGCAGGATATGACACAAGGTCAAATTTTTAAGCGGAGTTTAACATGTTTGAATTCAGAGTTTTTCCTTCTCCTAGACTAGTTGCCTCGCCAAGGCTGAAGAACTCAGTCTGTCTTACTATTTACCCATAGCTGGAGGGAGAATAATTGGATTCATACCTTTCCCAAGGGTATTAGTGCTATGTGAAATGCAATCAGTGTCGTCCAGGATTTGAACTCGTGTCGCCGTGTCCATTTCCTACGACGATCACAATTACACCACGGGCATCTCCAATCAGTGATAGAGCATCTATAAATTTAAGTGTGAATAGAATAGACACAGTCTACCCAATTCCTGACAAACAGTTGAATCTGTGTCTACATTATTAAAACTATGATCCATATAGAAAGACTGCTACATATTGACGGATGAGGATGACTACCACATCTTGATAGATGAGGATGGCTGTGACATCTCTACAGATGAGGATGACTACCACAACTTAACAGATGAGGATGACTACCACAACTTAACAGATGAGGATGACTGCCACATTGTGACAGATGAGGATGACTACCACACCTTGGCGGACAGATGACTACAACATCTTTACAGATAATAATTACGACATCTTGACGTGGGTGGCTGCCACATCTTCACAATTGGGGATGAGGATGCCAAATCTTCACAGTTGACGGATGAGGATGATTACTACATCTTGAAAGATGAGGGAAGCTGCCACATTTTGACAGATGTGGATGGCAATTACATCTTGACGGACAGAGGATAACTACAACATCTTTACAGATGACAGATGAGGATGACTACCACATCTTGACAGACGAGGATGGCTGCCACATTTTGATAGAGGAGGATGATTACCAAATCTTGACAGATGAGGATGGCTACCACATCTTGACGGAGAGGATGACTAAAATATCTTTACAGATGATGATTACCACATCTTGACAGATGAGGTTGGCTGCCACATCTTGAAAGATGAGAGAAGCTGCCACATTTTGACAGATGAAGATGACTGCCACATCTTTACAGATGAGGATGAGTACCCCATCTTTACCTATCTGGATGTCTAGTACATCTTGACAGATGCGGATGACTACCACTTCTTGAGAGATGAGGATTACTACCACATCTTGGAAGATGGGAGCTGCTACATTTTGACAGATGAGGATGGTTACTGCATCTTGACGGACAAAAGATGACTAAAACATCTTTACAGAGGAGGGGAGCTACCACATCCTGACAGATGAGGATGACTGCTACATCTTGACAGATTAGGATGACTATCACATCTTGACAGATGAAGGAGATTGTCTCATCTTCATAGATGGCGTAGTTACCACATCCTCACAGTTGAGGATGACTATCACATCTTGACAGATGGGAGTTGCCACATTTTGACCGATGAGGGTGAGTACCACATCTTTACAGATCTGGATGACTACTACATCTTGAGAGATGAGGATAACTGCCATATCTTCACTGATGAGGATGACTGCCAGATTTTGACATTTTGGCAGATGACTACCACATCTTCACAAATGAGTATGACTGCCACATCTTCACAGATGAGGATCACTGCTGTATTTTGACAGATGAGGAGGACTGCTATATCTTCACAGATGACTGCCACATTTGGATAGATGGGGATGACTGCCATATCTTGACAGGTGATAGGCGTCTTTACCACCAAAATTACCACTCAAACATTCTTATTAATAACTAATTAAACTTTTAAAATTTATACAAGTTACGTAAGATGAAAAGGTAATAAGACATCTCTACGTCGTTATATTATTGTAACACAGCTTTGTACGACACTTAGGCCAATTTTTGGGTCTACATGGCTACAGTCCAGTGACAAACATTGCAAGAATACTGGTGATTATACAAATTGCGTGTTTTGTTTCAGTGAAGTTTCTCTTACTTTTCCCGCCAAAGGATTCCTACAATACGGCAGAGGTTGGATGTATATATATATATATATATATATATATATATATAAGAGTCATCTGACGAGACGGAGAATATACCAACAATATTCTCCGCCGAAATAAATTTATCATGACGGCTTAACCGAGTTTGAGTCTCCATTTAATTGTACTATATATATATATATATATATATATATATTCCGTACGACTAAACAAATAAATAAAATTGATAAACAAATAATTAAAAAACCTGAATATATATTTTGCTTATTTGTAACTTTGAGAGCAAAATTATTTTGTCAAAATAATTTCTCTTTCGAAGTCTTGTTGAATTTCACTGCTTTCAATTTGACATTATTTTAAAAACATCTTCATTTAAGGTGCGTGTGCTTTTTATTAAAAAAAAGATGAAAAAGAATGGAGTGACTCCCCGAGGCGTAGTTACTAACGTGGCATCGTATAAGTAAAAATTACGGAAACCGTCCGAAAACTTTCTGCAGTGGCAGTAGATGTTGAGACAGGAAATAGAGTAGATATCAGGCGTGGGTAGGTCGGAAGATAGACGTGTTGTCAGTCTTTTTTTCCAACTCTCTTTCTTCCCACTTTAGTAAATATATACATACCCTTCTAGCTTTTCAGTGTGACATATTTTATGCATATATGTCTTTTTATTATATACATATATATATATATATATATATATATATATATATATATATAAAGTAAAGTAAGTAAAGTTGGCGACCGTAGTCAAGGGTGACCAAATAGGTTC
>OY757945.1:23904585-23978221 GCA_963585895.1 Sepioteuthis lessoniana | reverse complement strand
TGTTTGTGTGTGTGTGTGTTTATTTGTGTGTGGGTATGTATTTGTTGGTGTGTATATGTGTTTGTTTGTGTGAGTGTGTTTGTGTGTGTGTGTTTCTTTGAGTATGTTCATTTGTGTGTTTGTTTGTTTGTTTGTTTGTGTGTGTGTGTTTTGTATGTGTGTGTTTGTGTGTTTGTTTGTCTCTCAGTGTTTGTGTGTGTGTTTATGTGTGTGTGTTTGTTTGAGTCTGTGTGTGTTAGAGTGCGTGTGTGTTTGGGTTTGTGTGTGTGTGTGGTTGCTTGTATTTGTTTGTCTCTCTCTGTGTTTGTGTGTTTGCTTGTATGTGTGTGTGTTTGCTCGTGTGTGCGTGTGTGTGTGTGCATTTGATATGATCAAGAAGCCAAGTAAGTGGTTTGGCGGGTTGAGAGTAGCAAGTGGATCCATACCCATACTTTATACTTTCGAGATGCATTTAATAAAGAATGCCAATTAAGTTCAATTCAACTGCCCAAGAGAAATGACACTTGTTTTATACATTCTTCATCCATAGAGATTTGAGGGTTTTAAAGAGAAAAGAATTTGAAGCTAAACTGACATCTTTCTCATTTCTGAACATTCTGACACTAAGAAAATGTTCTTTGGCCAAATGAGTAGAGTTTTCGCCAATGGTCCGGGAGACATGGGTTCAATCTCTATTCGAGTCATACTAAAGACTCAAAAAATGGTACTTGATGCTGCCTTGCTTAACAGTAAGGTATGGAAAAATGGTAAAGTGGAGTTATCCAGGGAATAGATTATCGCCCTCCCCTACACCTCGGAGTTGTAGCTATTGAAAAGGGAGCCTTCGGGTCTCCCTCGACTAAGGTCGCCAACTTTACTGTACTTATTACTTATAATATTCGGACTATTAACCTCATATTTATTGTTATAATCATAACGTTTCAGCCGATGTGTTCATCGACCTTCTTTAAGTGTTTCATATTGAAATCTGTAGTCCGCATAGAATCTCGAACTGAACCCTTCATTTGAACCACTGGAGTAGATTGTTCCAATTCTGTTAACCATAACCAGGTACAAGTGTTAAGTTATAATAAATACTCCTTGTTATTATAACCTTTTGTTGGGATTGAACCTGAAACCTCCAGATGATTCCACTCAGAAGCATCTTCCAACTAAACGCCATGGCTCAGTGAATAAGGCATGGGACGTGAGGAACGAATTCTGGTGCACCCTAGTGAGTGGGAGCACCTCTTCGTCGTGTGTATGTGGTTTTGTGTGTGTGTTTCTTTGAGTGTGTTTGTTTGTTTGTGCTTGTTTGTTTATGTGTGTGTGTATGTGTGTGTGTGTGTTTGTGTGTTTTTTATGTGTGTGTGTTTGTGTGTTTTGTATGTGTGTGTGTTTGCTTGTGTGTGTGAGTGTGTGTTTGTTTGTCTTTCTGTGTTTGTGTGTTTGTTTGTGTGTGTGTGTGTGTGTATGTGTTTTTGTTTGTGTCTGTGTGTGTTTGTGTGCCGGTGTGTTTGTTTGGGTTGGTGTATTTGTGTGTGTGTGTGTGTGTGTGTGTTTGCTTGTGTGTGTGTTTGTGTCTCTGTGTGTTTGTTTGGGTTTTTGTATTTGTGTGTGTGTGTGTGTGTGTTTGCTTGTGTGTGTGTGTGTGTGTGTGTGCATGAGTTTGTCTTTGTGTGTGTTTGTTTGTATGTGAGTGTGTTTGCTTGTGTGTGTTTGCTTGTGTTTGTGTGCCTGTGTGTTTGTTTGGGTTTGTGTATTTGTGTGTGTGTGTGTGTGTGTGTGTTTGCTTGTGTGTGTGTGTGTGTGTGTGTGTGTGCGTGCGTGCGTGTGTTTGTTTGTCTTTGTGTGTGTTTGTTTGTATGTGTGTGTGTTTGCTTGTGTGTTTGCTTGTGTGTGTGCGTATTTGTGTGTGCATTTACTCTGACCAGGAGTGGTAATAATTGATGGATCTGTTTAAAAATTATCATTATTAGATAAGATTACATGATATCATACAAATGATTATCGACAAATAAAAGTGTAATTTAAGTAAAAATTGCAATGGAACATGTAATCCTGATTACAATCAAACATTTATAAGTTGGTGCCATTAGTCGGGGGTGACTCGAAGGCTTCGTTTTCTATATCTATAACATCGATGTGTAGAGGAAGGCGCTGTTCCTTTCGCTGGATTGCTCCACTTTAGCCGGGATCTCTACCTTTTAATGTTGAGTGTTAAGCAAGGAGGTATCAAGTACCATTTTTTGAGTCTTTGGCATGACTCGAATGGGGATTGAACTCCAGTCTCTCGGACGATTGGCGAACACTCTACCTACCAGGCCAATGGACCGGTCGATTTATAGATGGATTCTAGAATTAAATAACCCATAGAGTTAAACAAATAGAAAGAACAAAACCAAGCCCAAATTTCTTCTCTCACCTCTTCTTTTTTTCTCTTCTATTACTCTCTCTTTCTCTCTCTGTATCTCTCTCTGTCTCTCTGTCTCTCTCTCTGTCTCTCTGTCTCTCCCTCTTCTTCTTCTTCACCTTTATTATAATAAAACATTTTAATGGATTAAATTTTGGAATCTGATATGCCGTTAAACAAACAAACAAACCAAACCATTTTCTCTCTCTATTCTTCTCTTTTTTTTTATCTCTCTCTCCATTTCTTCTTCTTCTTCTTCTTCTTCTTCTTCTTCTTCTTCTTCTTCTTCTTCTTCTTTAAATGAAATATTTACTGATGGATTAGATATAGGTATTAAATAACCCATATGCCGTTAAACAAATTAACCAAAATATTTTCTCTCTCTCTGCTATTCTCTTCTTTATCTCTTTCTCCATTTCTTCTTCTTCTTCTTCTTCTTCTTCTTCTTCTTCTTCTTCTTCTTCTTCTTCTTTATAATCAAATATCTATAAAGAGATCGAATTTTGACATTAAATAACCCATAAGAAGCTGATATGCCGTTAAACAAATAAAGTAAACCAGACTAAACCAATGTGGCAGTTTTTAACTTATACCATCAGGTAACATTTGAATATATTAGTTATATTATAAACACGTAAAAATCTGGCCTTTATTATCCCAAATCTCTCTCTCTCTCTCTCTCTCTCTATATATATATATATATATATATATAAATATGCATACGAGTGTAATGTTGGCATCCTGGTTTCAATAAAACAGCCTCCTATCTAAAAGGCTTCGCAGCTAGAGTTATGTCCCCTGGCGAGATAATATCCGTCTACTTCACTGTCATTGTATAAAACCTAAAAGTGCTCATTTTTTCCTTATCTTTCTCGCCACACGGTGTCGTATTATTCCAAGCATATGTGCTTTTTGCCTCAGCGTTTAATCGTATGACCAGTTGACAGTGTCGGATGTCAGGGTATCTAGCCATAATTTTTACCATCTGTTCATGTCATGTACTTTACGTAACTCTTTCGTCCTGGCTTCTCTTTCTGTTTCCTCCTTTCTGTCTGCCTATCTGTCCTTGTATCTCTCTGTCTATTTATCTCTTTCTTTATATATATATATATATATATATATATATATATATATATATATATAGGAATAGAATAAGATAGATAAATAAATAGATAGGAACTGATTCTGGGAGGAGTGTTCGCCTATGGTCAGGGAGACCGGGGTTCAATCCCCGGTCGAGTCTTACTAAAGACTCAAAAAATGTGTACGTGATACCTAATTGCTTAACAATCAGCATTATAAGATACGGACCAAGGGTTAAGTGGAGACCGATCTAAGGAAAGGAGTAGCGCCCTCCCCTACGCATCGGTAAGGGAGGGCGCTAATCCTTTCCTTGGATCGGATTGAAAACTGAGCCTTCGGATCGCCCTCGACTACGATCGCCAACTTCACTCTTTTTCTACCGATTTCAGTCCTTTCGTATATTTGGTGTCGCAATATCTATCTATCTATCTATCTATCTATCTATCTATCTATCTATCTTTTTCAGTTCCAATCTGTCTGTTTAGGCGTCTAGAATTTCACTATTTTTAAGAAGTCTTTCATGCAGATTTACTCCCTGCTGTAGTGAGCTCAAACCTCACTGGGTGCCCGGAAGTGTAGTCTTGTACAAGAGTAAATTACTATTGCCAAATTTAGATAGAAACAAGTTTGCTGTCAACATTGTTATTGAGGAATCCAACTGAGTTCAAATAAAAATTTTGATTAAAATCAAAATCTGAATTAAAATCAAATTTTAATCTAAGATTAAAATTTAGAATACTTGAACGACTGTCACTATATAGGAGAGGAACTTTAAATGAAGATGTGTGCTCAGCGGAGCAATTTATATAAAAAAAGGGATGATGTCAAGATGTCCAGACTTCTGTCCAGATAAGTCATGGATAAGCTTTGATCTTTTTCTCCTGATATTTGTATGTACACAAGGTGTGATCAAAAAGTATTGAGTCTGAAACTTTAAATTTAAATGAAGATTTGAGCACAGCTGATCAACTTATATAATAAAGGGATGATGTCTAGAAGTCTAGAATAACATCCAGACGTCAAGACGTATCA
Organism: Sepioteuthis lessoniana; assembly: GCA_963585895.1. Taxonomy (NCBI): domain Eukaryota; kingdom Metazoa; phylum Mollusca; class Cephalopoda; order Myopsida; family Loliginidae; genus Sepioteuthis; species Sepioteuthis lessoniana. Next base: position 23,973,714 of record OY757945.1, on the reverse strand, counting down.
GTACTAATTTGAATAAAAAAAATGAAGATCGATATTGAAACAGCAGATATACGAATGGACTGAAATAGCTAAAAAAAGAGTAATATATATATATATATATATATATATATATATATATATATATATATATATATATATACGAAAGTTTTTTGGTATTTTCGGCTCCCGCAAACCCACCAACAAAAACGATTACATAAATTTCAACTTCGACCACAACAACAAAATCAAAAAAGGCCTCATAATTTGCTTTTACCTAAGAGCACTTAGAATATGTAGCCCACAATACCTAGATGAAAAATTTCAGAACACTCCCTCAAAAGCCTAAATACCCAAAATTTTTCGTATTAAATGCTAGAAAAAAAGCTCTTAAGACACACACACACACACACACACACACACACATATATATATATATATATATATATATATATATATATATATATATATATATATATATATATAATTCTGTTCCTATCTATCTACCGAGAGAGAGATAGAGAAACAGAAGGGCATAGCTGGGGGAAATAAGGGGGTTCATACCTTTTCCAAGGGTATTTGTTTCAAAGTAACGTAATAGCGTGACTAGTATTTGAACTCGTTACTACGATGCCACTGTCCAGTAGGTAGCCACTACACTATTGGGATTGTTAATGGTCAACATGAAAGAGTGGCATATTGAGTTGTAGTGTATGTAAGCAAGTAAAATAGGTAAAGTTGGCGACCTTCGTCGAGGGTGACCCGAAGGTTCCCTTTTTATTAGCTACTACACTGAAGTGTAGGGGAGGGCACAACTCCTTTCCCTGGATTGCTCCACTTTACCCTTGATCCATACCTCATAATGTTGAGTGTAAAGCAAGGAAACAAGTACCATTTTTTGAGTCTTTGGAATGACTCGAACGGGGATTGAACCCTGGTCTCCGGACCATTGGGCCACTATGTATATAACAATAAAATTTTTTGCATTTTTAAAGACAATCTTAGAAAGAGTCTGAATTGAATTTATCCCTTATGTGTTGTACACCCACTCCATCCCACTCCATCAAACGAGGCTTTGGTACCCCGACTGTTTGCGAACCCATCCGCAAATAATGGTCTTTCTGCTCTTTATGCGATGACGCTAGGGATCTTCGTGTTCTTTTTATCACGCGCAACGTGAACGGAAAGATGAGATAGATGACAGGCTGGGTATTTCATTATAATGATTATTCATGCATTGTCCTCTAAGAACGAAACCTGCTATCTCCCTTCTCAATGATGACACATGGAGGTCATCAAACTCCTCACAAGACTTACCTATATGTACGCCAAGCGCATACACCAGGACATGCAGAGAAGAGAGAGAGAGAGAGAGAGAGAGAGAGAGAGAGAGAGAGAGAGAGAGAGAGACACACAGACAGACAGACAGACAGACAAAGCGAGAAAGAGATACGTATATATATATATATATATATATATATATATATATATATATATATATATATATACAAATTTCATTGAATATAATACACATTTTCTGTCTACATATTTTCTTGTTGATCCTTTCATATTGCCGTATTGATTTTATAGTATTCGGCGGGAATTGATTGATATATCTTCCATAATATTTTATTTCCTAAGTACTTTTTTCTCAGAAAGTCGAAATGTACATACAAAAGTTACATCACTTTTGTAATAGATCCTCCCCTGATGATGGCCCAATGTCGGCAGAAAGTACTCGGAAATAAACAATTATGGCAAATATATCAATCAATTCCCGCCGAATACTATAAAATCAATACGACAGGATATGAAAGGATCAACAAAAAATATGTACACAGAAAATGTCTATTATATTCAACGAAATTTGTATTAATGAAGAAATGCTGCCAAAATGCACGCGCACACACACACACACACACACACACATATATATATATATATATATATATATATATATATATATATAATTCTTTTTCCTATCTATCTACCGAGAGAGAGAGAGTGATAGAGAGACAGAAGGGCATAGCTGGGAGAAATAAAGGGGTTTATACCTTTTCCAAGGGTATATATATATATAGTAAAAGTAAAGTTGGCGACTGTAGTCGAAGGTGACCAGAAGGCTCCCTTTTTAATAGCTACTACATTGAGGTATAGGGGAGGGCGCTACTCCTTTGCCTGGATTTCCCCACTTTACCCTTAATATGTACCTTATATTGCTGAGTGTTAAACAAGGAGGTATCAAGCACCATTTTTAAAGTCTTTGGTATGACGCGACCCGGGATTGAAAACTCTACCCAGTGAGCTGTTTTTTTAAATATATATATATATATATATATATATATATATATAAAATTGACCATATGTCGCATCCTGGTCGTGCAGAGGGGTTGGGTATATATATATATATATATATATATATATATATATATATATACGGAGTTTAACAGGTTTTATTCAGAGTTTTTTCTAAAAAAAAAAAAAGAAGATAATTATTGATTGGTTTAAATGATTTTTAAATAGGGCGAGTATGTAATCTACTCTTTAATGAAATATAAAAAGCAGTATTCTTTTTTAATTTTTTTTATTTTTCTATTTTTATTCTTTCTTTTTTTTTTTTTTTTTTTTGCAAACAGATTTATCTATTTGTTTATTTATTTGTTTATTTCTTTTTTTTTTTTTTATTTCAGGTGAGTGAATCTTCAGAAAAAAACAAAAAAATTTTCTTCTCTTTTGCTCATGACACCGTCCAGGCTCAGGTCAGTCGTTATTACTAATATTTATCAGTTTTTCACGTAGCTTTGAAGTTGTTTCCAGTATTTACTGTTCCTTAGTAAATCAGTACTGAGTAGGCTCCAAGCGACTTAGCTTCAGAGATCAGGTATGGAACAGGTGTTTTCAACGTGACTTGATCCTAAGTCCTGCCTCATATCAGTCCATTTGCTAAAACTACAAACAAGTGGGGGAGATCACTGTAAACACTGCTGATGAGACCTAATAAGATCGAAACAACTGTCCAGTGTTTCTGTATGCCGCACGCAAGTGTTCGCCGGATTTTCTGGTCGTGGTAATTCAATACACAATAGAAAAAGACATTTAATTTAACGTATTAAGCTTAACTTAATTTGGCATAAGTTCAGAAGTATGGGGCAGCTTGTGAGAATCGAACACTGGCCTCTGCTGGAGAAGTAAGGACAAATTCATAAGCGGCGTTTTTACGAACATATCTGAAAGCAAACGCATTTAATATCATTATAAACTTAAGCAACAAAGAGGAACTTTTGCTTTGTTTCTCTTCATATCCTGTCCAGTGGCAAAAGCTGCTAGTGGCGCCAGGAGTAGCAGTACCACCTTAGTCACCCAAACGGTGGCATCAGCCCTGGTTGGTGGCTAATGAGGATAGGGTATCGCCTGTATTCTCACACGTTATATGATAAAATTTGGACTGTTGCTTTGCCCAGTCGGCTGGGGCTGTAGAATACACCGACTGCTTCTCCTCAGAGTAGTAAGACCCCATCCCCAACGTGTGTTCTGGATATGACACTAAACAATCTGATGGTGAGGTTCCAGCAATGCTGGAGCTTTGGGGAATGCGGAGTACCCCTTCATTGCCATTGCTCCCAGGTCCACTCTGGCCCGGAGTGGTAGCACCTGATAGGGCCCTATCTATGGGTTAAATAGAACTAACAGCATACTTATGCTAAAATGAATTGAGTAAACTGAATAGCTTGAAATAGAAACGTTTTTGACAATTAAACCGTACTTACACTTAAACTGCGTGCTTATGCTTAACTGAAGTATTTCAAATAGAACTGTTTTTCGACATTAAAACTGTATTTACACTTAACTGAATTATTACATATAACTGCTTGAATAGTTTAAAATGTAAATGTTTTTGACAATTAAACAGTGTATTTATGCTAAAATGAACTGTTTTCAATAGAACAGATTATTCACATAAAAATGGATTTGGCGTTAAATAACCTACAAAGGTTGATATGCCATAAAACCAAACTACCCCCCAACCCCTGGATTGTTGCTAAAAAACGAACCAACATGGTCCATTTAGCAAAGACTTACAAATATCAGAAAATGTATGCAGTCTTGAAGATCTGCGAAGAGCAATGGATGATAGGGATGGATTGCGAGAGGGCGAGTCAGTGAATTTAGTGCTATCAGTGTGCCCTATAATTTATCAAGTCTGCCGTACCTGGTGAGGATCGAACTCCTTACCTAGTTGGGGTAGTTTCGTGTCTTACATTATAAAATATGTAGATTTTATGTTTAATTTTTTCAGCAAGAAATTGTCAAAATTTATTGGTCTTTTTCTTTTTTGCTGTTCACAAAAAGGCACTCGGTAATGTGATAAGATGTTAAACTGATAAATATGTACGAAGTAACTCGGGGGAAAAGCTCACATTTGCTGGCATTGTTACTCTTTCTCTTTGTCTCTCTCTCTCTGTCTTTTTTTCTGTCCCAGTCTGTCTCTGTCTCGGTCTCTGCCTCTGTCTCTCTTTCTGTCTCAGTATGTCTGTTTGTCTCTATCTCTCTGCCCGTCTCTCTTTCTGTTTTTGTCTCTTTCTGTCTCTGTCTCTCTTTCTGTCTCTGTCTCTATCTGTGTCTCTCTTTCTGTCTCTGTCTCTATCTATCTGTGTCTCTCTTTCTGTCTCTGTCTCTCTTTCTGTCTTTGTCTCTCTTTCTGTCTCTGCCTCTCTTTCTGTCTCTCTTTCTGTCTTTCTCTGTCTCTGTCTCTGTTTGTCTCTCAGTCTCCCTCTTTGTGTCTGCCTGTCTCTGTTTCTCTTTTTGTCTGTCTCCGCCTATCTGTCTCTCTTTCTGTCTCTGTCTCTGTCATAAAAACAGACAAATATGGACTACTCCAGACATATGGATGCAATTCGCAAATGTCATTAAAAAAAAAGAACGATTCATATCGTTCATTCTTAAGTATGGATAGATGTTTTGCTTTGTTTTTGGCTTTGTTTAATGGCATATCAACCTTCATGGGTTATTTAATGCCCAAATCCTTATTGTAGAACAACTTGTGGTACAATATAACTCATAATTGGATAAAAGGAATAAAGTGGGTGGCTCATACCTTTTCCAAGGATATTAGCCCAAAAGAGAACTGGCCCAGACGGCTAAGGCCGCAGAATACGCCGACTGCATCTCTGCATAGGAGTAAGACTTCCACTCCTCACCCACGAGTGTTCTGGATATGACACTAAACAATCTGATGGTGAGGCTCCAGCCTTTGAGATTTGGGGAATGTGGTGTACCCATCACCATTGCTCCCAGGTCCATTCTAACCTGGAGCGGTAGCACCTGATAGGGTCTTATATATATGGTCAAATCGAACAAATGACTGATGTTAAATTGTGACTGTTATATAGAAATACTTGAAACCATTAAACTGTGTGTAAAAAAGAGTTCAAGAATGTTATCTACAAAATGTTTACAAGTAATATATATTTAATATATATGTATAAAGAGGATTTGGCATTAAATAACCTAGAATGATTGATTTGCAAAAAGAAAAAAAAAACAAAAAAAAAACATAAAAAAAACAACCAAACGAAATCATATATATCAAATATATATGTATAAAGAGGATTTGGTATAAAATAACCTACAATGGTTGATATGTCATAAAACCCAACCAAACCAAATAATATATATTCAACATATATGTATAAAGAGGATTTGGCATTAAATAACCTACAATGGTTGATATGTCATAAAACACAGCCAAACCAAATAATATATATTTAATATATATGTATAAAGAGGATTTGGCATTAAATAACCTACAATGGTTGATATGTCATAAAACCCAACCAAACCAAATAATATATATTTAGTATATATGTATAAAGAGGATTTGGCATTAAATAACCTACAATGGTTGATATGCCATAAAAGCAAACCAAAAGTGAACTTAGTAGCGTGACTGCAGTTTGAACTGAGTATCTACGATGTAAATATGTGTATATGATGTGTATAATATATATATATATATATATATGTGTGTGTGTGTGGGTGTGTGCGTGTGTGTGCGATATACATAAAAGCGTGCGTGTGTGATGTATGTATGTATAGATCTCTGTGTGATGTATGAATGTAAATATAGATCTGTGATGCATGTATGTATATACCTGTGATATATATATATATATGTGTGTGTGTGTGTGTGTGTGAGAGAGAGAGAGACAGACAGACAGACAGAGAGAGAGAGAGTGAGAGTGAGAGAGAGAGTATGGTGTATATGTATATGTGAGTGTGTGATGTATATATATATATATGTGCGGGATTACGTAATGTATATATATATATATGTGTGTGTGTGTGTGTGTGTGTGTGTGTGTGCGTGCGATGTATATATATATATATATATGTGTGTGTATATTTGTGTGACGTATATATTCATAGATATGTGTGAGTATGATGCATATATATATGTGTGTGTGGTGTATATATATGTATATATGTATGTGTGTGATGTATATATATATGTGTGTGTGAGTATGAGGTATATATGTATATTTGTATGTTTGTGTGTGTGTGTGTGTGTGATATATCTTTGTGTGTGATGTATATATATACGTGTGTTTGTGTTTGTAATGTACATATTTGTAGATATGTATGTGTCTGCTGTATATATATGTATATGTGCGATGCTATATATATATTTATACCGGACATTGGCATAATGGTTAGAATGTTCGCCAATGGCTCGGGAGATCTGGGTTCAATCCCAGGTCGAGTCATACCAAAGACTCAAAAAATGGTACTTGATGCTATCTTGCTTAACACTCAGCATTATAAGGTACGTATCGAGGGTAAAGTGGAGCAATCCAGGGAAAGGAGTAGCGCCCTCCCCTACACCTCGGTGTAGTAGCTATCGAAAAGGGAGCTTTCGGGTTACCCTCGACTACGGTCGCCAACTTTACTTTTACTTATATATATATATATATATATATATGTGTGCATGTGTGTATGTATGTGTGTCTGTACGTGTATGTATGTGTGTGATGTATATATATATGTGTGTGTGAGTATGAGGTATATATGTATATTTGTATGTGTGTGTCTGTGTGTCTGTGTGTGATATATATCTTTGTGTGTGATGTATATATATACGCGTGTTTGTGTTTGTAATGTACATATTTGTAGATATGTATGTGTCTGCTGTATATATATGTATATGTGTGATGCTATATATATATATATATGTGCATGTGTCTATGTATGTGTGTCTGTACGTGTATGTATGTGTGTGAGGGTGTATACGAGCGCATGTGCCTGTATGTGCTTGCGTATGTGATAATTAGTAAATGAGTATTGCTTTAATCGTAAATCAAAGTGCACGATTTGATTTGCAGTCAAGCGAGGACGACTCATTTTTTTTTGTTTTGTTTTCTGTCGTATTTATTTGTCAACCCTCGTACAGGTTTCTTTTTGTACATTGCTGAGATACACATCTTTCCGACTGAAATGTTCGACCAACCCTCTCAACGGATTCTGTGACGATTTAGGTCATATCAAAAAGCCACCGTGAAATCTTTCAGATGTTAATCTTTTTCCCAGTTCTCAAGCCTCCACCCGCAACCACCAAGCCTCATCATCATTATCATCATTATCATCAAATCTCTCATTGGCTCCCGCTCAAAAGCCCTTCGACCTCAAAATCCAAACAGAGATTTTGGAAGCAACCAAGCGAACAGTGCACCTGTTAAAGTAAAGAAAAGTTAATGGCTGAAAAATAGAGAACGAAAATGAGAAAAAAAAGTGAATGAAAAAAAAAAAAAGACCTCAAAAAAGACCACACCCTTCCCCAAATCCTTATCCACACATTTCGGACTCATCTCTTTTAAGTCTTGTTCATGACCGTTCGCTTGTATGTTCGTGTATTTTGGAGGTGCCCATGGTGTAATGGTTATCGTCGTAGGAAATGGACACGGTGATACGAGTTCAAATCCTGGATGAGACAGATTGCATTTCACATAGCACTAATACCCTTGGGAAAGGTATGAATCCAATTATTCTCCCTCCAGCTATGGGTAAATAGTAGGGCAGACTAGGTTCTTCGGCCTTGGTGAGGCAACTAGTCTAGGAGAAGGAAAACTGCCCGAGCGGAGGGGTTGGGTAAATATGTGTATGTTCACGTATCTGTATGTTAATCGGGTTAGGTGAGGTTATCTAGTTTAATGACATATCAAACCTTGACGGTTATCTAATGCTAAATCCTGTTTACACACACACACACGCACACACACGCACACACAAACATCTTTCTAGATATGATTTGTTATTGAATAGATTGCAGGTAAAATGATTTTTAAACGGGTCTGAGCTCATTTGTTACACACCCTAAAATATTTCAAATATTGCTATTTATACAGGGTGAAACGATAAAATTGTCATCCCAAAGAAAACAACACTACAGCTTTATTTTAAAACTTTTATGGAAAAAATCAATTCAGGTAACTTGATTATGTAGTAGAGCTGACATCTATTCAATGTAGCTGCCTTCAGCCTCAATCACCGCCTTGATACGGATCCGGAACTGGGAGCATGCCTTTTTCACAAGCGCCGGCGGGGGCTCAGTGAATACTCGGCGGATGGCGGCAATCAGGCTGGCTTTGGTGTTGTGGGAGGTCCTGTTGGTGATGTTCTCGACGTATGACCAAACGAAGTAGTCCAGCGGGTTCAGGTCGGGGGAGGCGGGGGGCCAGTGAGAGAAGGGTACAAAGTCGTAGCACTCCTTCTGAAGCCAAGCCTGAGAGCATTTGTACAGCGGCGCATCTTCGACCTCGTTCGTTGAACATTGTGTCACTTTCAGGCTCCTATCGCTCTTGGGATTTGTACACAACTGGCCAACTCGTTGATGGTCTGCAACAAAAAAAAAAAAAAAAAAAAAAAGAAAATCGGTTTTCGTTAAGTCTCGATGCTTTTTAACACAGCTCGTATTTTGAAGAAAATCAACGTTTCATTCATTGTTCATTTCTGTCTTGGTATATACAGCTTCAGTCTCGATACTTTTTCAAAACAGCTCGTATTTTGAAGAAAATCAACGTTTCATTCATTGTTCATTTCTGTCTTGGTAAATGCAGCTTCAGTCTCGATACTTTTTCAACACAGCTCGTATTTTAAAGAAAATCAACGTTTCATTCATTGTTCATTTCTGTCTTGGTAAATGCAGCTTCAGTCTCGATACTTTTTCAACACAGCTCGTATTTTAAAGAAAATCAACGTTTCATTCATTGTTCATTTCTGTCTTGGTAAATGCAGCTTCAGTCTCGACGCTTTTTCAACACAGCTCGGATCTCTTGAAAGAAGAAAACGCCCGCCTCGTTTTGTTATTTACTAAGCTTTTTGTTTAGTTGCAGATCACGGCTAAATGAATGTGGTACCTAATGAGACTCGAACTCACACATGAAGGTTTGCTAATCTAGGGTGCTAACTGTAACACCACCCGAGGCTCCCTGTATTCACATTGTTTTACGGTATCCATATTCTTAGAAATGTATATGTTTTTTAAGGAATAGCTCTCCAGAAGCTCGAGGTAGAAAAATCTCTTTTCTTTAAATCTCTCTTTTTAATTGGGGTTAGTTTAATACAATCTAAAAGTGACTGATACATAAAAAAAAGCTGTAAGAATAAAAAAAATGTAAGTTTTTTGTTGTAAACTGATTTTTTTTCTATTTCACGTTTTGAATTCTAATTTTTCGCTAGATGATTCGTACACATGGATTTACTTATTTTGTGAGTATGAAAAAAAATAACAAAACAAAACAAAAACAAATGCAAAAACAAACCAAAAAAATAACAAAAAAAACAACAGCAACCTCCACAAAAAAACCCAACAAAAACAAAAACTTAGTTCGTGAAAACAGAACGTATATACTCACTAAAACTATCTGCTGTCGCAGACGCCATCTTAGCTAGTCGACAGAAAGTTCCATCGACGAGAAAATTCGCCTTAGGAAAGATGGCCTTAGGAAAGATGGCAGTGACTACTTGTACAAGTAAAAGATATTTGCATATTTACTTTGTGAATATTTTCACACACACACACACACACATACACGCGCGCGCGCGCTATAAATCTATCTATCAATCTATCTATCTATCTGGAGAAAAATTAAAAAAACAAAATAATCCAAAATTCATGAATTTACTAGAAGGGAAGTCGACGTTAAAACGTTAAGGTTTTAATGAACTTTCGTCAGGACTTTAAAATGGTGGAACAAGTGTTGATAGAACAATGACAGATGTTTAATAAAACATAAAAACAAGGAGTAGAACGTATACAAAGAAAGCTCATATAACCGTTCAATCATTCAATCAGTGTTCTTTTTCGAAAAACTCTCGCCCTGACAATGGTGTTAAACAAACGGACTTTTCTTCTGATAAATTCATCAATTTGGGATTATATTATTTTCCAAATTTTCTCCTCTCTGAATGAATGAATACGGTAATTACTCCTCCAGCTATGGGTAAAAAGTAGGGCAGACTGGACTCTTTAACCTTATTCTGGCAACCAGCCTAGGAGAAGGAAAGCTCTGAATTCAAACCAGTCAAACTCCGCTGAAAATTTGATCTTGTCTTAGATTCTGCGGAGGGGGTTGGTAAATACACACAAACACACACACACACACACATACATACACATACATATGTGTATATATATGTGTGTGTGTGTGTAATAAAAATGAACCCTGAAACTGGTTTACTGCGGCTTAATTGAATATAACTTAAGTGTAGTACAGTTCAGATAAAACTTCTTTAGTATTTGAAAGGAACTGATCCGGAAGGAGACAACTATGTTTGACTTCACTGCATAAGGCAAATACGTATTCTCATGATGTTATAATATGGTTTACTACTTTCATAGATAAAAAGAGCTCAATATCAGTGATAGATTCTATTTACCCAACCCCTCCGCTCGGGCAGGATATGACACAAGGTCAATTTTTTAAGCGGAGTTTAACAGGTTTGAATTCAGAGTTTTTCCTTCTCCTAGACTAGTTGCCTCGCCAAGGCTGAAGAACCCAGTCTGTCCTACTATTTACCCATAGCTGAAGGGAGAATAATTGGATTCATACCTTTCCCAAGGGTATTAGTGCTATGTGAAATGCAATCAGTGTCGTCCAGGATTTGAACTCGTGTCGCCGTGTCCATTTCCTACGACGATCACAATTACACCACGGGCATCTCCAATCAGTGATAGAGCATCTATAAATTTAAGTGTGAATAGAATAGACACAGTCTACCCAATTCCTGACAAACAGTTGAATCTGTGTCTACGTTATTAAAACTATGATCCATATAGAATGACTGCTACATATTGACGGATGAGGATGACTACCACATCTTGATAGATGAGGATGGCTGTGACATCTCTACAGATGAGGATGACTACCACAACTTAACAGATGAGGATGACTACCACAACTTAACAGATGAGGATGACTGCCACATTGTGACAGATGAGGATGACTACCACACCTTGGCGGACAGATGACTACAACATCTTTACAGATAATAATTACGACATCTTGACGTGGGTGGCTGCCACATCTTCACAATTGGGGATAAGGATGCCACATCTTCACAGTTGACGGATGAGGATGATTACTACATCTTGAAAGATGAGGGAAGCTGCCACATTTTGACAGATGAGGATGGCAATTACATCTTGACGGACAGAGGATAACTACAACATCTTTACAGATGACAGATGAGGATGACTATCACATCTTGACAGACGAGGATGGCTGCCACATTTTGATAGAGGAGGATGATTACCAAATCTTGACAGATGAGGATGGCTACCACATCTTGAAAGATGAGAGAAGCTGCCACATTTTGACATATGAGGATGAGTATCCCATCTTTACCTATCTGGATGTCTACTACATCTTGACAGATGCGGATGACTACCACTTCTTGAGAGATGAGGATTACTACCACATCTTGGAAGATGGGAGCTGCTACATTTTGACAGATGAGGATGGTTACTGCATCTTGACGGACAAAAGATGACTAAAACATCTTTACAGAGGAGGGGAGCTACCACATCCTGACAGATGAGGATGACTGCTACATCTTGACAGATTAGGATGACTATCACATCTTGACAGATGAAGGAGATTGTCTCATCTTCATAGATGGGGTAGTTACCACATCCTCACAGTTGAGGATGACTATCACATCTTGACAAATGGGAGTTGCCACATTTTGACCGATGAGGGTGAGTACCACATCTTTACAGATCTGGATGACTACTACATCTTGAGAGATGAGGATAACTGCCATATCTTCACTGATGAGGATGACTGCCAGATTTTGACATTTTGGCAGATGACTACCACATCTTCACAAATGAGTATGACTGCCACATCTTCACAGATGAGGATCACTGCTGTATTTTGACAGATGAGGAGGACTGCTATATCTTCACAGATGACTGCCACATTTTGATAGATGGGGATGACTGCCATATCTTGACAGGTGATAGGCGTCTTTACCACCAAAATTACCACTCAAACATTCTTATTAATAACTAATTAAACTTTTAAAATTTATACAAGTTACGTAAGATGAAAAGGTAATAAGACATCTCTACGTCGTTAGATTATTGTAACACAGCTTTGTACGACACTTAGGCCACTTTTTGGGTCTACATGGCTACAGTCCAGTGACAAACATTGCAAGATTACTGGTGATTATACAAATTGCGTGTTTTGTTTCAGTGAACTTTCTCTTAGACTTTTCCCGCCAAAGGATTCCTACAATACGGCAGAGGTTGGATGCATATATATATATATATATATATATATGAGAGTCATCTGACGAGACGGAGAATATACCAACAATATTCTCCGCCGAAATAAATTTATCATGACGGCTTAACCGAGTTTGAGTCTCCATTTAATTGTACTATATATATATATATATATATATATATATATATATATATATATATATATATATATATATTCCGTACGACTAAACAAATAAATAAAATTGATAAACAAATAATTAAAAAACCTGAATATATATTTTGCTTATTTGTAACTTTGAGAGCAAAATTATTTTGTCAAAATAATTTCTCTTTCGAAGTCTTGTTGAATTTCACTGCTTTCAATTTGACATTATTTTAAAAACATCTTCATTTAAGGTGCGTGTGCTTTTTATTAAAAAAGATGAAAAAGAATGGAGTGACTCCCCGAGGCGTAGTTGCTAACGTGGCATCGTATAAGTAAAAATTACGGAAACAGTCCGAAAACTTTCTGCAGTGGCAGTAGATGTTGAGACAGGAAATAGAGTAGATATCAGGCGTGGGTAGGTCGGAAGATAGACGTGTTGTCAGTCTTTTTTTCCAACTCTCTTTCTTCCCACTTTAGAAAATATATACATATCCTTCTAGCTTTTCAGTGTGACATATTTTATGCATATATGTCTTTTTATTATATACACACACATATATATATGTATATATATATATATATATAAAGTAAAGTAAGTAAAGTTGGCGACCGTTGTCAAGGGTGACCAGATAGGTTCCCTTTTCAATAGCTACTACACCGAGGTGTAGGAGAGGGCGCTACTCCTTTCCCTGGATTGCTCCACTTTACCCTTGCCACATACCTTATATTGCTGAGTGTTAAGCAAGGAGGTATCAAGTACCATTTTTAAGTCTTTGGTATGACGCAACCTGGGATTGGACCCAGGTCTCCCGGAGCATTAGTACTATTTACCAACCCCTCCGCTCGGGCAGGATATGACACAAGGTCAATTTTTAAGCAGAGTTTAACAGGTTTCAATTCAGAGTTTTCCTTCTCCTAGACCAGTTGCCTAACCAAGGCTGAAGAACCTAGTCTACCCTACTATTTACCCATAGCTGGAGGGAGAATAACTGGATTCATACCTTCCCCAAGGGTATTAGTGCTATGTGAAATGCAATCAGTGTCGTCCAGGATTTGAACTCATGTCGCCGTGTTCATTTCCTACGACGATAACGACTACACCACGGGCACCTCCCGGAGCATTGGTGAACACTCTATCTCCTAGAACAATAAGCCGGCTTATATATATATATATATATATATATATATATATATATATTATATATATATATATATATATATATATATATATATATATATATATATATATATATATATATATATATATATATATATATATATATATATATAATATTTTTTACCGAATTCTATAGTTCTTTAAACAGCTGGGTGGTTTCGTGGGTGACATATACTACACTCTGATCCTAAGTGAAAAAAATAATGCGTAAATAATCACGGCATTTTGATGGGAACTATGTCCATTAATAATAATGGCGATGTTTTATCTACAGTAATTCGACCACGAGTACAAACTAAAGTCACTTCACAAAAAATTTGCAAATGCTACCCGTCTGTGGTGTAAATATCAACTAAAATCCCCACCCCCTAAGTAACGAGCACGTCGACCCAAATTCTAGATTCGGGCCATTCTTCAATCTCAATCTCTCTCTCTCTCTCTCTCTCTTTCTCTCTCACACACTCTCTCTCTCCCTCTCCCTCTCTCTCTCTCATTCAAACTAGCCTATATTCTAAAAAAAATAAAAAACTCTTTCTTTCTTCCTTTCTTTCTTTTTTTCTTATGTGTACCTGCTTATATTAACATATAATTCTAAGTAAGCAGGCTTCTTTCTTTCTTTCTTTCTTTCTTTCTTTCTTTCTTTCTTTCTTTCTTTCCTTCTTTCTTTCTTTCTTTCTTTCTTACTTTCTTTCTTTTCTTTCTTTCTTTCTTTCTTCGTCACTCTCTGTCGCTGTCTCTCTCTCTCTCTTTCTCTTAGCTTTTATTAACGTATAACTCTCCCTAAGCAGATTTCTTTCTTTCTTTCTTTCTGTATACATACACACACATATATACATACAAACATATATATATATATATATATATATATATATATATATATATATATATATATATATATATATATATATATAAACCTGTATTTTTGCTTTTCTTGTAATTGTTCGTGTCCTAAGCTTGTTGATCTAGTCGGTCCCGTTTTCTGTATGTATTGTCAGCGTTGATCTTTCTTGTCAGAGGAAGGAATGTCACAAAAACACCGACCCACAGTCCCACTGTTGAACATCATGGCAACGGCGTAACCCAAGGGCCAGCAATATTCGTGCACCAGGCGTCACCGACTTATAGGTAGATGACGTCACTCTTTGGAGGAGTGAAGGAGTTGGTGGAATATTTGTAGCCCGTTGTAAACCCTGGTGAATCAGCACAGTTTGTGAACTGACGGTGAAACTCGTCGATCCAGTTTCAATTCTCAGTTCCAGTTTTGAATGCTTATTTTATGGGGTCTGCTTTATTTTTGTCTTCCCGTCTACAAAAGGCTGCCTCTCCTCCGCTAAAAAAAAAAAAATCCCAAACAAACATGGCGGAAAGAACGTTTTTAAAACTTTTTTGTTTCTGAATGTTGAGCCGTTATGAAATATTCTAGTGATCGAAACAAATAAAAAATGTTTCAGTGTTAAAGCTCGTGAGTTTAGATGAATGTGGAAGACATTACTATCCTTACCGACTTATTTTTTTCTTGGGTTTGTTCGGCTGCAGTCGTTCAAAGTGAAGGTGATCATATTTACCCAACCCCTCCACTCAGGCAGGATATGACACAAGGTCAATTTTTAAGCGGAGTTTAACAGGTTTCAATTCAGAGTTTTCCTTCTCCTAGACTAGTTGCCTCACCAAGGCTGAAGAACCTAGTCTGCCCTACTATTTACCCATAGCTGGAGGGAGAATAACTGGATTTATACCTTTCCCAAGGGTATTAGTGCTATGTGAAATGCAATCAGTCAGGTCCAGGATTTGAACTCGTGTCGCCGTGTCCATATCCCTGCGACGATAACCATTACACCATAAAATGAAGGTGATTGGATAACATTTTTGATGATGATATTTGAATAAATTACATTCAATTCATACATCCTCTCTTGTAGAACAACTTAGTTTCTTTCCAAACACCCGAATATATATAAATATATACATATAATTATATATATATATATATATATTTTCCCGGTAAAGACCTCAATGTAACTGACATTACAGAGCAATAATTTCTTCAAGAAAAAACAAAACCGGTCACATTAGGATTATAAATTTATTTCCATCTTGTTATGGGTTTTTGATATAAATCAAAAACACAAAAATTTAACATGACTTCTTCAGATCTTATGGATAAAATAATTCAGAATAGACACAGGAAAGAAGGGTGGGAGGGGATTCCAACTGACAATAAAATTAAAAAAAAGGAAGTGGGCTAAATAAAGAGAAAACTCTTCACCCCTCTTCTATCCCCTCTCACCCTTCTTTCCTGTGTCTATTCTGAATTATTTTATCCATAAGATCTGAAGAAGTCCTGTTAATTTTTTTTAGTGTTTTGATTTATATAAAAAAAAACACAACGAGATGGAAATAAATTTATTATCCTAATGTGACCGGTTTTGTTTTTCTTAAAGAAAGTATATATAGTATATATGTATGTATGTATAAATGTATATAAGTTTATATATATATATATATAATATATATATATATATATATATATATTAATCGCATGGGTACTTATCTGCGACTAGCGGTTTAATGTCTTTCTGCCTGATGATTGCCGTGGAAAGACGGCATGAAACTGATGGTCACATATAAGCCTCCATGCTATTGAATATATATAAAATGAAATATACTAAATATATATAAAAACTAATATATATTTATTTATTATTATTATATAATAGCTCTATCATAGATATTGAGCACGCTCCAAATGATACTGCATTTGGTCTGCCATAAACTCCACCAAGTGAGATAGTGACAACCATACACTGTTGTAATATAAATATACATGCATCATAATTTAGATGGTTCCTCTTCAAAGGGCCTCATCGAATTAAAAGACCTACTCCAACTCGAGAAGCTCAAATTTGGTTTTATGGCATATCAACCATAGCTTTAGCATTAAATAACCCACGATGGTTGATATGCCATTGAACAAAGAAACCGAACTGATCTTTTCTTTACGTTTTTGTTCAGCATCTCCTTCTCTTTCCCCCCCCTCTTTCTTATCTCCGGCTTCTTTTTCTTTTTCTTTTCTATTTCTCTAGACATTTCATCAACCTTCTTTTTCATCGCTTCTCTATCCATTCCTCACTATTATTTCATTCTTCACAGATGGTTAATTCCCATTCGATTGTTTGTCAGAGCATAATGTATATATATATATATATATATAATAATATATATGTATATATATATATATGTGTGTGTGTGTGTGTGTGTGTGATTCTTTTTTGTCGCTTATATCAAAGCATAATCACTAGGCAATTTTTTCGTGTTCACATTCTTATGGTTCGCTAGCTGAACTTCTGACAAAACAAAATCTTTGCAGACGACCGATCGAGATTGAAAGCTTTTTCTTATGAATGATTATTGCTGAAAGGCAACACTTTCTTTTTATCTGATTTTCTTTATTTTATTTATTTATTTATCTATTCCCTTTGTTTGTTTGTTTGTTTGTTTGTTTGTTTGTTTGTTTTTTCTTTCTTTAATTTTCCCTTTCATTTCTTTCTTTCTTTTTTCCTCAATTTTCCTCCATTTCTTTCTTTCTTTGTTTCTTTTATTGCCCTTTTCTTTCTTTCTTTCTTTCTTTCTTTTATTGCCCTTTTCTTTCTGTCTTTCTTTCTTTCTTTGCCCTTTTCATTCTTTCTTTCTTTCTTTCTTTCTTTCTTTCTTTCTTTCTTTGCCCTTTTCTTTCTTTCTTTCTTTCTTTCTTTCTTTCTTTCTCCTTCACTCAATGTTTCTCTCATTCTTTCTCATATACAATAGTTTTTATTAACGTATAACTCTGCTGAAGTAGTCTCTTCTTTCTTTCTTTCTTTCTTTCTTTCTTTCTTTCTTTCTTTCTTTCTTTCAAATGAAAGTATGTCACAGTTGATGGGTTTTATAGACCATGAACTTTATTCTCCAACAGAAAAATTGTGTCAATCATTGTTCTGTTTTTTCAATTCCCTTCTATCACCATCAGATAACCTCATTCTAAGATTAAATATTTATTTTTCTAATCCTTAGGAGCACAGTCAGGATTTATGAAACAAAAACATCAAAATTTTCATTCAGCCTTCGGAATATATATTTAAAGTGACTTGGAAAATAATTAGGATCACATTTTTTGAAAATGCTTTTACTATAGAAATGTATTGGAAAAGGATTTTTACTATAGAAATGCATTGGAAAATGATTTTTATTATGAGAATGTAATGGATATATATATATATATATATATACATATATATATATATATATATATATATATATATATATATATATTAGCTTTTTTTTAAAAACTTTTTTTCCATAAAAGTAAACTCAGCCTTGTTTGGAATTGGTTTAAACCAAAAGATTATTTTCATCTCGCAAAGATATTTGTCGTGAAGCTATCCAAATTAGCTGCAAATCGAACACTGTGTTCCAGGCATGAACAGAGGTCTATCATCAAATTGTTGATGGCTGAAAAGTGCACACTATTTAAAACTTACAGAAGAATGAGTGATGTTTACGAAGAAGCATGTTTTAGTCGAGAAGTATTTACAAATGGGCAAAATTTGGTTTTGCCACCATGTCGAAAAGACAGTATACAGAGTGGAAACTCGCTGACTTTCCAGTAAATATGAGGTACTGGGTGAAGTGGTCAGCAAAGAAGGCCATGCCGAAAGTGTTCTGGGACATGACCCCACCAAAAAATTGTTTTCCTTGAAAAAATGCAACTCTGAATAAAGTTTTCTATTGCCAACTCTGGTAATGTTCACCTTATTTACTGATGGACTTCTTTCCATTAATATCATTATCATCATCATCATGTCGCTCAATCAGCATGGATATCCCTGACCCTTTCTCGCCATCCTTCTCTATCGTCCATTGCTTCAGGTAGGTCTTTAGGACTACATCCCGTATCGACACAGAGCTGCTGTGTGTAGGTTCGAGCTGATCGTCCTGCCTTTGCCCGTCCATGTGATGGGGTCCACAGGAGTACATCACTTATGAGTTCATCCTTACTTCTCCAACAGTGTCTCGCATGTCTGGTGTATATGTGTGTGTGTGTGTGTGTAAAATACAAAGTTAATAGAGAAAACAATAAAAGACACAAATTAGCAAACATATAAGTACTACCCGAGTTTCTTCAGCCAACAACTGTCATGTACAGTCAGATATGAAAAGACCTTTCATTTCTCTACTATACCTTGCTATATATATATATATATATATATATATATATATATATACAAATAGTTGCAGAACCAGTTATGAAGATGATTGTTTCTCTGTCCTGCATAGAGCAAGAAACAAATTTCATCTCAAAGTCTTGGAGGGGATTTATATTTCAATGAATCGCCCCTCTCAATGTAGGCAGTTAAACAATTATATCTTAAATATTTTTGGGAAACTGTTGAAGACTGGAGGGATTTAAAATTTATTTTATTTATTTTATTTTTTATTTTTTTCCATCTCGTCCCTGCAATCCAAATTATACAATTTATACCCCCGTTTTTAATCGATTTCCGGTATATAAGCTTGAAAAGTGCCGGACAAAAGGGCCCTCGCCATTTTACAATTTTAGTATAGTCCCCCTTCTTTCGTTACCAATGATGTCTCTGTTAATCTGTTTATATAAATTTTTTTGTACAAGAAATATAATATATATATATATATATATATATATATATATATATATTTCTGGCACAAGAAATATATACTCCCCTACCCCCGTAGGGTTGAGTTCTCCGGCGAATGAAGTAACCGTGTTGCCATTAGCGTTTATTACAAGCCTCTTCAAATATATGAATTGAGGTCTCGGTAGCCGTTAAATGGATGTATGTAAACAATAGTAATTGTGATTCATAACCGTTTAAAATTTACTTCACTGCTAATGGTTCTTCGTGGCTGAGGGTTAGAAGCTTGGATTGGCATTTGAGTCAACCAGGTTTCGATCCAAGCTACGGGAAGCTAATATGTCTAGCCACACTGATGAGTTCTGATAGAAAGAAACAGATCTGTCTGTGGATGACTATATATATATATATATATATATATATATATAATGCAGTTTTGAATAAAGACTGTTCAGTATATGATCATATGTCTCGGTCTGATGATTACATAGGCAAGGAATTGACAGTCACCGTGCACCGTGTTTACTTCTTCGATTTCTCTGTCTGCTCAGGTATGCGAATAAAGTAATTTTTTAAAATTTTGATGTCTTTTATCGTTTGGATTTCAGTGATGGAAAAAATCCTCAACAGCAGACATGACGTCATCATTTGAACATTTCAGTCAATGAACTTATATATATATATATATATATATATATATATATATATATATATATGTTAGAACGTTAAGTTAGAACATCTTTTCTAGTAAGAAAAGAAAATTAGTCTGAGCGTTAATATTTTAAAAGAGAAAGTGAAGATTCATGCATGAAATGTAGCAGTTTTATTTAGCTTTTTCAGTTTATGAACTTATATATATATATATATATATGTGTGTGTGTGTGTGTGTGTGTGTGTGTGTGTGTGTGTGTGTGTGTATGTGTGTATTAGCACGTTAAGTTAGAGTTATGGGACCGTTACCTACCCATTCATGGACTCTTTCAAATTCTATATTAATCGAGAGCCAAGTACTCTCGTGAATTTTGGATACTCTACCGATATTTGACTGACAAGTGAGCCTAGCTTACGCCACCACTTTTCTCTGTATCTTGTTACTTCAATACATCTTTAAACCAATAACGTGTTCCGAGTTGTCTTTTCGTGGTCCCAACCTGGATCCACATCAGTTAGAAAGTGAAGATTCATGCATGAAATGTAGCAGTTTTATTTAGCTTTTTCACTTTAAGAACTTATATATATATATATGAGAACTTTTACATATATATATATATATATATATATATATGTATACATATATATATATATATATATATATATGTGTGTGTGTGTGTGTGTGTATTAAAAAGTGAAGATTCATGCATGAAATTCTTTGTTGTACGCATCACAAAGAAGTTTTCAGTAAGAAGTTCTTTCAAACAGGAAGTACAGGGTGGACTTGGAAGTAATGGCAACGAAGAGGTACTTCATACTCACCAAAATTTCAGAGCCAGATCTTTGCAATCGAATTCAGTTTAGTGTCCTACTCTAGATATTCAGTGACAATGACAATATTTGTATTTTTATCCGTTAAAATTTGTGTCTTCATCTATAACAACTTTGGGCCCTGTCTGCTGAGGCTACAGAATATACTGACTGAATCTCTGTAGAGGAGTCAGACTCCTCCAATGAGTGTCCTAATATGACGCTAAACAATCTGATGGTCAGACTCCAGTGATGCAAGAGCTTTGGGGAATGCGGAGTACCCCTTTATTGCCATTGCTCTCAGGTCCATTCTGACCCGAAGTGGTAGTACCTGAAAGGGTCCTATCTATGAGTGAAATAGAACTAAACAGTGTACTTATGTTAAACTGAATTGTTTGAAATAGAACTGTTTGTATGTATAAAAATGGATTCGGCATTAAATAACCTACAACGCTTGATATGCTATAAAACCAAACCATTAAAACTTTATGTGGAAAGTATTGTCATTCAACCGACTCTAATACACCCAGAAGAGTCTCCGCAATGTAGCGGCTAAAGTGCAGGACTGAAACATCGTACGAAGCAAGTTCGAACTCCAGTCGAGCTTTTATGTTCACATTCGGACTAATACCCTCGTGAAAGGCATGAAACCCCTATTTTTCCTGCTAAAATTGTACCACTACTGTTCTTTTGCAAGAATGGCTTTGGCATTAAATAACCCACGAAGGTTGATATGTCATTAAAGAAAGAAACCGAAACGGATATACAAGCACATACTCATACACATATATACAGTGACATGCTAACTGTCTCTGACGGTGGCTGTCACTCGGTCGACACTGCCTTACATGAGTGCCGGAGAAGTCCAGCATTCATGTCAAGCGGCAGACCCTCCTCAAGCCCAAGGAGTCCATCTCCTCAGGCTCTAACCCTCCTTGAAGGAGCTCGGTTTATCGCCTGGCTCCTTGGGCGCCCCTTTTTTAGGGGAATGCCGACAAGGCCCGTGGCATTTTTGGACCCGTCAGGAGTATCTGGGCAACAGTCCTGCGCCCGGAACAACCTAAAAAAAGACTTTGTGCCTCACTCGTCTGGTCGGTGGGACGTTCGACAAATAGACACATATATACTTAGACATCTACTCATATACACACACATTTATACATACGCAATACGATCACTGTTCTTCTATGAGGATGGCTTTGGCATTAAGTAATCCACGAAGGTTGGTGTGCTATTCAGCGAAATTGAAACCGATCAATTATAACCAAATAATTTCTTCGCTTCAGGGGGTCCCTTTGCTGCAAAATCGTTAAATGCGAAGATTGTTTTAGAGAAACAGTAAGAAACGTTTGATAATATTTTGAAACATATCTCTGAATGTTATCCTTCCAACCCTAACCCTTGGCCCCCGTCCCAACCCTGCCACAATTACAACTCAACTACCCAACCACAATACTGACCGCCACAGTTACTCGTTTTAAAAAATCCACAGACTCTGAGTTTAAAAAAATAGGGAAAAATTGTTTTTATATAAAAAAAACAAACTTGTTTTATAATGCTTGTTCTTTTAGAAAGAGACAAAGTGTAAGCTACAAAAGAACAAAAAAAAAAACAACACAAAACAAAACAAAAGAAAAACAAAAACTTTATTGTACACTTAATTGGTCTATATTAAAAAAAAAAGAGAGAAAGCTTTATTTTGTTTTTGAATGCTTTCGTCTGTTTTTATTTTAGTCCAGTAAGTAGGTTTTCATATTCAACACAACAGGATGACATCATAATTTGTTGGGTACATTATTCGCATTCTTGATTATAGATCAACTGTAAACTAACATATATATATATACGAGGTTCAGCTGAAAAGTTCACAGGTTGATCAAGATACTCTCATGGCATGTGACCATAAGAGATTTATTTTTAACATCATCCCCCAAACCGAGTCTGTTGGGGCTGTAAAATACACCGATTGAGTCTCTGCAGAGGGGGTAAGACCCCACCCCTTACGAGTGTCCTAGATATGACACTAAACAATCTGATGGTGATTGGTTTGGTTTGGTTTTATGGCACATCAACAAATGTACGCATGAATTGTTCTATTTCAAACAATTCAACTAAGTATATATATAGTTTTTTTTTGTTTACACACAGTTAAATGGCAAAAACAGTTCTATTTCAAACAATTCAGTTTTGCATTAGTACACAGTTTGGTATTATTTGAACTATAGATAGAACCCTATCAAGTGCTACCACTCCGGGCCAGAGTGGATCTGGAAGCGGTACTCCGCATTACTCAAAGCTCCAGCATTACTGGAACCTCACCATCAGGTTGTTTAGTGTCATATCCGTGACACACGTGGTGGGGGGTCTTACCTCTCTGCAGAGAAGCAGTCGGTGTATTCTATAGCCCTACCCTACTGGTGAGTCTCCATTATGCTGTAGCTTTCGGGAATGCGGAGTTCCCCTTCATTGCCATCGTTACGAGGTTCACTCTGCCCTGGAGTGGTAGCACCTGATAGGGTCCTTTCTATGGGCCAAATAACACTGTTTGACATTTAAACTGTGAGTAAATGAATTACCTATGCTACATAGAATTGTTTGGTTTGGTTTGGTTTCTTTGTTTAATGGCATATCAACCTTTGTAGGTTATTTAATGCCAAATCTATTCTCCTAGAAGAACAGTAGTGGTACTATTTAACCCATAGCTGGGAGGATAAGGGGGTTCATACCTTTACCAAGGGTATTTGCCCGAAAGTGAACGTAATAGCGCGACTGGAGTAAGAACTCGCGTACTACGATTCCGCAGTCCATCGCTTTAACCATTACACAACGAGGACACCCCCCCTAGAATTGTTTGATCATTTAACTGTGTGTAAGAAAATGAGTGATATTTAAATGAGTTGTTAGATATACATAGGAATACTTGCAACCATTTACCTGTGTGAAAGAGTTTGAGCTTGGGCTCGTTTAAAAACATTATAAAAAAATGTGTTTATAAATCACATTCTAATACATATGTTGATATGCGATAAAATGAAACCAAATCAACCCCCCTCTCTCTCTTCCCTCTCTTTCTAGTCCTCTTTGCGATCCACACGCTTCTTCAATCGGTGATGCAACAGCAGATATGACGTCATTATATGAATTCTTCAGTCTATGAACTTATATATATATATATATATATATATATATATTTCTTTAAAGAAAAAACCAAAGACCGGTTAATTTAGGATCATAAATTTATTTCCATCCTGTTTTTCAGTTTCTGGTGTGAACCAAAAACACGAAGAAAAATATAACAGGACTTCTTCAGATCCAATGGATAAATAAAACAGAAGAGACACGTGGGGGGGAGGGGAAGGAAGTAGAGATTAAAAGAGTTATCTCCTCGTTTTATTGAATTTCCGTTTTTTTATTTACCTATTTATTTTATTTTCAAAATTCTTCCGTCAGTTATAATTACGGTAATTTAACTTTTTTATTTATTTATTTAATTTCTTTTCTTTTCATGTTAAGTTCGATAATTAACTTTTAAGAGAAATATTAATGCTTATATTAATTTCGATACTATTTATTTAGCTACCTATTTTTTCCTTGTGTGTATATTGGATACGTTTTTTGTCTGGTTTCACTATTTATTTCTGTTTTTAAAAAAACTTTTTTAGTCTATAGTTTAAATTTTGCCTTATGTCTATATCTAGCTATTAATTCACTTCTCTTATTTAATAACTTATCAGGCAATTGTAAAAAAATTACATTGAGCTCTCTACCAGGAAAATTTAAATGTTCAGCTCCTGAATGATTTCCTTGTCCTGAAGGAATTACTCCCAACTCTGATTTAACTGAACCGAATAATACGATATATATATATATATATATATATATGTGTGTGTGTGTGTGTGTGTGTGTATGTGTGTGTGTGTGTGTGTGTATTTGTGTGTAGCGGACAAAAGTATAATTGATTGAATAAAATATCAATCTACAAATTAATTAATCTTATTTGTTTAAAGTGAGTGAAAAGCCCCCCCCCAAAAAAAACAGGAGTTAGAGCGTCTTTTCTTGTAAGAAAAGATAATATTAGTCAGAGCGTAATTATTTTCAGAGAGAAAATGAAAATTCACATATGAAATGTGTAACATATTGACCCTCGACGGAGCCGTCAATCAAGAGATGCACCCGTGTAAATAAGCGGAAGAACAGCGGAAGCAGGTGGACGTCAAACAAAAATATAACCAGGACACAGACGGCTTGAGTCAGTTGCAGTTGGAGCCAGTTGGGGACAAGATGCCGAAGTGAGAGCCAGCGGCAGACAGAGGGCTTTGGGCCCTCAGTGACCCACGGTTGAGCAACCCAAGCCAAGATGCGAAAGAAGTGCTGCTATGGTCAGAAGAACTTGGGTCAATATGTAGCAGTCTGTCCCCGTCTCCAACTCACCTCTCACACACAACCAACATCAACCCTTTCGAGAATAAAGTGTGAGAGATATATTTTTGTGAAGAAGTGTGTTCGTTCGTTCGTTCGTTCGTTCATTGAAGTCGTCATTATTGTTGACTATGTTTCCGCTTATATTTGTATTATGTATATGTATGTGGCTATACAACAAATGTAGCAGTTTTGTTTAGTTTTCTTTTTAAGTTACTTACTACGATTTCGCTGTCCAGCACTTTAGCCACTACACCAGGGGAACTTCCCCGCTCTAGATGGAATCTTAACAGGTACGAAAACTCTGGGTCAAAGTGGACCGGAGTTTAATGTCAATGAAAGGGGTACTCCACGCTCTCAGATCCGTGTATTCAAAACATAGATTTGGTTTGGTTTTATGGCATATCAACCATTATTTAATACTAAATCCAATTTTCACATATATATTTGATTAATATGATTGCTATAACCCGGATATAAGTGTAACCCGGATATAAGAGACCCGAATATAAGATAGCTTTCTCTGGTCCCAAATAAGAGCTGTGTTAATGTATATTAAAAAATACATCAAACCCAGATATAAGAGAAACTCTGATATAAGAGACTTCGTCTCCGGTGCCGACAACTCTCTTATATCCAGGTTACACTGTATATCACCACTAATTCAATCAAACATCAGTCATCTATTTATACACAGGTAAATGATCAAACAGCTCAAATCAAAATTTAGCGTAAGTCAACAAAATTAAAAGGGTTCCAACTATTGCTATGTCTCACAAACAATTCAATTTAACATCAGACGTTTGTTTACACACAGTTAAATGGTCAAACAATTCAATTTCTAACAATTTAATTTATCATAAGTCATTTGTTTGTTTGTTTGGTTGGGTTTTGATGGCATATCAACCTTTGTAGGTTATTTAACGCCAAATCAATTTTTATACAAATAATCAGTTCTATTTCAAACTATTAGTTTTCCATTATACACAGGTAAATGTCAAAACAGTTCTATATTAAACAATTCAGCTTAGTGTAAGTACAGTTTCAATATCAAAAACAGTTCTATTTCAAACAATTCAGTGTCGCATAAGCACGCAGTTTAAATGTAAATGTACACAGTTTATTAGTCAAAAACATATCTATTTCAAGCAATTCAGTTTAGTCAAAAAGTTCTAATTCAAACAATTCAGTTAAGCATAAGTATGCAGTTAGTTCTATTTTACCCACAGATAGGGCCTTATCAGGTACTACCATTCCGGGCCAGAGTGGACCTGGGAGCAATGGCAATAAAGTGGTATTCTGCATTCCTCAAAGCTCAAGCATCATTGGAGCCTTAACATCAGATCGTTTAGTATCATATCCCGGACATTCATTGGGGGGTCTTACCCCTCTTCAGAGATGTAGTAGGTGTATTCTACAGTCCCAGTCATTTGTTTGCATTCAGTTTAAATGTGAGACAGTTCTATTCGACCTATAGATAGGAACCTATCAGGTGCTACCACTCTGTGCTAGAATGGATCTGGGAGCAGTGGCAATGAAGGAGTCCTCCATCTTCTCCAAAGCTCCAAGACTGGAGCCTCACCATCAGATTGTTTAAAGAAAAGTTGGTGTCAATTATTATATAATAAAAACTTAGAATGGCTGAAATTCCTCATTTTTAACAGATTATCCTATTTACCAACCCTTCCGCTCGGGCAGGATATGACACCAGGTCAATTTTTTTAAGCGGAGTTTAACAGGTTTGAATTCAGTTTTCCTTCTCCTAGACTAGTTGCCTCACCAAGGCTGAAGAACCCAGTCTGTCCTACTATTTACCCATAGTTGGAGGGAGAATATTTGGATTCATACCTTTCCCAAGGGTATTAGTGCTATGTGAAATGCAATCAGTCAGGTCCAGGATTTGAACTCGTGTCGCCGTGTCCATATCCTGCGACGATAACCGATAATTTTTAACAGATTATAATTCATCGACACAAGCTATAAACTGCAAAATCAATACATGAAAATTCAGAGCAGTATCGCAGTGTATTAACAGTTATAAAAATAACACGCACTTGACGATCTAAGACGTGAAACTTGGAGTTTCGAGTCATTACTCTGCCTTATATATATATATATAATTTTATGGACTGAAAAGTTCATAAGATGATGTCACATATGCTGTTGAAGACTTTTTCGATCAATGAGATCCAAACACTGCAACACTGATTGAAGAAGTGTGTGGATCACTAGAGGATTATGTTTTGGTTTTGTTTTTTCATTAAAGTCATATCAACTTTTGTGGATTATTTAATGCCAAAGCCTTCCTTTTAGAAGAACAGCAGTGATACTATTTAACCCATTGCTGGTGGGGAAAAGGGGGTTGATATATTTTCCGAGGGTATTAGTCCGAAAATGAACGTTATAGCGCGATTGGAATTCGAACTCGTTTACTTCAAGACCGCAGTCCACCACTTTAGCCATTACGCCACGGAGACTCCCTCCAGGAGGAGTAGAGAGAGAGAGAGAGAGAGAGAGAGAGAGAGAGAGAGAGAGAGAGATGAAGGAGCGAAGGGGGAGGAAGAGAAAAAGAGAGAGAGAGAGAGAGAGAGAGAGAGAGGGGAAGAGGACAGTGAGAGAAAGGGGAGAAAGAAATAGAGAGGGGAGTGAGAAAGGAAGAGATAAACCAGCATATATTTTAACACAATTTTTTAGAACCATATACACAAAAATACCCTCTCCCTCTCTCTCTCATATGGTCTCTCTCTCTCTCTCTCTCTCTCTCTCTCTCTCATATATGGTCTCATTTACTTTCGACCCGATGAACACGTAGAGTATTCATGTTATAATATACTTCGCTAGTAATGGAAAAAATCTGGTTTTAATGTTGTTTATTTGATTGATTCACGTCCACAATTGACTCTATATGTGTCACACGCGGGAAATCTTGCTTTTATGACACACCAGAAGCAATGGCTTCCACTCCAAAAGCCGTAACGTTGTCGAGTAGAATTGGCCGTAAGTGGTACCATATGTCAATGGCAGGAAACCTCTGAATTCTTTCTTTCTTTCTTTCTTTCTTTCTTTCTTTCTCTTTGTTTGCTTGTTTCTTTTTATTCCTGTTTGTTTTTTGTTTGTTTCTTCTTTCTTTCTTTCTTTTTGGTTATTTCTTTTCTGCTTCGTTCTTTCTTTCTTTCTTTCTTTCTGTTTGTTTGCTTGCTTGTTTCTTTTTCTTCCTGTTTGTTTTTTGTTTGTTTCTTCTTTCTTTCTTTCTTTTCTGCTTCTTTCTTTCTTTCTTTCTTTCTTTCTTTCTTTCTGTTTGTTTGCTTGCTTGTTTCTTTTTGTTCCTGTTTGTTTGTTTGTTTGTTTGTTTCTTTCTGTTGTTAGTTTATTTCTTTATTTATTTCTATTTTCTTTGTGTTTTCTTTTTTTTTCTCTCTTTCTTTTTCCTAATTTTGTACACTTCTTTCTTTCTTTTTATAAATCACCAAATGTCCCTTTTTTCGGACAGCTAAGGTTTCGCTATTTTTTTTTAATAGTTTAAGAATTGTGAAACTCATGCCTACAATTGTTATTAACTGAATTAAGAGATCCGGTACAGACTGGCATTTTAGGTTGGGATTTGACTCTCACCTTATTGTCCAGCTTGCTGTAAAAGGCGTTTGTCACGCCTCGTAACCCACTCTCTTGGTAATCTCTCGATACTTTTAGATGCAGATGTCGAGCAAAAGTCTCGAAGAAGGAAAATTCTTAATTCAAATCAGTTTTACTCCGTTTAAAAACTGACTTCCTATTGGTGGAGGGGTGAGATAGATACATGTATATGGGCATAGTTTTGAATTTAAAACCTGAACGAAAATGTTTGAAAATTCCAACCAGGTGTACCCCACTTAAAATTGACCTTGGGTTAAAATCCTGCTTATCATGGAGACATTAGATAAATACATATAACACAAGCTATTTCGGTCATAGATACAATATTAAAGGATGTGCTTGTAGTGCAATGGTTATCATCGTGAAAAATGAACACAGCGACACAAGTTCAAATCCTGCACGAGACTGTTTGCATTTCACATAGCGCTAACATTCTTGGCAAAGGTATAAATCCAACTAATCTCCCTCAATTTTTTGGTAAATAGTAGGGCAGACTGTTATTTAGCCGTTGTTAAGCAACAAGTCCACGAGAAGGAAAACACTGAATTCGAACACCGCTTGAAATTGTCCTCATTTCATGGGAGAGGGGTTGGTAAATTCATATACAAATTATTGGAAGAAGAATTGTCAAGCTGCAAGATAGTAAAGTCAACACTGGTGTGTACGTGCGTAGTAGTCCAGGAGAGAACATCGCTTCTTAGTTCGTCCTCCCTTTACCAGCAATGCCCAGCATGGCATTGAAGGGGTATTTCACATTCCCCAAAGCTCTAGAACTGGAGCCTCACAATCAGGTTGTTTAGTGTCATATCCAGGACACTTGTCTTATCTTTTTGCAAAGATGCAGTCAGTGTATTCTTCAACTGAATTATCACGTTCTGATATCAGTGATGCACGAAGCAAATAAACAGACAAACCATTGACTATGCAAGAGAAAATCCAAGACAGTGATGAGTACCAAGACTTCAGCTCAAAAATGAGCTGCATTTCATTAATATTTTTATTTACAGTACATTTTGCATTACAGTGTCTAACAAGAGTATTTCACTCTTCTGGCCAGCTACAATTATAAAATTCATATCAAAACGTTCCGATTCTTCTTTCTTTAATAACATTGAGGGGGTATTTCCCATTCCCCGAAGTTCCAAAACAGGAGCCTCACTATCGGATGGTTTAGAGTCATATCTAGGACACTCGTGGGGGGAAAGTCTTCGTCATCTGCAGAGGTGTGGTTGGCGTATTCTACAACCCTAGACGTTTTTTCATAGGAGACCGTCGTTTATAAGTTCGTCGCTCACTTCACCAGCAATCCCTACATAGAGTAGACGAATGGAAGATTTTACTAGTTAGCTAACACCGGTGAGTTCATGTGTAGGAGTCAATAGTAGAAAATCGCTTATGAGTTCGTCACTCACTTCACCAGCAATCCCCACATAGAGCAGACGAATGGAAGATTTTACTAGTTAGCTAACACCGGTGAGTTCATGTGTAGGAGTCAATAGTAGAAAATCGCTTATGAGTTCGTCACTCACTTCACCAGTAATCCCCACATAGAGCAGACGAATGGAAGATTTTACTAGTTAGCTAACACCGGTGAGTTCATGTGTAGGAGTCAATAGTAGAAAATCGCTTATGAGTTCGTCACTCACTTCACCAGCAGTGCAAAGCATGTCTTGCTCGTCTTAGTTGGACAACATCAATAATACAAAAAAAAAAAAACCCTTCTGGAAACTCTTATGAGGAAATCAAGAAACCCCAAGATATATGAGACCTTTTTCAGTTTTGGTACAAACCAGCTGCTTATAAATTGGCCTTGAGTCGCATCCTGCTCGTGGTGGACAAGATCGGTAATTACATGTGCCACAAGTTATTTCGGTCATATGTAATATAATAGCCGAGGGATTTCGTTTCGTATATCTTGTTTTTCGGTTTAGTTAGGCTGAGAACCTTTCACTCAGCGCATGGGTTAGTTAGGTGAAAACTTGAGCGCAGGTGTTCACGCGCGTGCGGAGCGGACGAGTCATTCAGAGATGTCACAATATAAACTCCAGATAGAAAATGTGACCGCAGGATGTGAATGACGTCATGCACCAGAAGCGTGTGCGGAGGATTTTGGGGATTTGAAAAAAAGCTTGTGAGTTGAGTTCCTGGGTCCAAACGGGGGAGTCGAGTTTTTGCCTCCGAAGAAGACGGTTGACTTTCGGAGCTCGCCGAGACCTTGCAGCGGGTGCCCCACATGATGGGCTACGGCCCTGCGCCCGGACCCACCGAAAAAAGGCCTTGTGCCACACTTGACCGTAAGGTGGGCGTGCAACAAATACCCATCGTGATGGGGGGCAGATGGAAAAGTCAGCATAGAAAGATTGTGCTTCTCTCCTTATGTCGAAAAACCTTTTAACTCAAAGGTAATAAAATGATTCGTACCTGAACCAAGAAGTCGTATAGTTTTTTTGTGTTTCGAGATTCCTTTGATATCTATATATGAGTTATGAACATTCTAAGTACATTTCACATATCCGTATCATGAGTAGGTTACACATAGATACAATATTAAAAGGAAAATTATTGTAAGAACAATTAATTTAAACCGCAAGATATTAAGGACATCGTGTGGCAAAACAAAAATGATGAGGCTCGTGATAAAGTTGTAGAATATGCTTGATATCACGAGTTAGCTATCAATAGGCTATCGATTATATGGAAATCAGACCTAACCGATAAAATGAAACGCAGTTTCTTCCAGGCAGCGGTTGCATCGATACTACTATATGGATGCACTACTTAGACGCTAACTAAATGGCTGAAGAAGAAACTAGACGGCAATTACACAAGAATGTTGAGAGCAATATTGAACAAGTCCTGGCGACAACACCCCACAAGATATCAACTATACGGCCACCTGCCTCCCATCACGAAAACTATACAAGTTAGACGAACCAGACACGCCGGACACTGCTGGAGAAGCAAGGACGAACTCATCAGTGATGTACTCCCATGGACCCCCACATATGGCCAAGCAAAAGCAGGACGACCAGCTCGAACATACATAGAGCAACTATGTGAGGATACGGGATGTAACCCTGAAGACCTGCCAAAAGCGATGAGTGATAGGGAGAAGTGGAGAGAGAGAGGGTCAGAGATATCCGTGCTGGTGACACGACATGATGATGATGATGATGATGATATTTAGCAAGAGATGCTTTATTATTTTATTCAAGACTAAACATAGCAAAACAACCGAAGCATCTGAAAGTTGTGCTTGCCCAGTCGGCTGGGGCTGTAAAATACACTGGCTGCACCCCTGCAGAGGAGTAAGACCCCCCCCTAACGAGTGTCCTGGTATGACACTAAACAATCTGATGGTGAGGTTCCAGCAGTGCTGGAGCTTTGTGGACTGCGGAGTACCCCTTCATTGCCATCGCTCCCAGGCCCACTCTGGCCCTGAGTGGTAGCACCTGATAGGGCCCTATCTATGGGTTAAATAGAACTAACAGCATACTTATGCTAAACTGAATTGTTTGAGTAAAGTGAATGGCTAGAAATAGAAATGTTTTTGATGATTAAACCGTACTTACATTTAAACGGCGTGCTTATGCTCAACTGAATTATTTGAAATAGAACTGTTTTTCGACATTAAAACTGTATTTACACTGAACTGAATTGTTACAAATAAGTACTTGAATAGTTTGAAATAGAAATGTTTTGGACAATTAAACTGTTTACTTATGCAAAACTGAATTGTTTTAAATAGAACAGATTATTTACATAAAAATGGATTTGGCATTAAATAACCTACAAAGGTTGATGTGCCATAAAACCCAACAAACCAAACCAAACCTAAAGTTGTGCTAGTGGCTACATGAACTTTATTAACCTCTGACATTTGACGATCCAACCAAACAGCTAATCCCACTTGAGACTCTGAAAACCCTTATGATCTGATTCTTTGACTTGAGCTTGTAGTTAATCAGATGCATTTGGATTTTTAATGAGAGTTTCCTGAAGGATGTTGTGCACGTCTAAATTAGCTAATAACATCATTTTCGTTATCAGTGCTGAAGTTCTTAAACACAGGTGAGCTCCACACACCATATATGGTTATCCATAGCTCGAGAGAAAATATAAACCCTTTTCATATATTCACACTCGAATACAGGTTGTCCCAAAAGTCTGCCTGGGATTTAGAAACAAACTCTCTACAAAGATGGAGTATATCCAAGCAAACGAGTATTTCAAAAGTAAGTCAAGCTGATCTCAATTTTGCAAATTTTCTTTTAGTATAAAAATAATAAAGAAATAATAAAGAAAAAAAAATGTTATTTATTTTCAAAATTTCAAATGCGATATTTGGGTTATTGACTGACAGATTTTAACGGCATGTCAACTGATCAAGGGTTATTTTTTGTATAGAGGTTAGGAAATAACGTTCATTGCACGTTTTTATTTGTGTGATTGTTTCTAAAGTGGATTGGTTTTGTACACAGTCTTATGAAATAGGATTGGTTGGTTGTTTGTTTTTTTTTCGCTTTTATGGCGTATCAACCTTTGTAGGTTATTTAATGCCAAATCTATTTTTATACAAATAATCAGTTCTATTTCAAGTAATTCAGTTTAGCATGAGTATACAGTTTAATTGTCAAAAACATTTCTATTTCAAGCTATTCAGTTTAGTCAAAAAGTTCTAATTCACACAATTACAAAATTCAGTTTAGTATAAGTACAGTTTTTGTCCACATAAAGTTGAATATTAAAACAGTTCTCTTCCGAATAATTCAATTTAGCGTTGTACAGTTTTAATATCAAAAACAGTTCTATTTCAGATAATTCAGTTTAGTATCAGTACGCAGTTTATATGTCAAAAAAAGGGCTATTTCAAGTATTATAGTTGAGCAAAAGTACGCAGATAAGATCTATTTAACCCATAGACAGGGCCCTATCAGGTGCTTCCAATCTGAGCAAGAGTGGACATGGGAGCGATGGCAATGAAGGGGTGCTCCGCATTCCCCAAAGCTCCAGCATTACTGGAACCTCACCATCCGATTTTATCATATTCAGGACACTCGTTGTAGGGGGGGGTCTTACCCCTCATCAGAAGTGCAGTCGATGTATTCTACAACTCCAGCCAACTGGACAATATAGAATATGAATTACGTTTTAATCGATCTTTATGACCTACGGATATACTTTGGTCTGGTTTCTTTGTATAATCAACCTTCGTGGGTTATTCAATACCAAAATTATCATTGTAAGAAAACATCAGAGATACTATTCAACCCAAAACTGCCAGTCCCGTAAACAAAGTACCCTTATAAGACCTCTAAGTGACTTGAGGATCTCTAAGCCACTTGTTGGGGTGGGGCCTTACCCCTCTGCAGAGATGCAATCGGTGAATTCTACAGCCGACTTAGCTGAAAGATTTTTTGTATTTGATTGTCATAAAGGAAATATAAAAGTGCTACCAATGATTAGCGTTGAATTGGAATAGTCGAATAGGAATAGTTGAACAAGAATAGTAGAATAGGAAAAGTTAAGTAGGAATAGTCGAACAGGAATAGTAGAATAGGAATAGTCGAATAGGAATAGTCGAATAGGAATAGTTGAGTAGGAATAGTCGAATAGGAATAGTTGAATAGGAATAGTAAAATAGGAATAGTTGAGTAGGAATAGTAGAATAGGAATTGTCGAACAGGAATAGTAGAATAGGAATAGTTGAGTAGGAATAGTCGAATAGGAATAGTTGAATAGGAATAGTTGAGTTGGAATAGTTAAATAGGAATAGTCGAATAGGAATTGTCGAATAGGAATAGTCGAATAGGAATAGTTGAGTAGGAATAGTTGAATAGGAATAGTTAAGTAGGAATAGTCGAATAGGAATTGTCGAATAGGAATAGTCGAATAGGAATAGTTGAGTAGGAATAGTTGAATAGAAATAGCTGAATAGGAATTGTAGAATAGGAATTGTCGAATAGGAATAGGAGAATAGGAATAGTTGAATAGGACTAGTAGAATAGGAATAGTTGAGTAGGAAGAGTTAAATAGGAATAGTCGAATAGGTATTGTAGAATAGGAATAGTTGAATAGGAATAGGAGAATAGGAATAGGAGAATAAGAAGAGTTGAATAGGACTAGTAGAATCGGAATAAGTAAAGGTGGCGACCGTACTCGTGGGTGACCAGAAGGCTCCCTTTTCAATAGCTACTCTACCGCGGTTTAGGGGAGGGCGTTACTCCTTTCCTAGGATTGCTCCACTTTACCCTTGATACGTACCTTATATTACTGAGTGATAAGCAAGGAGGTATCAAGTACCATTTTAAAAGTCTTTGGTATGACGCGACCTGGAATTGAACCCAGGCCTCCCGGAACATTGGTGAACACTCTACCCACTAGGACAATAGAATAGGAATACTAGAATCGGAATAGTAGAATAGGAATTGTTGAATAGGAATACTTGAATAGAAATAGAATATATTCATTTATATACATATACGTGTGTATGTGTATGTATATGTTCGAGTGTGTCTATTATATATATATATATATGAGTGTGTGTGTGTGTGTGTGTGTGTGTGTATGTATATGTTCGTGTGCGTGTGTATCCTATATATATATGTGTGTGTGTGTATGTTCGCGGTTGTATTATATATATATATATATATATATATAACTTTTCTGTATACAAGTATATGTATTTATATATGCGTGTATATAAATCTATATTACACATACACACACGTGCGCGCCCACACACACACACACACATATATAAATATATATATATATATGCGTGTATGTGTGTGTGCGTGCGCGCGTGTGTGTGTGTGTGTGTGTGTGTGTAATATAGATTTGTATACACACATATATAAATACATATATATCACATTTCCAAAATTGATTTTTCAAGTGCGCGTACATACGCACACACACGTATGTATGTATGTATGTATGGATGTATGGTTATAGGAATTTCAATAAATACTAATTTTGATTGTAACTGCTGGGCTTTGAAGTTTAAAACATAAAGAAGTTTTTGCGATCAGTATAACAAGGTGTAATCTAGACATGTTTTATGACTTGGAAAGTTCTCAAAAATGCTTTTCAATCGAATTAAAAAAAAAAAGAAAAAAAGAAAATATTCATGTTATAGACAACACAATCGATGAAGGTGATATCCCCATTGATATATCGTCGGAAATTCACACACACACAGACACACACATGTATTTTTCTTGCAAATTATTTCTCTTGAATAGGAATATTTGAAGCCATATAATTGTGTCCAAATTATTAGTATTAAGAAATATTAGTATTAAGAATAGTTACTTGAAGTTATAATTGCTCACAAGTACTTTTTTAATTATTAATTTAATAATTGTTAATTGAAACCATATTGCTTGGAAAAGGAAAAATAAGTTGATTTTGGTCTTAAATACCTCTTTAAGGGCTGATATGACAAAATCAAGTAATCAATCTACCAACTGACCAATCAATCATTCTCTACGACGAATATTTGTTTAGGGGCAGTGATTATTACTATCGGGGGATGTGAAAAGGTTAGTATATTTCAAGTTGCGTTTTTATGGTATGTCAACCATTGTAGGTTATTTAATGCCAAACCCTCTTTATACATATATATTAAATATATATGATTTGGTTTGGTTGCGTTTTATGGCATGTCAACCATTGTAGGTTATTTAATGCCAAATCCTCTTTATACATCTATATGTACTCATGGTGTAATGGTTAAAGCGCTGGACTGCGAAATCGTAGAAAGCGAGTTCGAATTTCACTTTCGGACAAATACTCTTGGAAAAGATATGAACCCCCTTATCCCCCCCCCAGCTATTGGTTAAATAGTACCACAACTGTTTTTCTAGAAGGATGTATTTGGCATTAAACAACCCACAAAGGTTTATATTCCATTAAACAAAGAAATCTTAAATAGTACTACTACTTTTCTCCTACAAGGATGGATTTGGCATAAAATACCTCAAAAAGGTTGATATGGCA
Organism: Sepioteuthis lessoniana; assembly: GCA_963585895.1. Classification (NCBI taxonomy): domain Eukaryota; kingdom Metazoa; phylum Mollusca; class Cephalopoda; order Myopsida; family Loliginidae; genus Sepioteuthis; species Sepioteuthis lessoniana. Next base: position 23,936,467 of record OY757945.1, on the reverse strand, counting down.
TTAAAACAACAAACATCAATTTTGCATTAGTCAAAGTTAAATGGTTCCAAGTATGGCAATGTATCACTAACAGTTCAATGAAAATATCACTCATTTGTTTACACACAGTAAAACTATGAAACAGTTCTATTTCTAACTATTTAATTTAGCATCAGTCATTTATTTGCACTCATTTTAAATGTCAAACAGTTTTATTTGACCCATAGATAGGACCCCAGACCAGAGTGGACCTGGGAGCGATAGCAATGAAGTGGTACTCCACACAGAGTTAAATATCAAAGCAGTTCTCTTTCGAATAATTCAATTTAGCGTAGAACAGTTTTAATGTCAAAACAGTTCAATTTCAGACAATTCAGTTTAGTACGCAGTTAACATATCAAAAAGGGGCTATTTCAACGAATTTAGATAAGCAAAAGTACGCAGATTAGTTCTATTTAACCCATAGACAGGGCTCTATCAGGTGCTACCATTCCGGCGAGAGTGGATCTGGGAGCGATGGCAATGAAGGGGAGCTCTGCATTCCTCAAAGCTTCAGCATTACTGGAGCCTCACCACCAGATTGTTTAGTGTCACATACAGGACACTTTTGCAGGGAAAGGTTAACCCTCTCTACAGACAGTGTGTTCTATTGCCCCAGTTGACCAGGCTGCAGAAAAGCTTGAAGAAAGTTGTTTCCTTTTAAACAGAGGCCATTTGTTTTGTATTTCATTTTGTTTCTTTGCTTCAAATTTTCAAGGTCCAAACTATGGTGTTTATTATTACCGGATGCTACGAAAATCTCCCAAAATGTGAAAAATAATTTTTTGATAAACCCTGAAAATCGAGAACATTCTAAGCAGCAGATTTTTTTTCATAATTACAGTAAATCAATCTTCACTTTGCAAATTTTCTTTCAGTATGAAAATAATTGTAAATAATTAACTAACGTTCAGGTTACCCTTGACATAAGAAATACTATGAGGCGTAACGGTTAATGCCTCTGAAAATGAACTTGGAAACCTAAGTTCAAACCCTGAATGAGGCTATTTGCATTTCGCAAATGACTACTACCTTTGGAGAAAGTATGAACCAAAGTCTTCGCACCCCAATTATGGGGCAATGAAAATGACAATGAAGGGGTACTCCGCATTTCCCAAAGCTCCAGCACTGAATTTAGTGTCATATCTTGGACACTCATTGGGGAGGTGAGTCTTAACCCTCTACAAAAGTGCAGTTTGTGTATTCTGCTAATCAAGCCGACTGGGTCACTGACGGATCCCCTTTCCCACCCAGTTATATCTAGTCATTTACTCTCTTTGCACTGGTTAGCTACGTTTGCTTTTTATTTGATCAATCATTATTAGTATTATTGTTATTATTATTATTTACTTGAAACCATATTAAATAGAAATAATTACTTGTAACCCTATAATTATTAGTATTAGATAAGAATACCTGAAAGCATACAATGGTGTAAAAATGATGCTTCGTGCTGTTTTGAACAAATCCTGGAAACAGCACCCCGCAAAGTAGCAGCGATACGGCCACTTTCCTCTCATCTCACAAATCATCCAAGTAAGACGAGCAAGAATACATTGAGGACTGCTGGAGAAAAATAGACGAACTCATAAGTGATGTTCTCCTATGTACTACTACACGAGGACACACCACTGTTGAACGACAGGCAAAGACTTATATTAATCAGCACTACGCGGAGACCGGATACCTAGAGGACTCGCCGTAAGCGATAGCCTATAGAGGTGGATGGTGAGAGAGAAATAAAGAGAGAGAGAGAGAGAGAGAGAGAATCTGTGTAGTGGGCAGGCTTTGATGATGATGATGATGATGATGATTTTGATGTGAAAAAAGTTTCTGTAGTATCAACGACAAAAAATGTAAATATTTTATATTGATAGTATAGTCAAATTCCAGTTTCTTGCACAATTCCCAGTGGATCCCCTTTCCCCACTTTCGTTATGCTTAGTCGAACTTGCCCTTTGCGCTGGATTGCCACATTCGCTTCTAATATGATTAATCATTATTATTATTATTACTATTATTTAACACCGGCTCATTGGCCCAGTGGATAGAGTGTTCGCCAATGATCCGGGAGACCTGAGTTCAATCCCAGGTCGTGTCATACCAAAGACTTTAAAAATGGTACTTGATACCTCCTTACTTAACACTCAGCAATATAAGGTACGTATCGAGGGTAAAGTGGAGCAATCCAGGGAAAGGAGTATCGCCCTCCTCTACACCTTGGTGTTGTAGCTATTGACAAGGGAGCCTTCTGGTCGCCCCCGACTACGGTCGCCAACTTTACTTTTACTTATTATTATTGACTTAGAACCAAATAACTGTACGCAAAGAAATGACTTCAATGTACACAATTACCTAACCTCTAGGCATAGAATAACCCTAGACGGGTTGACATGCCGTTATGATCAATCACTCAATCAATCAATCTCAAAAGAATTCGAGCTCTTCGAGCATAACCTTGTCACTTAGATCTAATAAACAATAGTCTGCTAGTAAGGAATTGGCACGACAGCAATGATTCCTGTCAGATAAACGCCAAAATATCTTGCTTACGCCTCCAGCGAGTAGAAGGGGAAAAGCAAACTTTTTTGACCCACATTACAGTATCTCTGGGTTAAGTGTTTAGCTTTTAACTAATAATCCCTCCCGGGTAGCCAGCTTAGCTGATGATGTCTGGAGGAGTTGAGGGGGCTTATTTTACTTTGCATCAAGTGGTTGTCGCTCCACTCTCAGTAAATTCCAAGATTGGGAATGGTATCTTTCAAAGGCAGCTAGTCCCTTTTTCACTCAGATAATTAAAGCAACACTTTTTTCTTCGACATTAGTAGAATTAAGAGAAGATATCAGCGCGGAGAACGGAAACGGTGAAACGAGTTCAAACTGTATTCACTTCGGACTAATGCTTTGAGAAAGGTGCAAACTCTATCTTCGATGGTTGATTAACCGATTGATTATTTTAACGGAATGTTAACCCATCTTGGGTTATTTTATGCTAAGAGGTTTCGGAATCGTATTCGCTCTACGTTTATATTTACGCTGTTTATGTAGTTGTTTACAAACAGTTTACAGAAAGGATATGACAATCACCATTTATTACAATAAACCCCCAGACAGGAAATGGGGTTGGAGTGTGGATGAAGTGAGGCCCAGAAGAGATGGTCCTGAGAATTTGAGGATTTTGAAAAGACAGTTGTTGCGTTTTCTACCGTTGAGGCATGCGGTTGAGTTTTTAGGATCTCAACCGGCAGAGATGAATTGAGATCTTAAACATCATAAGATGCGCCGCGCGTTGGGGTGGGGTCAGCATAGTATGGTTAGCATAGGGTTTTACGAGTAGTGTCTCTCTCCTAGGGCCGCCACGTACCGCAGCCAGAAATTAATAAACCCGTTCGTATCCGAAACGAAAGAGTCCGCCTGTATTTGTATATGTATTTGTATTACTGTTGTGATTGATATCATTATGGCTCTACAACATAACAATTCGTTCAAAAATAAAGTTACCTATAAATTATTCCCTTACAAATCATATATATATATATATATATATATATATATATGATTTTGGCATTAAATAACACACAAGAGTTGATATGCCATGAAACACCAACCAACCAACCAATCATCACCCGAATCAAAAATGTATTTCCTTACAAAAATAAACCCTAACCAGCTACCCTAGATTAACTGTGACTTTTTCCCAGCCAAAATTGTGATATTTTTCTGTGACTTTTACCTTATTTCAAGAGACGATATTAATGCCCCTTAAAAGAAATTTCTCGGGATTATCTCATTTTTTAAAATCTGCTTTTTCTTTACATATCGTTTGTAAAAAATTTTTCAAGTTTTTCTGCTTTTTTTTTTTTTTTCAATATTAGGCCTTGAAGCAAATAACCGGGTTTTCAAACTTTCTTTTTTTTCTTTTTCATTTAAACGAGTGTGGGTATTTCTTTTCTACTCGTTGATATTTGCAGACGTGTTCAACAGGATTGGTTGCCTGTGTAAATCAGTTTTCTTTTCATCCAAGCTAATCCTGCCCTCATACAATTAAAAAAAACGCTGTGATTATTTTCGAGACATTCTTCTTTTCTTTTCCCATGAAAACTTTTACTTCACATTGGCAGCTGTTTACGTACGGTGAAAGCAATAATTTCTCTCTGTGTAAACATGGCCGTTTCGAATCTTCAGAATAGAATTTTGTTGGATCATCTCAGTTTAACGAAAGAATGTGAATGTGTCTGATAATTCCTCCACTTGTCTTGTTCGAGTCAAACTTTAAAAGTAGTGAAAACTTGATGGCTTACTTTGTTAAAGTAAGATGCCAGTGTTATTTTTATTATTGATTTGAATTTAAAATAAATCTATTCTTTAATGCTATCAAGATACTTTATCTTATAAAAATAATTTAAACTAGTTTGGTTTGGTTTTATGGCACATCAAATATTGTAGTTTATTTAATGCCAAATCCTCTTTATACATATATATTAAATATATATGATTTGGTTTGGTTGCGTTTTATGGCAAATCAACCATTGTAGGTTATTCAATGCCAAATCCTCTTTATACATATATATTAAATATATATGATTTGGTTTGGTTGGGTATTATAGCACATCAACCATTGTAGGTTATTAAAGGCAAAATCCTCCTTATATATATATATGTTGAATATATCAAATATTAAATATATTAAAAACATAGATATTAAATACATATGATTTAGTTTGGTTTGATTTTATGGCATATCAACTATTATAGGTTATTTAATGCCAAATCCTCTTTATACATATATATCAAATACAATTGATTTAGATGGGTTGGGTTTTATGGCATATCAACCAGTGAAGGTTATTTAATGCCAAACCCTCTTTCTACATATATATCCAATATATATGATTTGATTTGGTTGGGTTTTATGGCATATCAACTATTGTAGATTATTTAACTTCAAATCCTCTTTATACATGTACATCAAATATATATGATTTGTAAACACATTTTGTTGATAACATTTTTAAATGAGCCTGTGCTCATGTCTTTGCACACTGTTAAAGAGTTTCAAGTATTGGTATTTAATACTAATTATTCTATTCAACATTATTTATTCCTTTGCACACAGTTAAATGGTTGGAAGTATTCCTATGTATCACTAACAATTCAATCAAACATCAATTATTTGTCTACACACTGTTAAATGATCAAACAATTCAATTTAGCATAAGTCATTTGTTTTCACTCAGTTTAAATGTCAAACGGTTCTATTTGACCCATAGATAGGACTCTATCAGGTGCTACCACTCTGAGGCCAGATTGAACCTGGAAGCAATGGCAGTTAAGGGGTACTCCACATTCCCCAAAGCTCCAGCATTACTGGAACCTCCAAATCAGATTGTTTAAAGTCATATCCATGACACTAGTTTTATTTGCACACCAGCCCTCTCAATGAATATATACATTTATATTCGGTGAGGGGAGGCGGTGTGCAAATAATAAAACCGTTGAGATGAAGGCCCCGAAACGGTGCATATTCTCTCCTGATTACCCTAATACGATTTTTCGGAAAAGAAAAGGATTACGGCTGAAATTTTAACTCAACAAAGAAAATCCTAGTATGTAAAGTTACTTTGTGGAATGATAATGGCAAGTAACGTCTGTTTGGTGAGTATCAATTACTTAATACATAATTTCCTTCTTCACAATCAGGACAGTCGTTCAGCGGAGATTCTTACCCCTCTGCAGGGATGCAGTCGGTGTATTCTGCAGCCCCAGCCGTCCGGAGTCTTAAACGAGAAGACATTGTTAATTCAGTAAATTAAGACTAAGATTGGTTTTCTTTGATTTGCTTTATTTGTTATATATATATATATATACACACACACACACACACACACACACACACACACACACACACACACACACATATATATATATATATATATATATATATATATATATATATATATATATAAAGTTGGCCACTATAGTCGAGGGTGACCAGAAGTCTCCCTTTTCAATAGCTACAACACCGAGTTAGTTCTCATTATAATCTCGTTAATTAAAACGCGAAGAAACGAGATTTCATACGCATCTGACCGTGACATATTATATTAATAAAGTTCTCACCGGTAAAACAAGTTTGTTTCATTGTTCTGCATGTGTTGAATGAGATCCCGTGTCAATTCAAGACGGGGGTCTTATGTAGGTGTACAACAATATATATATATATGTATATATATATTGAGAGAGAGAGAGAGAGAGAGAGAGAGAGAGAGAGAGAGAGTTTTCTATTCAACCTATAGATAGGGCCCTATCAGGTGCTACCATTCCGGGCCAGAGTGGACCTGGGAGCAATGGCAATAAAGGGGTGCTCCGCATTCCCCAAAGCTCCAGCATTACTGGAACTTCACCATCAGATTGTTTAGTGTCATTTTCAGGACACTCGTTGGGGGTGGGGGGTCTTACCCCTCCGTAGAGAAGCAGTCGGTGTATTCTACAGCCCCAGCAGACTGGGCAATATGCAAAGTGCAATTTGAAAAAAAAATATTGCAATATCACTTTGAAAATAGGAATCAAATTCCCCACTATGAGTTGACGTGCCGTCAAATGAATAGACCAATCTAAATCCCAAATCAAATGTTACAACAATTGAAGCGTTTCAATTATCAGTTGTATGGGAAATTTATGCCTGTGAGAATCTAAGGGTTACAAGAGGTCGGTGGACCACTGGAGAGTGGGGGGGGGGGTGTCATTAAATGAAGTTGTGTAAGCGATGGGAGTGGGATTGTTGTACACCAACATAAGACCCCCGTCTTGAATTGACACGGGATTACATTTAACTCACGCAGAACTATGAAACAAACTGGTTTCACCGGTTAGAACTTTAATAATATAATATCATGTCGCGGTCAGATGTGTATGAAATCTCATTTCTTCTCGTTTTTATTAACGAGATTATAATGAGAACTAACAAAGAAGATCTAACATCATTCTTAAATCTTACGAAGAGTTTCCTTGTTATCTATGCGTATGAGACTAAATTCCACATTAGCTTTGCATGAACACACGTACAGATACTGCGGAGTGTCCTCGTGGTATAACGGTTAAAACGCTGGACTGCGGAAACGTTGTAAGCGAGTTCGAACTCCAGTCAAACTATTTTGGATAAGTACCCTTGAGAAAGATATGAACCCCTTTATCCTCCCAACTATGGGTTAGATATTACTACTACTGTGCTTCTTGAAGGGTGGATTTGGCATTAAATACCCCAATAAGGTTGATATGCCACTAAACAACAAAACAAAACATACAGATATTTATCAAAGGTGTTAACACTGTGTGAAATGCAAACAGTCTTATCTATGATTTTAATATATATTCATGTATCAACAGAGAGAGGGAATTTTTTTTTCGTGCCCTTTCTACTAGTACTATCTGGGAAGACATGGATTCAATCCTCCCTGGGTGTCCTGGTGGTATAATGGTTAAAACGCTTGACTGTGGAATCGTAGTCCTATTTACCAACCCCTCCGCTCGGGCAGGATATGACACAAGGTCAATTTTTAAGCGGAGTTTAACAGGTTTGAATTCAGAGTTTTCCTTCTCCTAGACTAGTCGCCTCACCAAGGCTGAAGAACCTAGTCTGTCCTACTATTTACCCTTAGCTGGGGGGAGAATATTTGGATTCATACCTTTCCCAAGGGTATTAGTGCTATGTGAAAAATGCAATCAGTCTCGTCCAGGATTTGAACTCGTGTCGCCGTGTCCACATCCTGCGACGATAACCATTACACCACGGGCACCTCTGTGGAATCGTAGTAAGAGTGTTCGAACTCCAGTCGCGCTATTACGTTCACTTTCGGACAAATACCTTTGAGGAAGGTATGAACCTCATTATCCTCCTAGCTATGGGTTAAATTGTTCTACTACTGTTCTTTTAGAAGGATGGATTTGGCATTAAATAACCAAATAAGGTTGACATGCCGTTAAACAAAGAAACGAAACACACCTATATATACAAAGTACACTCACACGTATATATATATATATATATATATATATATATATATATACATATATATATATATTTAAATATGTATATTTAGGCAGCATTTCTTTGTTAATGCAAATTTCATTGAACATAATAGACATTTTATGCCTACATATTCTCTTTTGGATCCGTTCGAATTCCCGTATTACTTTTATCGTATTCGGGGGGAACTGATTAAGGTATTGTCCATAGTTATATGTATCCCTAGTACTTTCTGCCCGACTTTGGGCCATCATCAGGGGAGAATCTGTTACAAAAGTGATGTAACTTACAATGCACCTTTCTGACACAAGTTCAATAGCCCAGCATTTAAAAAAACATTCATGCCCAACAACACAACTACGAAAAATTCTCACCGATAACACAACAATACTCGAACATCAAAATAATAAACAAAAACTTCAGATTCTCGAAGCACTATATATTAGAAACCTGCAACCAGCACTTAATAGAATTAATTTTCAAACCAGTGCTAACGTACTTAAATGTCTTTAGCTACTGGCACTATTTACAGAATTACATTTAAAAGCAAGCGCCATAATCTCCAACAGCAAAGACGTCCTTACACAGTAGTAATTTGCTAAAACAGAAGTTACATCACTTTTGTAACAGATTCTCCCTTGATGATGGCCCAAAGTCGGGCAGAAAGTACTAGGGATACATACAACTATGGACAATACCTTAATCAGTTCCCCCCGAATACGATAAAAGTAATACGGGAATTCGAACGGATCCAAAAGAGAATATGTAGGCATAAAATGTCTATTATGTTCAATGAAATTTGCATATATATATTTATATATACACCCAGAGTGCCACGAATAAATTAGCGTTTAAATTACGCAAAAAAAGAAAATAACATTGACATCTTACTTTCTCAGATGTAATTACTAAAATACTCGAAATTCTTTCGATTAGATTTATTCAACTAAATAAACAAAATTGAAAAGGACATTTTCACATGTTTTCTTTCATTTTTTTATGCAAATTAGATTTTCCCACCATAAAACAGCATGTTTCTTGTCCAAGCCTATACAAAAAGAAATGTTTATAATTTTTTTTCACATCTTTTGACTATCAACAATAAAATATTTTTCCTTAAAACTTTTTTTCACCTTCGACTATCAACAATAAAATATTTTTCATTAAAACTTTTATTTTCACCCATCTTCGACTATCAACGATAAAATATTTTTCATTAAAACTTGTTTTTTCACCTGTCTTCGACTATCAACGATAAAATATATTTCATTAAAATTTCAAGTGAAAGTAATGATGAAAATTTTTAGATTGAAATATTTGAATTTCTATATAATCTTTTTTCAAATTATAACGATGAAAAGTAATCTAAAAATGTATGAAAAGTAATCAAACAATGTGTGAAAAGTAATCTAAAAAATGTGTGAAAAGTAATCTAAAATGTGTGAAAAGTAATAAAAAAATGTGTGAAAAGTAATCAAAAAATGTGTGAAAAGTAATCTAAAATGTGAGAAAAGTAATCTAAAAATGTGTGAAAAGTAATCAAAAAATGTGTGAAAAGTAATCTAAAAATGTGTGAAAAGTAATCTAAAAATGTGTGAAAAGTAATCTAAAATGTGTGAAAAGTAATCTAAAAATGTGTGAAAAGTAAGCAAAAAATGTGTGAAAAGTAATCTAAAAATGTGTGAAAAGTAATCTAAGATGTGTGAAAAGTAATCTAAAAATGTGTGAAAAATAATTTAAAAATGTGTGAATAATAATCTAAAATGTGAGAAAAGTAATCTAAAAATGTGTGAAAAGTAATCTAAAAATGTGTGAAAACTATAGAATAATTTCATTGAATAGATTTTCAAATTTCCAAAGACTTTGATGAAATACTCAAAAAAATGCTATGGCCCAGTCGTCCGGGGCTGCAGAATACACTGTCTGCATCTCTGCAGAGGGGTAAGACTCCCCCAACGAGTGTCCTGGATACGACGCTAAACAATCTGATGGTGAGGCTCCAGTAATGCTGAAGCTTTGTACTCCTTCATTGACATCATCCACTCTGGCCTGGAATGGTAGTACCTGATAGGGTCTTATTTAGTGGTCAAATAGAACTAAACTGTGTAATTACGCTAAACTGAATTGTATGAAATTAACCGTTTATACATTTCAATGTGTGTAAACAAAAATTTCTGCTTATACAAGATTGAATTGTTTGAAATAGAACTGCTTTGCTTTTAAGGGAGTGTAAACAAAACTGAATTGTTTGAAATAAACCGTTTTTACATTTCACTGAAATTTCACAAAAATTTCACAAAAATTTCAACTTATACAAAATTGAATTGTTTGAAATAGAACTGTCTTGCATTTAACGGAGTGTAAAAAAACTGAATTGTTTGAAATAGAACTGTTTATATGTACAAAGATGAATACGGCATTAAATAACCAGCAAAGGTTGATATGCCATAAAACCAAAGCAAACCAAACATAAAAAATGCTAGTATAAATGTATAACGAACACAATTCCCGAACTTCTAGGCATAAAATAACGCAAGAAGGGTTGACAGTGCCGTTAAAATCGATTAATGAAATAAATGCGACGTTAAAATATGTGATTCTGAGAACATTATTTGTTTTATTATGATTTTTGTCTTACTCTAAAGAATACTATTCTATTTTATTTCATTATCTGTGTGTGTGTGTGTGTGTGTGTTCGGTGTGTATGTGTGTGTGGTGTGTGTGTGTGCGTGCGTGTGTGTGGTGTGTATTGTGTGTGCGTGGTGTGTGTGTGTGTTCGGTGTGTGTGGTGTGTGTGGTGTGTGTGTATGTACGTGCGTGTGTGTGGTGTATGTATTTTGTGTGCGTGGTATGTGTGTGGTAGGTGTATGGTGTGTGTGTGGGGGGTGTGTGGTGTGTGGTGTGTGTGTGTGGGGTCTGTGGTGTGTGTGTGTGTGGTGTGTGCGTGTGTGTGTGGGGGGGTCTGTGGTGTGTGTATGTGTGTGGAGTGTGTGTGTGGTGTGTGTATGGTGTGTATGTGTGTGTGTATATGTGTGTGAGTGTGGTGTGTATGTGTGTGTGTGTGTGTGTGGTGGGTATGTGTGCGTGCGTGTGTGTGGTATGTGTGTGTGTGTGGTATGTGTGTGTGTGTGGTGTGTGTATGGTGTATCCGTGGTGTGTGGTGTGGTGTGCATGTGTGTGTGTGGTGTGTGGGTGTGTGTGTGGTGTGTGTGTGGTGTGTGTGGTGTGTGTGTGGTGTGTGGGTGTGGGTGTGGTGTGTGTGTGGGGGTGTTGTGTGTGTGGTGTGTGTGTGTGGTGTGTGGGTGAGTGTGTGTGTGTGTGTGTGTGTGTGTGTCTTTGGTGTGTTTGTGTGTGGTGTGTGCGTGTGTGTGTATGTGTGTGGTGTGTGTGTGGTGTGTGGTATGGTGTGCATGTGTGCATGTGTGTGTGTGCTTGAACCCGTCCTTTAGATTTGGCAGTCCACGACGACGAAAGAGCGAACAAAAACAATTGTATTTGTGCAAAGAAATGTCGTCCGTCTTTATAAAATTTCTAGCGGATGCGGCAGAATGCATTCGCCATTTTGTAAAGGGGTCGAAAAACTGAAATTAAAAACGGTGGCCTTTCTTCTTCTTCTTCTTCTTCTTCTTCTTCTTCTCTCTCTCTCTCTCTCTCTGTTGTTATTTCAACCTTTCTCTTCATGTCGCCAGTAACTTTCATTTCACTGAAACCCAATAACCATCCTTAGTAATGGAATGTGTCCCAGAACTTGGTTGCTTGCTTTTTTCTCTGCTTGCTATAATTGCATATATATATATATATATATATATATATATATATATATATATATATATATATATATCCTTTTGTCTAAATCTCATTTTTCCTGCTTTTATTTATTTTTTTGTTCATTCTTCCAATGTTTTTCGTTCTTCCTATCGGTTCATTCTTTCTTTCTTTCTTTCTTTATCTCCTAGAATTCACTTTAATAAGAGAGATAGATAGAGACAGACAGACAGACAGAGAGAGAGAGTGAGAAGAAAAGTAGGCAAGCCATTTTTTTTCAACCAGGTTCCCCAGGTTGTACTTTTGACTCATAGTCCTTTTAAGATAGGGCTCCACGCGCGTACGAGTCGGCAAAGACAAAATTGCTTGGTGTTACTGACTAGTATCCCGCAGGAGTCACACAAATACAATCCTACTTTTTGGCTCGAATTAAATATATATATATATATATATATATATATATATATATATATATATATTCACAGTAAAGAAGAGAGATTTTTAAAAAATTTAATAATATAATATTAATTCTGATTTTTTTCGATAAATGTAAATTCGGCATTATTTGGAATTGGTTTATTGTAAAAAAAATATTAGAATCTTAAAAAATCATTTATTTTGAAGCTATTTAAAATGGTGCCAAATCAAACAGAGCGCACCTGGCTTGAACAGAAGTCTGTAACAAAATTTTTGGTGACAAAGAAGTGCAAAAAAAACAACAACAAAAAAAGATAGACAAAGAAAGTTTTCTTGATTTGGCCAAGACATCTATTGTGTAGATATGCATAAATAGGCTGATAGATAGATAGATAGATAGATAGATACGACTAGACTGGGATAGATAGATAGATAGATAGATAGATAGATACGACTAGACTTTGATTCGCCGCAATGTATCGTATGTATGTATGCATTTATGTATGTATACATGAATGTACGTGTGTATGTATGTATATATATATCTCAGTCGCTTCCTATCTATCTATCTATCTATCTATCTATCTATGTCACTTTTCTTTTTTTCTTTCTTTCTTTCATTATTTCTTTCTTTCTTTTTTTTCTTTCTTTCCAAAATTGTGACGAACAAGTCGATCTTTTAAGCCTAAAAAATCTCTTGAAAACTTCTATCTCTATCAATTGACTTGTCAAACTGCATCACTGTTTCTATTTCTGTTCCTTCCTTCCTTCTCTCTCTCTCTCTCTCTCTCTCTCTCTATATATATATATATATATATATATATATATCACTATTTGTTTCTCTCTATAATCTTTCCTTCTCTCACTGTCTCTCTCAGTCTATCACTTTTCCTATCTCTGATCCTTCCTTCTCTCTCTCTCTCTCTCTCTCTCTCTCTATATATATATATATATATATATATATATATATATATATATCACTGTTTGTTTCTATCTATAATCTTTCCTTCTCTCACTGTCTCTCTCAATCTATCACTTTTTCTATCTCTGATCCTTCCTACTCTCTCTCCCCTCATCCTCTCTCTCTCACTCACTCTCTCTCTCTCTCTCTCTCTCTCTATATATATATATATATATATATATCACCGTCTGTTCCTATGTCTCAATTTTCTATCTATCTATCTCTCTATCCATACAGAAGTATACTCTGGTATTATCTAAATAAACATCAGATCCCTTATCTCAAATATACACATACACAGAAATCTTTCAAAAGAAGACTGGTACAAGCTTTTCCTTTTTTAGCAAACATTTTCCTCATATCCCAGAGTGGATCTGGTAGTAATGGCAATGAAGGGGTACTTCCCACTACCCTAGATCTCTGCGGGTGTACAATCGCTTGACTATTCTTGCGTCAAATGCATTTTATAGAAGCTTTGATCATTTCTCCTTTTATTAAAACATTTTGTTTTTATTTACATCCGTACACAAACAACTTTGTCGGCCATCAAAAGATGTTCGCTATGTAAATATAAACAAGTTAATGTTTATTCTGAACTGCGGGTCATTCTTTCTTTTTTAACAAATATTGTTTTTGCCTTCTTTTTCTCTTATGTGTAAAGTGAGGTCTGTTTGAAGACATCGACACAACCAGATGTAGAGATTTCTTAAAGAATGAAAAAAAAATCTTGTGGTGGTCCTCATTGCACACTTTCATTTCTCATTCAATAAATATAAGCCAAGTTGAATTATATGGAGTGTAAGCTAAACCTATGGATCTGAGACATATAATATTTCTTGGTCCATAAAAGTTGAATACAGTTTTAAAATGATTCAGTCAACTGGAGCCTTACCATCAGATTGTTTAGTGTTATATCAGGAAACTCGTTAGGGGAGTCTTACCCCTCTGCAGGGATGCAATTGGTGTATTCTACAGTTCCAGCCAACTGGGCCATCTAGGACACTCCTTGGGGGAGTCTTACCTCTCTGCAGAGATTCAATCGGTGTATTTTACAGTTCCAGTCAACCGGGCCATCTATCACACTCGTTGGGAAAGTCTTACCCCTCTGCAGAGATGCAATTGGTTTATTCTACAGTTCCAGCAGAGCCATCTAGGAAACTCGTTGGGCGAGTCTTACCCCTCTGCAGAGATTCAGTTGGTGTATTCTGCAGTTCCAGCCAACTGGGCCATCTTGGATACTTGTTGGGGGAGTCTTACTCCTCTGCAGAGATGCAGTTGGTGTATTCTACAGTTCCAGCCAACTGGGCCATCTTGGACACTCGTTGGGGTGAGTCTTACCCCTCTGCAGAGATGCAATTGTTGTATTCTACAGTTCCAGCCAACTGGACCCTCTAAGGACACTCGTTGGGAGAGTGTTGCCCCTCTGCAGAGATGCAATTGGTGTATTCTACAGTTCCAGCCAACCGGGCCATCTAGGACACTCGTTGGGAGAGTGTTACCCCTCTGCAGAGATGCAGTTGGTATACTCTGCAACATTAGCCGATTGGACCATATTCTTCTTTGATAATAACAATAATAATAACTTTATTGGACACAGTTATATGGTTTCAAGTATTTGAAGCAATTATATAGTTATAAGTAACAAATATTAATAATCAATTCGAAACTATTATAGTTTTAACTATTCTTAATATAAATAATTTGAACACATTGCCCATGAACCTGAGAGTGGTGGCCTTCTAATTTTGGTGGAGGGGGAAGAATGGTGTAGTCGGTGTATTTTAAGCTGCATCTACCAGACAAAAAACTATGCCAGTGCAAGAGAGAGAGAGATAGATAGATAGATAGAGAGAGAGAGAGAGAGAGAGAGAGAGAGAGAGGCAGACTGAGAGAGGACAGATAGAAATAATGAAAGAAAAAAAGAGGGTCATAAACAGAGAGAGACAGACACAGAGATAGAAACAGAAAAAGAAACAAGCAAAGAAACATATATATATATATATATATATATATATATATATATATATAAAAGAAAAGCGAAACAGCGAGTGAAACAGTGAGAGAAAAAGAAAGAGAGTGGGACAGAGAGGGAAACAGAGATAGATAAAGAGATAGAAAGTGAGAAAAGAGACAAAGTGGGAGAAAGAGAGAAAGAAAGAGAGAGAGGGAGATAGAGAGAGAGAGAGAGAGAGAAAGAAAGAGAGTGGGACAGAGAGAGAAACAGAGATAGATAAAGAGATACAGAGATAGAAAGTGAGAAAAGAGACAAAGTGGGAGAAAGAGAGAAAGAAAGAGAGAGAGGGAGATAGATAGATAGAGAGAGAGAGAGAGAGAGAGATTGAGAGTGGTAAAAACAGAGACAGATATAGAAAGGGGAACAGCCAGAGAAACAGCGAAAGAGAGAGAGAAAGAGAGAGAGAGAGAGAGAGAGAAAGAAAGAAAGAGAGAGATTGAGAGTGGTAGAAACAGAGACAGATATAGAAAGGGGAACAGCGAGAGAAACAGCGAAAGAGAGAGAAAGAGAGAGAGAGAGAGAAAGAAAGAAAGAGAGAGATTGAGAGTGGTAGAAACAGAGACAGATATAGAAAGGGGAACAGCGAGAGAAACAGCGAAAGAGAGAGAGAGAGAGAGAGAGTGAGAGAAAGAAAGAGAGAGATTGAGAGTGGTAGAAACAGAGACAGATATAGAAAGGGGAACAGCGAGAGAGAGAGAGTGAAAGAGAGAGCGAGAGACAGACAGAGACAAATATAGAAAGAGAAACAGAAGAGAGAGAGAGAGAGAGAGAGAGAGAGAGAGAGAGAGAGAGAGAGAATAAAGAAAGAGAAACAGCGAGGAAAAGAGAGACAGAGAGACAGAGAGAGAATTTGGCGTCGGTTGTTAAATTCGGTTAGAGGCAAAAAAAATTTACTTGTCAGTGGATCTGTGTCATCCCCCCATTGTTTTAAACAACAAGCAATCGCCTAAAATTGGCCGGGTCAACATCTGATACCTATCGGAGCCAATCTTGGAGATTGAAACCCCTTTTCTCTGAGAGATGTGTTATTTGGAATACCAGTTACGGCGACCTCGCTGACAGTTGACGCCTGTCCTTCAGTCGTATTGTTAGAACTGCATTAAACCCGACGACATGTGGCTAAGGGGTGTGTTTCTTAACAAGATTACTGGCATTCTAAAATCCGCACTGTCGATTGTCATTTTATATTGCTGATGGAATCCGCCCATCGGCGTTTTAGCCCTAAAAATACAACAATAATAGTCACTTAATCCACTTCGAAGTTTACAATAATTTAATCTAAAAAAAACCCCCAGACCCCCTGCGACAAATAACTCGAAAGAAGGTGATTATTGTTGATAAGAAATTTATACGTATACTTCCACATCCGAGAAATGTAGCGCCACTGCTAAAAAAATCTTTATTTTTTAATTTAGTCAACTTACTCCATGGAGGTGCTGGTAGAGGAACAGTTATCAGCGTAGAAATATGGAACTGGTGATCCGAGTTCAAATCCTCGTTTTGCGTTCCACATTGCGCTAAAAAACCTTGGAAAAGTTATGAATCCAAGTATTCTCTCTCCCGCTATGGGTAAATAGTAGGGCAGAATGAGCTCTTTAGCCTTGGTGTGGCAACCAGTCCACGAGAAGGAAAAATTCTAAATTCAAGTCAGTTGTATTCTTCTCCTTGTTGTCGAGGTTTAGAATTCACTGAGTGTAGAGGAATCTCCCCTCCTACAAAAATGGGTGTTCGGAGTATGACTCTAAACTGCACCTGATAATGAGGTTCCATTTATGAAGCCCCTTCATTGCCATTACTCCCAGTCCACTCTGAAGTA
Source organism: Sepioteuthis lessoniana (assembly GCA_963585895.1). Lineage (NCBI taxonomy): Eukaryota > Metazoa > Mollusca > Cephalopoda > Myopsida > Loliginidae > Sepioteuthis > Sepioteuthis lessoniana. Next base: position 23,919,450 of record OY757945.1, on the reverse strand, counting down.
GTACCTGTTAGGGTCCAATTCATGAATCAAATAGATTTGGTTAAAAATTATTTGTATTAAGAAGGATTATTTGTCTACATTTCTGAAGTGAGGCTTGGAAATTATTATTACTTCGAATATTGGGACTATTAAACCCATCTTTATTATTATAATCACAACGTTTCGGCCGATATGTCCTTCTTCAAGTGTTTCATGTTGAACTCGGGAATCTACACTGAATCTTGAACTAAACCCTTTATTTGAACTACAGGGGTAGACTGTTCCAATTCTGTTAACCAGGATCGGGTACAAGGGTTAAGTTATAGTAAATATTCCTTGTTAGTTTTAACTGTTGTTGGAATTGAACCTGCAACCTCCAGATGATTTTCTCTCAGAAGCACCTTCCAACCAAACATCTAATCCACTGCGCCATGTGTAATTTGAAGCTGTAATTGTTTACTAAAAAATTTTATGACTTTCTTGAAACCATATTATTTTTAGTATTAGAAAGGAATACTTGGAACCATATAATTGTGTGCAAATTATTTGTATTTGATAAAAATACTTGAAATCTCATCAGTGTGTGTAAATTATTTGTATTTGATAGGAATACTTGATATTAAATGCACAGGGAAGCTAATTTTCTAAACTCTTAACACAAAATAAACCTAGACGGGTTGACGTGCCGTTAAAAATAATCAATCAATCAATATTTCTTCTTCGCCGGCAGATGGAACTCATCAGTGTCCAGAAGATTTCTAGCGGTGTGTCCTCGTGATGTAATGGTTAAAGCTCTGGACAGCAGAACCGTAGTACGTGGGTTCGAACACCAGTCGCGGTATTATGTTCACTTTCGCAAAAATACCCGTGGGAAAAGTATGAACCCCCTTGTTCTCTCATCTATGGGTAAAATAATACCACTACTGTCCTTCTGAAAGTGATGGATTTGGCATTAAATAACTCAAGAAGGTCAATATGCCATTAAATAACAAACAAGATTTCTTGCTTGTCATGTCCTTGATTTCAGGGCAGGAGTTACGTGGTGCAGTCAATAAGTTTGCAGACTTTTTTTTACAGGCATTTAAAATTGTCGCAGACTCTTGAAAATCCAGTATCTTATTGCTATACATCTTATGAGAAGACCGACCGATTTTTATGATTTCAGGTTCAAATTAACAGCTATAGCAGGAATTGGAATAAACCCTACTAAAGTCTGATTATCACAGCTGGTGAATTTAAAAAATGCAATCTGGACGTGAGGACACTTTAGAAGAACGATAAAATTGTGTTTTGAACTTGGAAAAAATGCCACAGAAACGTATGGAATGCGTCAAGGGCTTTTAGACCATCTCGCATGAATCGAGCATCAGTTTTTGAGTGGTATAAGAGATTCAAGGAAGGCAGGGAGTCCGTGAAGGATTATGAGAGGTGTGGGAGGAATAAGGAAGTCAATACACCAGAGTTGATTGGCCAAAGGGTTAGGGTTAGGGTTATAATGTTGAGGCTTTAAGGTAGTTCAGGAAGAGATTCCTAGGGAAGAGGCCAGCACTCTTCAAATCTGGTCTGTGGCATTTCCACCAGGACAATACACCAGTCCACAACTCCATCCTTGTCACGGAATATTTTACCAAAATGGGCATCAAGACAGTTCGTCGCCCTCCCTATAGTCCAGACCTTGCTCCCTGTGACTTTTGCTTATTCCCTAAGTCCAGAGGCTGTCATTATGAGACAATTGAGGAGATAAAAGAAGCTGTGACGAAGGTCATTGATACGCTCACACAAGAGGACTTCCATGGGGCCTTCCAGAAGTTGTTGGAACGGTACAACGAGTGCATTGCAGCCGGAGGAGACTACTTCGAAAGGGACTAGAGTTTCATGAGTGTACTATCAATAAAAGTGCCCATAAGAAAAAAGTCCGGAAACTTATTTAATGATCCTTGTACCTCTCTGCAGGGCAGCGTATACAGTGAGCGTATTTGAAGCTCGATTGACAAGGCGAAGAAAATTTTAGAACTTAGGTGTAGGGCCACACAGTTGAGTCTCGAGAGCCACACGAGGCCCGTGGGCCGTGATATAGGGATTTCTAAAAACTGAAACATGACAATATATCACAGTCCCCTGTGAGGTGACAGATAAACAGGTTTCAATTTTCCTTCTTTTTTTTCTTTTATTCTTTAGCGTTTTGTTTATATCAATTTATTTATTCATTTGGGAGACGGACAAAAAACGAAAACAGTTTTATGAGCTTCGTCTTCCATAAATTACCATGTCGACGCGTATACAATGAGTGGGCGAGTACTGCAGTCAAGGTTGGTCACATGACATTGATTGACAGCGCTGACTTGGGAATTCTTTCTCACAGCGGAAGGATGCTCACTGTTGAATTTGTTATTCGTTCTCCACATGCATTCATGGTGAAATTCCGACCACACGCACGCAGACGGGTATATATCAACTAAGCATTATCGGATACACACACACACACACATATATATATACAGAGAGAGAGAGAGAGAGAGAGAGAGAGAGAGAGGTGAACAGATTCAGGATCTCCTTAATTTCTCTCATCTCTCTCTCTTACTCTCTTTCTCTCTCTCTCTCTCTCTATATATATATATATATATATATCCGTAGCATAGTGCCCAACATGCTAGTTTGGGATTTCATAGCAAGCGAGCTCGATATCCAATCGCACTCTTTTAGACTAATACCCTTGCCATTAAACAAAGAAACCACCATGTATATATATATATATATGTGTGTGTGTGTGTGTGTGTGTCACACAGCCTCCAGTAAAAGACAATTATCTAACGCTAGTGTAAAAAACTCGTAATGAGTAATACAATTATATATTTGCACACAGTTATATTGTTTCAAATATTTCAAGTACCGTATTTGACAGCATATAAGACGCATCCCAATTTCAACAAGGCAAATCAAGAAAAAAAACTAATAATATTAAATATAGATTCAATATTAAATAGAAATAGAAATATTAAATATCAATATAATGAATATTATCAATGATTAGACTTTTAATCTGTATAATAGCCTTTTAGATAACAACAATTGGTACATGACAGTTACTCTAAAATCTTAGCTAATTGGAGTTGCTTGGTAGTTAATTTCGGCCGACTATCGCGAATTTTAAACCTATAGAAAGTTTTTAGTAAAAAAAACAAAAACATGCCCCTTATATGGCGTCAAATACGGTATACTGCTTTATGGATGCACTACATGGACGCTAACAAAACGGCTGGAGAAGAAACTAGACGGCAATTACACAAGAATGCTACGTGCACTCCTCAACAAGTCCTGGCGGCAACACCCCACAAGACACCAACTGTACGGCCACCTGCCCCCTATCACGAAAACTATTCAAGTTAGACGAACCAGACATGCAGGACACTGCTGGAGAAGCAGGGACGAACTCATAAGAGATGTACTCTTATGGACCCCCACACATGGCCGTGCAGAAGCAGGACGACCAGCACAAACATACATTCAGCAGCTATGTGAGGATACGGGATGTTGTCCTGAAGACCTACCTAGGGCGATGAACGATTGGGTGGAGTGGCGAGAGAGGGTCAGGGATATCCGTGCTACCAGCGCGATATGATGATGATGAAGTAGCGAAAATTGATAATCCTTTGTAAACAATTATAGCTTGGTGTAATGGTTATCTTCGTAGAAAATGGACACGGTGACACGAGTTCAAATCCTGGCCGAGACTAACTGCATTTCACATAGCACTAATACCCTTAGTAAAGGTATGAATCCAATTATTCTCCCTCCAGCTATGGGTAAATAGTAGAGAAGACTAGGTTCTTCAGCCTTGTTGAGGCAACTAGTCTAGGAGAAGGAAAACTCTGAATTCAAACCTGTTAAACTTCGCTTAAAAATTGACCTTGTGTCATATCCTGCCCGAGCGGAGGTAAAAAAAAAAAAATTAGGAGGTGCCCGTGGTGTAATGGTTATCGTCGCAGGATATGGACACAGCAACACGAGTTCAAATCCTGGATGAGACTGATTGCATTTCACATAGCACTAATACCCTTGGGAAAGGTATGAATCCAATTATTCTCCTTCCAGCTATGGGTAAATAGTCGGGCAGACTTATTCTTCAGCCTTGGTGGAGCAACTCGTCTCGGAGAAGGAAAACTCTGAATTCTAACCTGTTAAACTCCGCTTAAAAATTGACCTTGTGTCATATTCTGCTCGAGCAGAGGGGTTGGGTAAATATGATAGCTTCGATTATTCTTACTACAAGTAATTTGCATATAATTATGCGGTTTCAATTTATCCTATACTAATCATTTTTAAATAGATCTAATTCAGCCAAAGATGTGATCCTAACAAATATGATCATTCTTGGTGATAGTGGACCTGGGAGTAATGGCAACACAGGAGTGATTACATATTCTACAGGACTCCAGAAATAAAGCCTTACCACCGAATGCAGTTTTGTGTCATACCCAGAAAACCCTATTTTTGATGGGGTGGGGTGGGTGAAAGGGAAACTTATGTTTTTGCTGAGGCATGGAAGTAAAAGTAAAGTTGGCGACCGTAGTCGAGGGCGGCCCGATAGCTACTACACCAATGAGTAGGGGAGGGCGATACTCCTGTCCTTGGATTGCTCCACTTTACCCTTGATCCTTACCTTATAGTGCTGAGTGTTAAGCAAGGTAGTATCAAGTACCATTTTTTGAGTCTTTGGTATGACTCAACCTGGGATTGAACCCAGGTCTCCCAGGCCATTGGCAAACACTCTAACCGTTATGCCAATGTCCGGTAGTCTTTGGTATGACTCGACCTGGGATTGATCCTGGGCCATTAGCGAACACTCTGAACCCCACCGATATTGAGCACTCAGTTTTAAATCCTGTATGTGTTTCGTTTTTCCTCTCTGGGAGAAAACCTTTTGTAAAGTCGAGGAGGCGCTTGTTGTGTAACGGTTATTGTCGTCATCGGAAATGAACACAGCGATCCGATTTCCAATCCTCTAAGAGATTGTTTGCATTTCACATTGTGCTAATACCCCTCGGGAAAGGTATGCGTGCTGCTAAATTCCCTCCGTAACTGTAGGGAGAATAACTGTATGGTGGAGCTGGGCAGACTAAGTTCTTTAGTTTTTGTTTCGTAACCGGTCTAGGTAACTGGGTGTCCATATTTCTGAAGTATCCCCTCAACAAAATTAATCGTAGTGTGTACCAAATTGCTGTGATGATGTGCGGTCTAGGCTAATAGAACATTGATAGTGAGTTCAATTCTCACTGGGTGTCCATATTTCTGGACTTGTGCTTCAACTAATCTAAGCTCGATGAATGACCGGTTAAACTTCTTAAAAACTGACCTTGTGTCGCCTCCAACTAATAGGGGAAGGGTTGGGTAAATGCATAAATCCAGGTTAAACGAAAGTTATTATGATGGCTGCCCTCCTTTCTTAAAGTCACGTGTCCATCAGTTGTTGTTGTTGTTGGTGGTGGTGGGGGTGGGTGGGGGGTGGAGGGGGACTCTCCGTTATAAACACTTGTTTCCTACAGGAAATATGAAGCAAAATGACAGGAAAAGGACAAAACATATTTCTTTTGCCTACACATCGTGTCAGTGTGGGAAACTCACGACCATTATTTTTTTTGACAACTTTTTGCCTGTTCAGTCCAGGCAAGTGGCGTGGTAGGGGGAAGTACCCGTAGCGTAATGGTTAACGTACTGAACTGCAACATTGTAGTAAGCGAGTTCGAATTCCAGTCGCACTATTACGTTCGCTTTCGGACTAATACTCCTAAGAAAGGCATGAACACCCTTAATCTCCCTAGCTTTGAGTTAAATAGTACCCCAACTGTTCTTCTACAAGGATGCTTTTAGCTTTGAATAACCCACGAAGGTTGATATACCGTACAAAAAAAGACCAAACAACAACTGGCTTTTGCTTAATACGTCTCATTAAAGAAAATTTTCTCATATAGACTCCGACAGATATTTAAAAAGCTGTTCTTCCTTCCTTCCTTCTTTTCTTCCTGTTTGTCTCTCTGTACAGGGTTGGAGCCGAGGTGCTCAAGGCGTATCGGTTATCGTCAGAAGAAATGGACTAGGTGATTCGAGTTCAAATCCTTGACGAGTTTGTTTGCCTTTCAAATAGCGCTAATGTCCTTGGGAAAGGAATGAATACAACTATTTTCCCTCCAACTAGGAGTAAATAGTTGGGCAGATTGAGCTCTTTAACCTTGGTATGGCAACCGGTCTAGGAGAAGGAAAATTCTAAATTGAAACCGGTAGTAATCCGCTTAAAGACTGACCTTGTGTCACATCCGGTTCGTGGTGGAGGGGTTGAGTAAATACATGCGAAGTGGGGCAGAACTAATCGGGTAATCAGTATTGAGTTCAATTCTCACTGAGTGCTCTGGATTTACATCATAAGCGATGTTTGTTTCTGTCTCCCACCAGACAGGACTTGGCATTAGGTCTTTTTTATAGTGGAGGTTTAGGGAGGGGGAGGTCGAGCACGAACCAAGACTCACTGACCCGGCTGGTCTCAGACTCACTCAATATATTACGTGAGTCTGGCACGTACGTCTGCTCACAGCACTAGACCCCGAGAGTCTAGTGCTGTGGTATGCTTGTCAATGACGTCATCGGCCACCTCCGAGGGGGCCAGGCGCAACTGTGGGCCATTCAGCCTCGAATTTGTTCTTGACCTTGAACGCCGTATAAAGCCAAAAAGCCAGGAAAAGCGATCTAAGCGTAGAAAATAGTAAAATGCTTCCCACGGATTGTTATTAGTGATTTAGGCTTACAGTTAGTTATTTTGATTCTCACTGGGTGTCCATATTTCTGGACTTACGCCTCAACAAAATCAATCGTGGTGTGTTCCATGGTGCTGTGATGATGTGCGATCTAGGCTAATAGAACATTGATAGTGAGTTCAATTCGCACTGGGTGTCCATATTTCTGGACTTGTGCTTCAACTAATCTAAGCTCGATGAATGACCATTTGCGCATCCTATGGTGTGGCGGTGTGTTATCTTGGCTAACTGAGAGTTCGATTGTCGCTGGATCTCATGATCTTGTGTGACATTAAGCTGAGCTTATCAAATGACATCGTGGTGTAATGGTTATCGTCGTAGGAAATGGACACGGCGACACGAGTTCAAATCCTGGACGAGACTGATTGCATTTCACAAAGCACTAATACCCTTGGGAAAGGTATGAATCCAATTATTCTCCCTCCAGCTATGGGTAAATAGTAGGACAGACTAGGTTCTTCAGCCTTGGTGAGGCAACTAGTCTAAGAGAAGGAAAACTCTGAATTCAAACCTGTTAAACTCCGCTTAGAAATTGACCTTGTATCATATCCTGCCCGAGCGGAGGGGTTGGGTAAATAGGATCAAATGACATCCTATAGATAATGAATCCATAAAGAAAATTTGCTGATAGTTTTACTAGAAAAAATTTGGAGGAAAATTGCTTATAGGTTTACAATAGAAAATCAGGAAGAAAAGAATATTAATGCCGATTGAGTTATCTTAAAGATGTTCACCGTCGCAATTAAAGGCTAGTCACATCTGGTGGTCACAGGTTCAATATTTTCCGTTGTTAGACCTGGCAGGTGATATTTTGCAGTATATTGCTCAAATAAAAATCCTGTTGAGTCGTTGTTGTTGGGTTTTGGTTGAATAATGAAAATCTTATTAATTTAGAAATTCCTATTTTATTTTTTATTAATTTTTATTAAATTCTATTCATTTAGAAATTTTCTTTTTATTAGCTTTAATCAAATTTTATTAATTTAGAATTAAAAAAAAATTCTTTTGATAATTAGACAATTATCAAAAGAAACAACACAGATGGATCTAAATGAATTGTCATGTTGGGAAGCGATTTGGAAATTAAAATTTGATATAGAAAAATGTTCAGTACTTCAAAATGAATAAAAAAATATTAAAGTTGAATGTAAATCAAAGAAGTTAAAAGGAATGCAATCTTGCGGTTGGTTTTCATGACAAATATAAAGTTGAAAATCATATTTTGTCAATTGTATGGTCGACTGGTTGACTAGAAATTTTATTTCAAAGGAGGCCAATGTTGCTTTAAGAATACATAAAACACTAACAAGATATATTGTACACAGGGCTGGAGTCCTTCGTCGAGATATGAAAATTAGAGAGTAATATTGAGATTGGAAGGCATGTAAAAAAGAGTGATAAAAATAACAAAATGAGTAAAAGATTTCAGTTACCGAGAGAGATGAGAAAAATTAGGATTAAATGCTTTACTTAAAAAAAGAATAAAAGGTGATATAATTGAAATTTTTAAAATGATTAATAGAATTTCTTAGGGTAGATATCTTTTCAATATTTTCATCATATATTTTATGGATTATATCCTTTCAATATTTCTTATATCTTTTCAATACTTTTTATATCTTTTCAATATTTCTTATTATATCCTTTCAATATTTTTTAGATCTTTTCAATATTTCTTATTATATCCTTTCAATATTTTTTAGATCTTTTCAATATTTCTTATTATATCCTTTCAATATTTTTAAAAATATTTTTCAATATTTCTTATTATATTCTTTCAATATTTTTTTTATATTTTTCAATATTTAAAAAAATATTTTTCAATATTTCTTATTATATTCTTTCAATATCTTTTATATCTTTTCAATATTTCTTATTATATCCTTTCAATATTTCTTGTATCTTTTCAATATTTCTTATTATATTCTTTCAATATCTTTTATATCTTTTCAATATTTCTTATTGTATCATTTCAATATTTCTTATATCTTTTTAATATTTCTTATTATTTCTTTTTCAATATTTCTTATTATATCCTTTTATTATTTTTATTATATCTTTTCAATATTTCTTTTTTTTAATATTTCTCCTGGAACTGGTAATTTACTGTCAAGGCAGCTTATAGAAGTAAGTCTACAAACCAAATAAATTTTTTGTTAATATATCTTTGAACAAATTTCAAAATGAGATAAAAAAAAAAACAATACCGTTAAAAATTTTAAGATTCATTTCGATGGTTTCCGAAAAAATGGAATGAGAAAGAATTTTTAATTTTTTTTAGAACTATCGGATAAATTCATAATCATCATCTTGTCGTGCCGCTAGCACGGATATCCCTGACCCTCTCTCGCCACTTCTCCCTATCGTTCATCGCCTCTGGCAGGTCTTCAGGGATACATCTCGTATCCTCACATAGTTGCTGTATGTATGTTTTAGCTGGTCTTCCTGCTTTAGCTCGGCCATATGTGGGGGTCCATAGGAGTACATCACTTATGAGCTCGTCCCTGCTCCTCCAGCAGTGTCCTGCGTGCCTGGATCGTCTAACTTGGATAGTTTTCGTGATGGGAGGCAAGTGGCCGTATAGTTGGTGCTTTGTGGGGTGTTGCCACCTGGATTTGTTTAATATTGCCCGCAACATTCTTGTGTAGTTGCCGTCTAGCTTCTTCTCCAGCCGTTTAGTTAGCGTCCAAGTGGTGCATACTTAACAGAATTTTTCTGTGAATAGATATTGTATTAATAATGCATATATTCAGTGCAAAGATTCTTTTTCTTTAAGGGTTGATGTGAGAATATAGTAAAAACAAAAGGAGATGCCCTAGGAGCTCTAACAAGCAAATAATAATTTTATTTTATTTCTTTTAGAGATTGATGTGAGAAGATAGTAAAATGTAGCGATGCTCTTAGAGTGAGAATTAATTTTTATTTATTGCGGACTTTTTGTCCTCATCTTGGTTGTTTGTTGTTTTTTTTTTGTGTTGTTTCTTTTTTCACTACGTTTCGGCCAAATTTCACCTCTGACCTTCTTCAGGTGATTTACCGCGACCGCGGATAGGAAGAAGGCCAGAGGTGAAATTTGGCCGAAACTTAGTGAAAGAAGAAACAACACACAAAAAAAAAAAAACCCTACCAAGATGAGGACAAAAAGTCCGCAATAAATAAAAATTAATTCTCAGATTAAGAAGCCTCATGGCAAAATGATTCCAGTTAAAAGACATCCTCTTAGAGGTATAACAAGCAAATGATAATTCTTTAAAGGTTGATGTGAGAAGATAGTAAAAAGTTGAGATACCTGCGGCGGAATAACAAACAAATAATAATGTTTTAAAGGTACTATTTACCAACCCCTCCGCTCGGGCAGGATATGACACAAGGTCAATTTTTAAGCGGAGTTTAACAGGTTTGAATTCAGAGTTTTCCTTCTCCTAGACTAGTTGCCTCACCAAGGCTGAAGAACCTAGTCCGTCCTACTATTTACCCATTGCTGGAGGGAGAATAAGGGGGTTCATACCTTTCCCAAGGGTATTTGCCCGAAAGTGAACGTAATAGCGCGACTGGAGTACGAACTCGCGTACTACGATTCCGCAGTTCATCGCTTTAACCATTACACCACGAGGACACCCCCTTGCACCACGAGGACACCCCCTTTTAAAGGTTGATGTGAGAAGATAGTAAAAAGTAAAGATGGCCAAAGGGGCATTGCAAGCAAATAATGATTTTTTAAAGGTTTATGTGAGAAGATAATAAAAAATAGAGATGCCCAAAGAGGTATCACAAACAGATATGACCAACGTTTATAGCCTTCATTAAACTAATTCATGTATTTTTCTTCTTTGACAGGTAAGAAAAATATTACGAAGAGGTAAAAACAGCGGTAAGATCTTTACTTTCATTACTATTATTTATTTATTTTGTCTTTGAGATTTTGTGGCGATTTTTAAGCCTTTTTTGTGTTCTCTTTTTCAAAATCTTAAGCGGCTTTTCTTTCGGGCTTGGTTTGTTGGATATTATTATATTTTTAAAGTGTCCCTATTTGTTATTATTTTCAGTAGAGTCCCGGGCGCGTAGTGGCTAACGTTCTGGACTGCAAGATCGAAGACAGCGAGTTCGAACGATAGTTACGCTATTACGTCCATTTTGGGACAAATATCCTTGGGAAAGATCTGAAAGCCCTTATTCTCTTAGCTATGGTTCACACAGAACCTCAACTGTTTTTTTTTCTATAAGGAGGGCTGGTTATTTCCTATCTATTCTTATCTAACTAATATCAAACTTGTTTTTTTTTTTAAGTTTATTTAAAGGGCATATTAACCCCTTCATAGTCATGATTCCAATTTCGGTAGCTTAGTCGGCTGGTGAGAGGCTGTAAAAGACACTGACTGCATCTCTGCAGAGGGGTAAGACGCCCCCAACAATTGTCCTGGATGGCCCAGTCAGCTGGAGGAAGGCTGTAGAATATACTGACTGCATGACTCCCACAACAAGTGTCCTGCATATGACACAATCTGATGGTGAGGCTTTAGGTCCATTCTGACTCGGATTGGTAGCACCAGATAGGGTCCTATCTATGGGTCAAATAGAACTGTTTGGACATTTAAATAGTGTACTTATGCTAAATTGAATTCTTAGAAATAGAACTGTTTGATCCTTTGACTGTGTGTAAAGAAATGATTGATGTTTAATTGAATTGTTAGTGATACATACCAATAGTTGAAAACATTAAACTGTGTGAAAACAAATAATTAATAGGAAATGGAATTGTTTGTATTAGATAGAAATAAGTTAAACTTTTCAACTGTGTACAAAAAATGAGTTTGTTTAAAAAATGTTTTCACATATTTAATATGCTTGTATAAAAAGGATTTGGCATTAAATAACCTACAATGGTTGATATGCCATAAAACCCAACCAAACCAAATTATATATATTTAATATATATGTATAAAGAGGATTTGGCATTAAATAGCCGACAATGGTTAATATGCCATAAAACCCAAACTAAATCATATATTTACTATATATGTGTAAAAAAGATTTGGCATTGAATAGCCTATAATGGTTGATGTGCCATTAAAACAAACCAAACCAATCAATTTTGGTATTAAGTAACCCATAAAGGGGTTGATATGCCTTTAAATAAGCTAAACCAAATTTGGTATTAGATGGGAATAGATAGAAAATTCAAGCTCTACTTATAGAAAAACAATTGTGGTACAGTGTAACCCATACCTTGAGGGTTAAGGGGGTTCATGTCTTTCCCGAGGGTATTAGTCCAAAAGTGAACGTAATAGCGCAACTTGAGTTCAAACTCGCTCACTACGCTGTCGCAGTCCAGCTCTTTAACCACAACGCCAACACTGCTATAATATGTATAATGCAAATAGTCTGCTAACTACTGGGTGTCTCAAAATAGATGCAACTCATTAATATGATAATGATTTATTACTGAGACAAGAAACTCCTTGTTAGCTGGTATAAGTTTATGCTAGATCTAGTTTCTGTATGGGTATAGCAGATGATCTTTCTTTAAGATTCTTTGCAATGATGTATGTGAAAGACCAAGAACGTTTTCGGAGGGATTTTGTCAGACTCCTTCCGACAGAATCTCTCACCGCATCCACATTGTCTAGACATCTTGCAGTCAACTTACTGTCAAATCTGGGATTTTCTGCCTTCTTCCTGAGATTGTTGACGCAAAATATTTTTCCTCCCTTGTCCAAAGCATTGTGATCGAGGATTAATAGTTGTTATAGTATACAATTTTCAAATCTGAAACAAAAAAGAACTCAACATTATTATTAGTAGAGTTATTAGCAGTTATACGGGTATGCATATTGAGACATCCTGTATTTTGCTATAGAAATGTATTTTTAGTTATTTTACTCTAGAAATATATTGGATTTCAGAAAGAAAGGGATTGAGAAGCTTTACTGTTACTGACAGACAAGGGCTATTATTAGAATAACGTCTTGAGTTTCTGTGCTTGTTTTGTTAAATTTTCTTTCTTTTTGATAAAAAAAAAAGACTTGCAAAGTTGGTGGCCTCTCTGATACTGATTATATTCGGTAAACAGTTCCCACCCGTAACTCTGTGAACTGATTATATTTGACACTGTTATCTTCAATCACTATCAGGGAAACGACTGATTTACCCCGAAGATATCCGTTCGACACAATGAGAGGCTCATCCACATCTGGCGGTCACGGGGTCAGTCATTTTCTCCGATGTAACACCTCTAATTGATGTATGGCGTTTCAAGAAGAAATAGCTGAGTTTTTGTAAGACGGCGAAGTAATTCTACTCTGGCCTGTTGTTCAAATCCACCGAAGAAAATAGGTCGCTGTAATCGCTCAACTTACGTCTGAGAGACACAAAGACCTCTTTCCCCCTCAGCCCGGGACAAAAGCCGAATAATCTCTTCTCCTGTATTCTTGTCTTTAGGGTCAGATTCGAGTTGAGCTCAGTTCCGAGGGTCCTGAATTTGAGGCAGTACCTTCTCCATTGCTTCAAAGGAGGACTGTTTTGTTTCTTTGTTTAATGACGTATCAACCTTCATGGTTTATTTAATGCCAAAACGATCCTTGTCGAAGAACAGAAGGGACACTATTTAATCTATTGCTGGGAAGATAAGGAGGTTCATGCCTTTCCCGGGGGTGTTAGAACGAAAATAAACGTAACAGTGCGACTGGAATTTGAACGTCACGGAGACTTCCACCGAATTTGCTTTGAAAATAAGATATCTGTGATAAATAGAATCAAACCAAGATTACACAAAATATCCAAGAAAATACGAGTCCAAATTAGTAATAATAAGTATTTTTTTATCACTTGGAATGTTTGGACTATTGTCGTTATCGTTATTCTCTCAAATGTCTTCGTGGTGTAATGGTTAAAGCGATGGACTGCGGAATCGTAGTACGCGAGTTCGTACTCCAGTCGCGCTATTACGTTCACTTTCGGGCAAATACCCTTGGGAAAGGTATGAACCCCCTAATCCTCCCAGCTATGGGTTAAATAGTACCACTACTGTTCTTCTAGGAGAATGGCTTTGGCATTAAATAACCAACAAAGGTTGATATGCCATTAAACGAAGAAACCAAACCAATCAATGTTTCGGCTGATATGTATTTTGGACTTCTTCATGTGTTTCATGTCGAACTCAGAGCCTCGAACTGAAACCCTTTACTTAACCCACCGGTGTAGAGAGTTCCGATTCGGTTAACCATCACCGGATACAAGTGTTAGCCAATTTTAAATAATCATAGTTATTCTTACTTTTCGTTGGGATTGAAACTTCGACCTCTTGATAATGTCACTCAGAAGCACTTCCACACTCAAAGGCCTTATTCATTGTGCCACGTGTCCTTGCCGGACAAAAGTTGTGAGTTTAACAATGAAAATGCAGTCAATAATCCGAATATTCTATGTGACAAAAATTATCAAGCTTGATTTCAGTAAATTGTTGCCGACCTTAGTCGAGGGTGACTTGAAGGCTCCCTTTTCAATAGCTACTACACCGAGGTGCAGGGGAGGGTGCTACTACTTTCCTTGGATTGCTTTACCCTTGATCCTCACCTTATAGTGCTGAATGCTAAGCAAGGCGGCATCAAGTACCATTTTTTGAGTCTTTGGTATGACTCGACCTGGGATTGAGCCCCGGTCTCCCGGACTATTAGCGAACACTCTACTCATTAGGCCAATATCTCAGTAATTTAGACTAATAATAAGAATTTTCCAGAGATCTTATCAGTTGTGGGAATTCAGTATTTGAAGACTTTACAGGCATCATTCACGATGCACACAGATAAATAAATAAAATGAAATGAAATAAAAAGAAAGAAAGAAAGAAAGATGTCTTTCCCATAGATCACAATTTGATTAGTATAAAATGAGATACAGAATGGGGGTCTGGAAATTCATCTTCCAGGGTTTGGTCCCTTAATCATTCAGTGATAAAGTGTTAACAAATGTTAGTTTAAACTATTCTACCACAGTTAGTGGCGCCAGTCTGTTTCCGATGCTGACCTTGTGAAAAGTGGGAGGCCGACGAAATAGGGTTAAATTTTCGAGACCTTTCCAAACA